>PVJL010000337.1:0-454159 GCA_004026885.1 Lyroderma lyra | reverse complement strand
GAGAAAGGGGAGGGGGTGGGAGAGGAGGGGGGGAAGCTAAATATAAGGGGATGGAAAGAGGGGTCACATTAGGTGGTGAACTTATTATGCATCAAGTTGACAATGCACTGTGGAATTGTATGCCTGAAACCTATGTAATCCTTGCTAACAGATGTCACCCCAATAAGTCTAACAATAAAAATGAATTAAAAAAAAATATCATTGTGAGATATCATTAATGGCACTGGTATTCATAACTTGCACATATACATTAATAAATATGAGGGCTGTCTGGGAAAAGCTCAGCCATAAATGCTCTATTTTTCATATTTCATGACTGGACACTTTCTGGTCATGTGAATCACCTAAAGGCAGTTTATCCCAGTTTTTCTATCTAATTTTTAAAAATTGATCTTATGTTTCACAGCTAATAAAAATGAAATCTTATGTTTCATGATGTAAAAAGGAAGCTTAAAATAAGAAAAAAATAGGAGCAAATAAAAATAACAAGAAGATTTGAAAATACATAAAATTTGGAAATGAAATCTATAATGTTGAAAGTAGAAAGAAACTAAATGGATATATTAGTCACCATGTTACAAACACTGGAAGGAAGAATTATTGTAGCTAGAAAATAGGTTCAAATATTTTATCCTGAATGAATGGTAATGCAGATATTACAGAGTGTCAAAAAGTAAGATTAAGAAACAAATGTATTGTCAGAAAGTAAAATAATATAGGTATGTATATGTTAGGGTAAACTATATGAATTCACCATTTTGGGGAGTCAAAATGTTTAAATATCAAAAAAGTTTTTATAGTTAACTTCATAGGAAAACACAGCTGAACTATTCATTGGTTATTTGGCATTAGTAAGTGAATTAGAATGATTATTGTAGGTAAATCATTACGTAACAGACAATTGTATATTTATATGCAAGCAACCTTCAATGCAAGACAGTAATTAAATAAGTTATATACAAATAAAAACAACAATAAATGACTAAAAGTAATAGCTTTTTAGTGGAGAAATGTATTAAAATTATTAAAAAGCATTAATGAATTTCAAGATCAATAAAAGGGCAAATTTTTAAACTGATTCTTTTTCAATTTCATCTCTCTCACTTCTATATACACAAAAACATACATACAAACAAATACACCACGTTAACAATAAAAGGTGAAAAAATATTTTCATCATGCCTTTTATACCAATTTAGTCCCTGTTCCCACTGAAAAAGAATATAGGCTATTTGCTTTAAAAAATTAGACATTAAGTTTCTTATGCCCTAGAATTTACAGAAACTGTGGATTTTCTAAGGATAGGTTTCAGATTTAAAAATTTTAAAAATTAGAATAAGGATAAGGAAAACAATGAATTTTTAAAACTTATGCAGATTGTACTTGTTTGTATATTACAGATACACATATTATGGGGGTCTAAAAATAGTGGACAATGTTAATATTTAAAAATTTACCTATTAGGCATACCCAAGATATAGGATAGCTGATGTAGTAAGTTCTTAAGTTATTTCTCTTTCTAAATGTATTATTTTCTGAAAGGATAAACACAATAGTTACACTTTTCAACTTTCAAATTTAACATAATTTAGTTGTCAAAGAATAATAATCTTTGTTATAGGAATGCCCCAGTTGTACATAATGCTTGAATTTAACTTTGACAGCCAAAGTCTGATGAGAAATTTATATGCATCTTCATGATTGACTTTATGCCATTGTTTTAAACATGACTTAATTACAAGCTTACATTTTTTCATGTACTCCCTGTCAAAATGTGCAATTATTCTATTTACATAGACATAGCATCTCTGATGAGGCACAGTGTAGAATCTGAGGTTCCATCATTTGAGAACTTAACACTTTGTTTGTAAAATATAATTCAAATCGTCAACTCTCTGTGAACCTAATTATTGCACTTGAAGTCTTCTCCCCAACCCTCACATGCTTCTCTGTCTTCCTTTTAAATAAGATTCAGTGTTTGCTGTGCTGTTTTCCAGTCATGAAATTCTACTTGAGCAAAATACAAATGTAAAGTATTATATAAAACTCCATAAAAGTTTTTTGGAAAATGGTGACAGAATAAACTTAATGAAGGTAAAATTAATGACTGTTTATACTTCATGTGTGAGACCGCCTTTGGAGGTAGGTTGCACAGAGCACATAGTCGGTGAGCCAGGTATGGCTAGGCCTCATCATACCCTACAGTACAAAAAAGATATTGGGAAAATTTAATTTAACTAGTCAAAAGATTTAAAAATTTATAGACACCATTTTGTTTGATTCTTTCTTTAAAAAAGAAAGAAAAGAAAAATGTGCCATTTGGTCACAATTAATCTCAAATTTCTATATAATCTTCAAATAAGATAGACAAAATACCACTTCAAATTATAGTTTATTCTTCTTTATATTGAGGTTCTACAAAGTGGTAGTACTGACATTTTGGACTGAATAATTGTTGTGGGCAGCTTTCCCGTACATTATAGATGCTTACGGGTATCCCTCGTCTCATGACATGTTAATAGCACAAAACTGGTGTCAGATAACACCAAATGTTACCTGGGGCAACATGCCCTCCCTGGAGAGCCACTTGTGTATAATAAAGCCAATTATATGAATTCATTTTAAACACATAATAGTTCTGACATAATCTAGAGATTGTGGCTATAAATTTAGATAAGCAGTTAGGGATTTTCCAACCTTATAAAAGACCTTGTCTGCAGATCTGCTATGGACTGAATGTTTGTGTCCCTTTTAAATATCTATTTGAATTTGTTGAATTGAAATATTGAAACCCTGACTGTCAGTGCAATGGTATTTGGAGGTGGGGTCTTTGGGAGGCAATTAGGTTTAGATGAGGTCATAAAAGTGGAGGCCCTATAATAGGATTAGTGCCATGAAAAGAAAAGACCAGAGCCCTCTCTTCCTGCACCATGTAGTACAGAAAGAAGGTTAACCATCGAGGGTTCTTACCACACATCAAATTCAACTGACACCTTGATCTTGGACATCCCAGTCTCCAGACTTGTGAGAAGTAAATATTTTTTGTTTAAGATACCCAGAGTAGGTATTTTGATATAGCAGCTCAAACTGACTAAGATGAGGTCTTATTACTTAAAATGTAGGAAGTATATCATAATTATAGGCTTTATTTCAGAATAGCACCACAGTTTATAATCAATAATGTAGATTATAGTATAGCAAAAAGTCAATCTAATTATTTTTAACTATTGATTAAACGAATAAAATTTTTACATGTTAATCAAATATTCATTCATTATTACTGATGGTAAAGTTGACCAATAATATTGACCATTTTTTTTTAGTGTGTTATAAAGTCTATAAAGACAGACTAGGAGAGGGAAAACTGTTTTTCTACATGAAAGTATTAATACTTCAAGTCTTATATATATGGATACCTGATTTTTTAAAATGATGATTTAATTAGGAATGCAAGTGTTTCTATTGCATTAAATAAATACATCCAAATCAACAGCAAATATCTAATTTACTCTAAAATAGTAAAACCAGTACCATTAAATTAAGAAGAATAAAGATGTTTCATCACATGTATTTCATTTAATACTATCCTCAAAGGTTTTTAACACTGAAGTAACAGACATAAACTAAAATAAAAAGAGTAGATGAATAAAAGTAAAAATTCAAAACCTTAAAAATGTCCAGATTTATATAGTGAGTTTAGAAAAGATTATAGCTACAAAACAAATATATGAAAATACATATTTTTTATTTTAACATTAATAAACTAAAACATAAAAACCCTATATTCACAATGGCAAGCATAATATACACTAATCAAGAAAAGATAAAAAGAAATATATTGGTCATAAAAAATAAATAATATAATCATTAAGTTATAGAAGAAAATAATCCTCAAAGCAAGGTGAGAGATTATTTTCAATATATAAGGACACTGAATAATGCAAGAATTGTATTACAATAATATCTATTAAATATTGAATACATTTTTATGTGCTATACATTACACATATTTTACATAAATTTTCCCAATACTATTTATAAAAAAATCTATGAAGTTGCTACTATGAAGAAAGCAGAATTTGGAGAATTAAACTTATAAAATCATTAAGTAGAAGAACTGATCTATGAAATTAAACAAAGCCTGAGCTCCTAGCCATTTCTCTTTTGTTTCTCTATTCTTAGTCATATGATATTGAGAAAGGAGCAACTTTTATTAAATAAGAAAATATATATTTTTTAACTTAATCGGGAAATCATTATAATTCTAAATCAACTCATGTTGAGTATTTACTATGACAGAAACTGTGGTGAGAATTGGATATTTGTAAAAAATAGTTGCTGTAGGATGCTTTTCCCTTTTCATACAATGGCTGTTTTAGAACCACATTATATTATATAAAGATTTAATTTAATTAACTATAAATCTAATGTGATTAGATAAACGCAGGCTGAATTAAAGGTAAACATCTTTTTGTGTGTGTAAGATAGCATGAAATTGAAATTTTCACTTATGTATTTCAACTTTTAAAAATACTTTAGTTCTACCTATTTTATGATTTTCAGCTGCCATATTTAGCCCTGAACATCCAAATACGAGGCTGTCCGGAAAGTATCCAGCCATGTAATATGAAAAAATGAGGCCTTTATAGCTGGATTTTTTCTGGACAGCCTCATATATGATCCTGTCACTGATTCTTTTAAAAATGCATATATTTATTGCCATTAGAATTGCTTATTTTTTTAAACTGAAAAATTGAAAACTAAAAATATAAATGAAACAAGACTTGTGAAGAAAGCTTGTATATTTTTATAGTAACAAAGCAAGAATAAATCATTGACTCATATTTATCTTTTAATTTTATCTGAAGTTTTACCTGTGCTAGAAAAGGGGGATATTTAAAACAGTGGTAATTATGTGAGAAACTATGAGGATAAAATCAAGTAAAAAATTCTTCAAGGGATATTAATTTTACTTTAACTTGAAAATTACTTGGCATACATGTGAAGTCTCTTTTGCCTTATAGCTCAATGTGGTCCTGAGACATAGTCTGTTAAATTTAAATATAACATTTGCCATTGTTGCTACAGTTTAAAATATTTTTAATTAGTTTAAAAATGTTTCTTGAACTTAAAACCTGTTTTATGTAATTAAAATAACAATATGCTAATGTCTATAATAGTACTTCAAAATTTATATATATTTAGTACTTCAAAATTTATACAAAGTAAAGTTTTGTAAGTGGAGACCTACCAAATCAGAATTTTTATAAGTTAAGGCAAATTTTTACAAAAATGATCATTAAAAATTTAAACAAAGTTATATTAGAGATCAAGTGACTGTACAGACAGAATTTGCCTTTCTGTGTAACTTATTGCCTACAATTATTACTAGCCCAGATGTCAGCAGAGTATAGATCTTTGAATTGATAGACTGTTCAAAATGGCATTGGTGCAATTTTCAGTTTATGAAATTAAGATAAGAATAGGAGGACGAAGTACATGTTTTCTTATATTTAAAATGTTGTTTGCATTATATAATTCAACCTGGTGGAGTTTTTCCTTGGATCTTCATTGAAAATTCTGAATTTTTTCAAAAGTTCACCATTCCTATGAAACACTAAGAAACCTTCAGTGATACAATCAAATAATGAGCTCTTCCTTGTGAGGTCAATGATTTCAGTTATGGCCACTGAGTGATACTGTTGTAAGAAATAAATTGTTACATTTTCTTTCTATCATTTCAGTTTAAATTGAAAGCTTTTAAAATACCTTGGTCTAAATTATATTATGGTACTTATCTGCCATGAATCCCAAGAAAATTTATTTGACTGAATTTTCACAAGTTGCCAAGAAGTAGGTTGGAATTTGGTGATAAATAAAACTTTCCCCAAACTGAATGAAAGATACAGAAAGAGAGAAACAGAGATAGAGAGAAAGAATGAGAGAGACAGAGGAGCTTAATAAAACACAAATATTAGAATTTTGAGAAAATGAATTTTACTTCTTCTTTCCATACTTTTGTGTGAGACCGTTAGCAAAAGTGATAATATGTAATAAATTAAATAACACTGATTATTAATACATGATAGAATAGTACATAAATTGAGTAATTTAGTTTAATTTTCTTTGTAATTATGAAAACTTATAAGCAGATAAGCTTTATCTCCAGCTTGAATTTGGAATAATTCTGTAAGTGACAATTTTTTAGGTCTAGTTTTAAATCTATAAATAATTGAATGCAATAATTTTCTCTAATATCTAAGGTGGCCCATGACAAAGCTGGTTGTAAGAAACTCTTTCCTTTATATGTAGCTTTCCAAGATTTTTAAATGAAATATTATTGAAAATATTTCTGATTTTGCAACTGAACAAAAGTAGCAGATCAGGAAGTATCAAACTTCCTAGAACTTTGACATATCTGATTCTAAAAAAGAAAGCTAATTTTCTTAGTGAAATTACTGTTATTATTTTCATTTTACATATGTAGAGTACAAAACAAAATAAGAGTAAGGAATTTCACCGTGGCTACACAGAAAGTAGAGGATTGGTCCAATTGGAAAAACAGCAGTCTGATGCCAAGCTTTGTGCATTATTACGCTGTGCTATGTTTCCACATTTTGCAAGAAGGACACTGAGACCCAGAGAAGTCAATTACCTATCTAATTTCATAGAGCAATGAAGTGGCTTGGTGCAAAAAATAAGTGATTCTGACCTCCCATTATTGCATTAATATGTACTTTAACATGGCCAGCTGGTACTGGTTTCAGGGCTGCAAATATTCTGTGTAGGTATTATCTTCCATCAAACATTTCTCAAAATGTTTTTTATACCAATCAATTAATATTCTAACAATTATTTAAGTTCATTTAGCACTTTTCAAATGAGGGATGGGAAAGTTGACCAAAAAAAAAAATAGACATCAAAATTACTCCATGCATTCAACAAATGTGGGAATAGATTTACTTGCTGGGAATACCTGACAAAGTGCCAAGGATACCTCGGTTCAAGTCATACTTTCAAGGAAGTTGGAACTGGAACTATCACCAGGATATGGTGTTTCTTTCATTCACCTATTTAACAAAAGAAGAGATTTTGTTTACCGTATCAAAGTTCTAAGTTGCCAAATAAAACAATGTAATCTTGATTTCCTAATGCAACTGCACTCTGACCCCCCACCCCCACCCCAAATGTATGTCTTTAGGGAATAGTTTCCTTCTGGAAAAAAAATACTATTACTTTAAGGGTTTTATTTTTAACAACTATCACTTTAGCCTAAATGCTATAGTAAGCACTGATGAATGTATTGTACTTTGTAATTATTCCTACTCCTTAATGATAAATGTGGTTATTAAGAAAAGGTGATGGGGCAATATTTATAAAGCCTATACAACCCCTGATTCCAATAGCCCCCTAAAATAAGTGCATAATCTGAGCCACATCTTGCTTTTCTCATTTTCACCTGCCTGTCAATTGTCAGTTTAAGCCAGTTAGCTATATATATATTTTTTATTCTTCCAATGAAAAATGATGAAAATATTCACATGACAGTTAATAATTGGATAAGTTCTACAGGGACTAATATTCAATGTGTAGTTGAAGCAGAAAGTCTGGATACAATTATTGAAGTCATTTCCCAGTGCACCATAGGTATCCTCTAAAAATGAGGGGTGAATAGATTTATTTATTGCTCTCATCCAGAACTTAAGTTTGATGAATAAACCAGTTTGCCTCCATGTGAAGCTCTCTTTCACATTTGATGCAATGTTTGCCTTCTCTGTTTTCTAAAAATAGCAATGAAATTCCTTTTCCCTTCTCTTAAACTAAACACTATTTCATGATGCAATACTTCCATTCGATGAATATTCATTATTTGATATAACTATAGCATATCAAAGAAATAATCCATATATCCTATTTTATTTGAATACCATAATAAAAATCAGGGATTCAACAGTAATTAAGTTAATATTAATAGAAGTAACTTGACAGATTTTTAGGGTCACAGTCTGATGTCGCTTAATTCAAGCTGTGGAGCCAGGGGGTGGAGTGAAGATGAGAAACGTACAAATATACCGTGTTGTGATGTCTGTTTTATATCACTAGGTAAACAGACATGAGGTGTTTCATAGTGATTCTAAGTCATCTTACACATTTTTAAAAAGATTAAAAATAAGATGTATCTTATAGAAACTCTTCCCATTTAGAGACTGTGTTTGCACATAAGGCAAAAATCTATGCAGAAGCAAACAAAACCAACAAAATAAAATAAGACAAAATATTTCAATCCAGCCTGTAACTTTTGATATAATTTAGAGTATAGAACTAATTAAGTAATGGAACAGAATTAGCATGCTCTTGAAACTATACATTACATATTGTTCTCAGTTCATTATCTTTAAATGTAATGAACAAATAACCCACTTTCTTTTACTTTTGCCTAGAGTATTTCCTTCTAACAAACAATAGCTAAGTATGCCTGAAATTCACAAAATATAAAAATATATATAATTTTTATGAAGCATTGATACAGATTAAAACTAGTTCAAATTTACTTTCAGCATTGGATCTGACACTAACTTAGCTTCTACTGTATCAGAGAATTTACAGTTTCAAAGATCTATACTCTTTTCCAAAAAGGATATAAAATAAATTTTCTATATTTTCTCTTTCAATTGTGTAAGCTTTGAAGTAGTCTCAGATCTCATTTCATCAATTTCTTACCTTTGCTCTTTACCTCCACACGTTACTTTTGTTATTTCCACCAATACTTCTAGTTTTTGGTTTTGTTAGAAGACAGGTCTGTATCAGTATTAGGAGTTGGTATGGTGTTTGGAGGAGTATTGAATAGTAGTCAAAGTACTTGGTTTATAGTCCTGGCACTGGTCCTTAGAAACTCAGTAGTTGCCAGAACTCTGTCTAGTACACCTGCTCTTTCAAGTACTTGGCATCATTTTTAGAACACATTTGAAGGCATGAAGAAGGGAAGAAAAAAGTTCAATATTAAGAAATAATCAAATTGTTTCCATGAGTTTATTTTAGTTGAGTAAAAAAATAATAAAAACAAATATATAAACAAGTAAAGAGTAAATATAATATATAATAAGAAAACAACCAATAAAGTAATACTTAATGGGATAGAATGTAATTTAACAGGCAAGCAAGGTAGGCTTCTATTTGCTAGGGACACGTAAATCACGTATTCCATGCCTACTATATCTCTTTAAATATCAACAAGACACTCAGATCATCTAAGACTGAACCCCTAATTTCTCTCCTAATACATCCTCAAATATGTCTTACCTCTTATATTACCTGTCCTAAGAAATGTTCTCTCATTCACAAACTTACTGTAGCTAGAAACTACGGAAACATCATTACCCTTTCACTGTCTTTCAACTAATATGCCCAGTCTATCACAAAGTACTAATATTATAATTTTACCTTTAATCATCTCTCCATATGAATTTCCTTAAATTGCCATTCTTACTATTACCCATACCACCAATTTAAAATTTTTCAGGGTATCCACTTTGGTCCTCTAATACTTCACCCTCATAATAGCCAAAGTACTATTTTCAAAGGTAAGTCTAACAATTCCAGTGGTTAAGTGTCCTATCTTAACTCTGTCAATGCCTTTCCATTTCTCTTCATATAAAGAAAAAGAAATTTATGGTGTTTATCATAAAGAATCACAATTTATATTACTTTTCTACAAATCTATTTCACATATCTTAAATCATGGAGTATTTGCCCCTCTGTGACTGGCTCATAGTGACTGTCAGAAGATGGGTCTCAACTAAGCTCATTTTTACAGGTTTCTCAGGAAAGGATTCATTTGGCACCCATACACATTCCAAACGTGTTTTCCTTTACAATTTGGAAGAAGTAGAGTAATGTAGAAAAACCTCTATCACAGAAGTTAATATTGCTTCCTTTTAAAGCTAGTAATTGAAAGAGAAAAAAAAATCTGAATCATTTAGGAGTTAGGATAACTTTAAAGTTTATTTTTGTTGGCTTCAAGAAGAATATAAAAGTCACTCTTGAATTTTATTCATAGGTTCCTGAAAATGGTTATCTAACACAGTGTAATATTCAATGGATGCTTTTTCTGAACACTATAGGCAGAACTGAACTAAGATATATGGCCAAATTAAAAAAATAAATAGAGAGACAGAAAGAGAGGAAAGCTGACAGGAAGTAATTTAATAGGCTAGCAGGATAGAATGAGGGTCAAATCATGATTAAAACCTTCAATAACCACCCCCCATACACATGCATGGGTGAACACAAAATAAATATATGTATGCTTTTCTTTAACTTTAAAATATATAAGGAATATATAGAAGTTGCTTAAGAAGAAGCAATGTATCTAATGATGGCTGATAGTAATTGTGAATGGTGTGAATTAAAATACAGTTTATTTACATGGATGATAAACCAGTGGGAAATGCTTTTTCTTCTTTATAAAAATGAATAAAGTTTAAAAATAGTTATGTAAGAATTTCAGGACATAGTGTGTTAAATACTTATAAAATCAAATATGTAGATAATTTCACTTAGATTACATGGGTCCTATTTTTATTCAGATGGCTTATATGTTGCAACTGGTCAGAAGTTAGCCTTGAAGACATAACTTGACAATACAGAGAATCTTAGAAAATTCCCCTTAGGTAAAAATCAATGTAACTTAGAGAATGCAAACTGTTATTTTATTGTTACTTATGTATTATTTGTATTATATTTCAAATTTCCTAAGGATTAAATGCAACCTTGTAGAGATTTTATTTAAATCACACAATGGTAAAATTTCAGCAGAAGAATGTCCAAGAAAAGTTGGAAGATATGTACGTTAAAAAAAAAAAAAACAACATAATGAGGCTTTAAGTCCTTGAGGAAAATTTCAAGATTGTTAATAGAATTGGGGAGAAAGAAAATGGTTTTCATATTAGAATATGAGAGAACTTTGGGAAAATTCCTATTCCTAAGGCTGTTTTCATAGAGCATCAGATGGTGCCCTTGACAAAGATTGACGTTTAAAATTAGAAAGTTATAGAGCAAGTAGAGTAATTCAAGTCCAATAAATCACCAGGACCATATGGTATATATCCAAGATTTCTGAAGGAAATAAGTGGAACTAGCATAAATACAGGAAGGAAAAGAAACAGTGTGAAAATATAGCCTTAATAGTAGCATCTGTTTTTAAAGATTAGAAGATTACTAATTTGGTATCTAGAAAAAAAAATTAGAAGAGTGTCAAATAAAGAATCTAATATGTTCTGCCTGTATTAACCAGTGAGGTTGGATAATCTTGCATATTTATATGCTTTTTAAAAAATCTTTCTTGGATTCCATTTACGGCCAAGCTTTTCTTCCTTCCCTCTTCTTGGTCATGACTGTTCTTCCAACATACATTGCTTAATAAGCATTAAGTTACCCCAGATCCTGAAAGTTACTCTCACCTATTAATGTAAAAAACTTGTAATAGTAAAATTTCCATGAATTGGAACTCAAGGAACTGGGAAAATCTCAAGCAACCAGAAAAAAAGTTTTGTTGGTTAATGGAGAGTTTACTTACTACATTTATCCAGTATCTACCAATCCTTGTGGGTGCTGGTTAACTAAGTCTACTGTAATTAGTTCTGATATCACACTGGTTTCACTTCAGAAAATTTGCAGTTGTTTTCTCTTGTGTTTTATGGGTTTCTTTATTTTCTTGTATATTGTTTTTATTTTTCTACATGACAATAAATTGGAATATACTGATTTTAATCAGAACTGGTATTGCTCTATTTTGTGTTGCTGCCATTAGTTTATTCTGTGACATAAATTTGAAATCCAGATATGATTGTTAAAATATATATTAATTTGCAATTTGAGAAAGTGAAAATTCAAACAAATTCAACCATTTCCTTCTTATTGAAGTACCAGATACATATACAGAAGTGTGTTACTCTTAAGTACTTTTAATAAATTTTTACACACATATGCACTAGTATAACCTCCAGCTAAATCATCATAAAACACATTGCAAGAAAAGGGTTAATGTTAATGTTTTGCCAAAGAAATGTCAAATTTCTCATACACTATTTATTGAAAGTGCCATTTTTTTTCTTCACTGGTATCTTTGTACTGAATTACATGAACAAAATTTTTTATAATTTTCTATTATTCTTTTGCCTATCCTGTGCCATCAAAAAGGATTTAAGTCCGTAGATTTCAACTTCTTGTCAGACTACAAGATACTTCTAATTATTATAATAGTTTCCAAAGATTACTCAGAAAAACAAAACACACACACACACACACACACGAGAGAGAGAGAGAGAGAGAGAGAGAGAGAGAGAGAGAGAGAGAGAAACAGACAGACAGACATTGAGAAAAAAAAATTTCAAAGAAATGCATTTGCCAATTTATATAAGCCATATGAGAGAAAAAAAACCTGTTGTGCATACTGTAGCCAGTGATATTTTAAAGCATGTATTAGAGAATAGCATGCCTCTGACTGAACATCTTCTGTGACTTTTCATTGCACATGGCCGAACATTTTACCATATTATGGTCTATGACAAACTCTTCAACATCATCTCAAAACGCTTTCCTATGGCTCTCAGTATGCTATTTTTTTTTCTCAAAAAAGGCAAGTTATTTTTTCCATCTTAGAGCCTTTGAAATTCATACTTCACTTGAAATGCTGATGCCCAGGTTTATGCTCTGCTGAATTATTTTCATCATTCTGGTCTCAAATACATTTCTGACTCAGAGATACCACGCTCACCAAATCTAAAATGCCCTGCCCTCGTACCAACCAGTCTCACCTTACTTTGCCCATTGCTGCATCATTCAATTGCATCCTTCCATTTTATTTTATTAAAGAATATGTCAACCTCTGACAAAATCTTATTTATATATTCATAGTATACTTACATATTTTTATTATCTACTTATTTTCTACTCATTTATGCATTTGTGTACACATTTTGTATAAATATTGACCATTTGTCTTTATTCACATCTAAGAAATATAATTATGAACTATAATGAATACGATCAGAGTTTAATAAAAAGATAGTTTTTATTTAATTCTAAAATATACTGACAGCTGAAAAGTAAATAAAATATAGAATGTTTCTAATCATTTTAGACTAGGCTAATTATGCAGAAAACTTCTATAGTCTTTCTACCTAGATCATAGACACTTTAACATAATGAAATTATCAATCCTGAATGGTTCAATCTTAAACAAATGGCAAAGAACCATAAAACAGTTTAGGATTGCTGCTTGCTTACGTTTTAAAGAATGTGTGTATATGCATGCATGTATGTATGTGTGTCTGAGTATGAGTGTTTGTGTGTGTGTGCTTCCCTTTGTAATCCAGGCTTCTTGGCAGAAATTGGGCTTTTTATTCTCTGACGTCCAGATGGTGCTTGTCACATAGAATTTGCTAAAAAAACATCTGTTGAAGTTATAAACCAATTGGAATCTTAATTTTAAATAAGGTCTAATCAAAGTAAACAAACTAAATGTTATTTAACATGCTTCTTCCTATACATTATGGATTTATAATGTGTAATTCTTTTCTTCCTTCCATGCCACCATGTTTCTTTCTATCATGAAATGATTATGTTAAATTTTCAATAATTGTTAGATATCTCAATGGAGGCTTATTTTAATTCTCATCATTAAACATATCTAATATTTAATTTTTTACACAGAAATGTGGCAAAATCCATAAATGTCCCCATTACAGATAGAAGGCAATGTACATGGTGGAAAGAGCTCATGAATAAGATGAACGAGGTGAAACTTGCTTTAGTTTTCTAATTGATAAATACAGACTATTAGGCCCTCTTTCTTTAGTCACTTACTGCTCTAACATGTTATAAATTTATGCATTTAAAACAAATAATGATTAAACTGAAGTCTCACTTTAGATTAGCAAAAACAATCCTTGCTTCAAATCTACTCAGCATAATGAAGGCTGTCCTTCTTCCAAAAATGGTTGCTGCTTCTCTCTGGGATAAAAATATCCAATGGTGAACAACTATATATAATAAATGTCCCCTTTACTAAAGTTACAGTAACATATTTTAGAATCAGCGACAAAAAAAGACACACTTTCAGCTGTGGTAGCAACTCTCTGGAAGTGACTGGAATAAATCAATAAGTTCCTTAGTGGTTTCTACTCAGACAGGGAAACTGAAGAGCCTCTAGCAAGATAGTATAGTCAGTCAGGAAGTGAGATGTGCAGGGGAAAATGGAGAAAGATAAGCCACACTTTTCAGTGTGAAATACTTGAGACTGATAGTGAGAGAAATGAAGTCTGAGTGTCTTCTAAAATGTGTGAAAAGGAAACTTCTTACTCTGCTGATGTCCCAAATGTGATGACTACTAACAACAAAGGATACTAAGCAAGGGACTATTCTCCTGATTGATAAGAGAGTAAGCCAGGGCAAAGCACCATTTTAAGACAGAAAGTTTTTATGCCTTTCATCTTTTTTTTTTTAATAACAAAGTGTCAAGCTTCTGAATAATTAGCATTTTAAGAACTGGAAAACTGTCTTTTAATAAAATAGTTTAAGTTCTTCTCACTAGAAAATATATAAGACAGGCTATCAAGAAATAGTCAGGTTCTTATATGGCATTTTAAGTTAAGACATTTGGATACTATGATTTTCGGTTTATCAAATGGTTAATCATTTCCTTAATGTTATGATATAGAGTTTTTACTAGTAAGATTAGAAAATGGTTCAGTAACACAAGTGGACTATAATTAATTAATCTTCTTTTCTATATACTAAACAAAATCTCCAGTAATATTAATTTAAAAAAAGTAAGAAATCTTTTAATTGAGCTTGTTGCACAAAGACCTAAATTCTTTCACTAACCTTTAGTGATTTGGTCAATGCCACCTGTTCTGCTATATGGCCCCAGTGGTAGATTTGAGGGCTTAGAAAATAACTTGAATATAAGGAAAAAAGGGCTTTACTATTTACTAAAGATTTGATATCACAAGATTTAAATGATTATTCAGAAATTGGTTTGAGTTCCAGTCAAAATGGTGGGATAAGTAAATGCTGTACTTACCTCCTCTCACAACCACGTAGCAATTACAACTAAATTGCAGAACAACCATCATTGAGAATTGCCTAAAATATAGTTGAACAGAAGAAGCTGCCTGGAGACTGGTTGGAGGGGCAGAGAAATGAAATAAGCTGATTCCACATCCATGTGTGGCAGTTAAAATTTGGGAGGGTTTTCTCAGCTATAAGGTTCCTCTCTGGGGATCAAAAGGGTTCCAGTGGCTGGAATTCAGTCCTTCACCAGGATTCTCAGCCCAGGGCTTAAGTGTCAGGGAGAGAAATCCCCACAAGTTCTGGCTGTCCCACATGTGAACTCACTTACTGATGATCTCTTACTTGCTCTGAGCTCCAGCACTGAAGCAGCAGCTTAAAAGGAACCAGGGACATACTTGTTTAAGGAGGAATTGAGTTGTCTGGCTGTAGGGTGAGGGCTGGAGGGGCAGCTTTCTCTCAAACCAAAGTGCTAGCAGAAGCCATTGTTCCTTTGTTGAGTCTTCCCCTAACCAAGCATTAAGATGCTGGTGGCCACTATATCTGAGTCTCCGTCAACCTACCTAATATCATTGGTCTGTGCTATCCTGGTGACTCCCTGACACCCCACCCCTCTTAACATACAGGCCTACTCTTATCATTTCCAGAGGCTGTTTCCTACAAACGGCCTGTCTGTGCTCAGGCTACAGACTAAAATCTCTCAAAGCTTCACAAACCCCAAACAAGAAACATTTGGCTTTTCGCATGCTTGTGCACCAAGACTGGCACTAGCGCCAGCTGGTGTCTGTTTGTAGCATGGTCTCTTTGAGTACCTCTAAGCACAGTGCTGGTGGCTGCCATCTGAGGATCACTTCGTAGCTCATACCAAGTGTCCCCAGGCAGGGCACAGTCAGACCCTGACTGTAGCCTGCAACAGAGTGCCTCCCAAGAGGTCCCAGAACCAATCTACTAGGTGGCCAACCTCAGACCATATCAGAGCCCCACACAACCACCTCCACAAGTAACAAACCTAAAGGGAAGTCTGGGCAGAAATCAGAGCTTTGCTAACGTAAATTTTACTTTGTAAGGTTAGCTCCTGCACAACAGCTTCTTCACTATAGTCATGGCCAGTCCTCATAACCAATCAGCTTGAGGGTCAATATCTCCCATTGAGAAACAGCAACTATGGCTCAACTACAACAGGAGGAAACACACAACCACACAAGGGACACACCTGAAGTACCCAGTTCAGATGACCAGGAAACGTGTGCCACGGAGCCCCAAGTACACCTACCACATAAGGCCACTCTACCAAGACCAGGGTATATGGCAGCCCTACCTAGTACATAGAAACAAATATAGGAAAGAAGCCAAAATGAAAAGACAAAGAGCCATGCCTTCCCCCACCCCTCTCAAAAAAACAGAACAAAGAACTCCAGAAAAATAATTAAACAAAATGAAGACAAGCAATCTACCAAACTCAGAGTTCAAAATACTATTTACAAGAATGCTTAATGATCTCAATGAAAACTTCCAAAAAGTTCGTGTAAAAATTTGGTATGATAAATGTCAAGCATAATCAATGAATGAATTTTTTTGTAATTTTTTATACTTACTAATACAGTAAAAGCAGTGAGAAAATGTTTATTAAAATAATAAATAAATTTAAAAACTATGGAAAACTTTTAAAATATAAAAGTAGACTCAAAGCAAACAGAAGAAAATAAATAATAAGAATTAGAGCAGAAATAAATAAAATTGAAAATGGAAAGTCAATAGAAAAAAATCAATAAAACCCACACCTGGGGAGTTCCCTGATGGTGTAGTGGCTTAGGGCTTCGGCTTTGGTGCTAACAATGCTGCGGCCTGGGTTCGATTCCCAGTCAGGGAGCTACCCACATACCAAAAAAAAAAAAAAAAAAACCAAAAAACCCAAACCTGTGTTTTTTTTATTGTGTTTTTTTTCTTTGTAAGTTCAATAAAATCAATATGTCTCCAGCCAAGCTAATTATATTAAAAGAGAAAAGACACTATAAAAATTTTTGCAGATAACATAGGGGCAAGTTTTTATCTTGGATTTCACAAAGGATTCTTAGATAAGACATCAATCATACAAAATTACAATAGAAAAATAGATAAATTGTACTTCATCAAAGTTTGAAAGAAATTATGTGTTTCAAAGAATATCATTAAGAGGGTGGAACACAATGCAAAGAATAAAGAAAATATTTGTAAATTATGTTCTTCACAGAGGATTTGAATCAAAATATTTTTTAGAAGTCTTACAATGCAATAATAAATAAACAAATAAACCAATTAAAAATTGGCAAAAGATCTGAATGAACATTTTCTCAAGCAAGATATAAAAATGACCAATATACATATGAAAAGATGATCAGCATCACTAGTCATCAGATAAATACAAATAATAACTCCATGGGATACCCCACCATTCCCATTAGGATGATTATAATAAGAAAGATGACAATAAGGTTTAGTGAGGACATCAAGAAATCAAAAGTCTAATAAACTGCTGGTGAAAATGTAAAATGACACAGCCATTTTGGAAAATAGTTTGGGAGTATCTTAAGTAATTAAAAATAGAGGACGATATGACCTAGCTATTCCATCCCTTCCATCCTAGGTTTATGCCCAAAAGAAATAAAAAAGCATATATAAAAACAAAACCAGTGCATGAATGTTCTTAGTAACATTATTTACAATGGCCAACAGATGAAAACAATCCAAATATTCATGAAAGAATATAATGTGGTATGTTCATACAATGGATTATTATTCAGCCATAAAAACAAATAAAAGAGTGATGTATGCTGATATATGAATGAACCTTGAAAATATAATAAATTAAAGAAGTCAGTAACATAAAACCATATATCATATAATACAATTCCTTTACTATGAAATACATAGAACAAGAAAATCTATAGAGATAGAAAGTACATTAGTTAGGGGTGGAGGTAGGAATCTTAAAATAGAAAGGTGGTGGCTAAAAAGCATAGAATTTTTGCTGGAGGTAGTAAAAATGATCTAAAATTGACTGTGGTGATGGTTTCACACAAAAAAAACCCCACTGAATTATACACTTTAAAAGAATGTATTGTATGGTGTGTGAATTATATATCAATGAAGATATTTTTTAAAGTGAGCTGCTATAACAAAAACTGAATAAAGCAAAGAAATAAGAAGAAAATATAAACCTCATAAAATAGACATTATAGATCATTGCTGTAGTGCAAGCAGAGAGACTGTATAATTTAGTCCTTCAAAGATTCAGATCCCTTTTATTATTTCATTCTTTCTCCTGGTGTTTTTCTCATCTGCATGATTACATGATGTTGTTTGTCTTCACTTACAGCCCAGCTTATAGGAAGTTGCAGGGGAAAGTTTAGCAAACAGCTTGAACTTCAAGTAGATGATCTGCAAAATTGCAGATACCTTTTGCCTCTAAGCCATTGGACTGAACTGTGATGTCCAAAGCTAACTGTAAGGAAAGTGGAAAATCTAAGTAATGATACACCCAACTAAAACACAAAAGATCTGCTGTCAAAAGGGAAGCAAGAGAAAGAAAGAGAAAGAGACAGAGAGGAGAGATTGATTGAGAGGGAAGGAGAAGATACCAAGAGACGATTGATTGTATTACACTTGTTTCAAATTTTCAATGGTTGTCAATTATAATTACAATAAAATATAATCTCTTAATCATGACATGGAAGGTTTTCTATTTTCTGACTCCTCCTAATCGCTCTGCTTCATCTCCTACCACTCTTTGCTAATGACACCAATTCAAATTTTCTTTCTATTAAATTCTACTTTTATAGCAAGTTTGTTTTTTACTTGTTGGCTTTTACATGTTGTCATTTGCTATTCCTTGCATTGGTAAACACTTTCTTTCATATTTTCCCATGGTTGGGTTTTTCTCCTCATTCAGTTTTCAGCTCTTTAAATTTTTTTTCTTTGATCACTAAAACTAAATTATACCAATTGTAGTTGTTCTCATCACTCTGTTATTTTCTCCAATAGTAATAATCACTAACTGTAATTAGCATTTCAGAAGAGTCATCATTATTTCATATAATAATTATACTTAGTGCTTTAATATTGTCCTACTATATTTAATATCAACATTTTACCCACCAAAAGTAATCTCAGTAAGAACAGAGACTTTGTATTTTTCAAGAGTCCTGACTTGACACAAATGGTACATAATTAATAGAATTAGTGAATGAAAATAATAATAAATATGATGGTATTTGGTAAAGGAAATAAAAGGAACCAAAGCAGCACAGAGAAAGAACACTTTATCTAAGGCTGGAATGGAGGAGAAAAGGTTTTGTGGAAGACATGTCCAAAGACCTAAAGTATATTTTTAAATGTAGTCAGCTAAAGGAAAGGCCAAAGAAGCAGTTGAAAAGGCTTAAAGATAAAAACAAAACAAAACAAAGCAGAACAAAATGAAACAAAACCAAGAGCCAACCATAAGTTCTTCAAGGATCTTAAAGAGGTGAACTGGAGTATTATTATATACTACAGAAAGAGAATGCTAAACTCAAGATTGGAGAGGTAAGTCAAGGCCAGACTTTAACAAAATTATTTACAGAGTGTTAGTCACAATATAGAATAAATATGCTTTCATCATGAGCCATATTCCTTAATTTTGCTCAGATTAATAAAGGACTTCACATAGTTTTGTTAACCTAAAAATAAAAATTCAAAGTGAGAGGAAAAAGGATTTATTTGAGATCATAAACAATTGAAATTCTGATAAGCATTAATTCAGGCAGAAATCCAAATAGTGTTCTAATTATGGGGTGATGGCAAGATTTGTTTGTTTGTTTGTTTTTTATGAAAAAGAGAACAAAAACAATTACTTAAGTGGAATAAAGGGATTTCTTAGTGCTGATACTCTAAGGAAGAAATTTCCATTGGTGCTAACAAGCTAAGTTACTTGGATGGTTATACAAGGCTGGTTACTGATTAAGAATGTTTAAAATCATCAGTCATTGTGGTCAGGGGGTCTGCTTTTCTGCTAACTTTAAGAACAGTTGTTTGTAAGACAGTGTTGATTTGGCCCAATTCAAAGGTTATTTTGTCCCATTCAAATATTCCAAAGATTCAAGAACCAAGGCCTTTCCTCTGGAATGGAAACCCAGACTCCGTTTTGACCTGGTTCTGCTTATATTGTTTTTCTTAGTTTTTTTAAAAAGGAAATGTCTCTCCCAAATGTAAATATTACCTTATCACAATTTCAAACTTTCAGGTAATATTGCTTCACAGCGTCTTAGTACATTATCGTTGTTTTCCTTATCAATGGTCTCTTCCAGGGGTTCACAACACAGAATGTTAGAACACTCCATACAAAACATAATAAAGGAGAAAGTTTTTGTTAGCACTATATGCTCAAGTACTGCCATACAGGGCCTAGATATAAAATGCCCAGAACTATAGGCAAGATTAAATGTCTGTGAAAATATTACAAGGAGAGAAAACAGCATTCCTATCATCTTGAAATTTTCATGGTAGACATTTAATTTCCTTTAACACTAGCTTAATCTTTTAATACCTATGTTTCTTAACGATGCATAAAGCTGCTCTTAAGCCAGGCTGAAGAGTGTCCTCCTTCTAAAGCTTCCTATGGAGAGCTACTCTTAATAACCCAGAAGTGATGAAGGGTTTCTTTCAGTTATTCAGAGCCAACGGCTTGAATCTCAGCAGGAGAAGCTCATTTTTTATCCTTCTGATGAGAGAGCACTATATACTGGCTTTGCACTGATCTTCTGAATGAGATAAAAGAGCTTTATTTTTATTTTTGCACTCACATTTTAACTTGCTTTTTTTAATGCTAAGGGACACTACATTAGAGAACATATTTTCAGACACATTCAGACAGAACTGAGGCTCCAAACTAGAAAATATATGCTAATATCACTGCTAAAACCTAAATTATTTACCTTCTTTTCTTCATCGCTTATGAGTATAAAGAGGCTTAAACTTTTCACCTTCAAATACAAGGTCCTACTTTTCTTTCTCTTTCTCCTTTTTTCTTTTCTTTCCTTTTTCTATGATTTCTTTCCTTTTCTTTTTATGCTTTCTTTCCTTTTTTTTTTCTCTTCATCACTTTGGTTTTTCTTTTTCTTTTCTTTCTCTTGTCTCTCTCTGTTTCGTTTTTTGTTTGTGATTGATTGATTGATTGATGGAAGAACACTCCTCAGAGTTTCTCAGTCGTTTCTCAGACAATCACATGGTGTCATTCACAGACATTCAAGATCAGACTCCACTGCTGTTATTGCTATAGCCTCTTGTCTCCTGACATCTTGACCTGTAGAATCTCACCGTTCTATATGAAGACAGTCCTGCCCTGAGGAATTGCTCACAGCAGCCTTTGGGGTAGATGAAAAGGAACTTTCCCTGTCTTCAAGCCTGGTGTCAGACAGGCCTTCACTTTAATCTCTTACAGTCTAGCAGAGATGCCACAATAACTAATAACAACTTTTACTGAAAGTTCAGGAATAATCAAAGTGAAGTGTCATAGAAAATAAAACTATCTCATGGGCACCAACCACTCTTAGGATAGTGTCTCAGGCTTGGTATTTCCCTAAGTCCCAGGGTCACGGGATCTCAAATACAGTCACGTATGTGCTTCAGTCTCCCCAGCTTCCAGCGGGTAGTCCAAACTGTTACCAAGTTCAAAGTTAGGAAAGTATTTTTTTACCTTCAGATTAAAACCTTAGTTTTTTTGGCCCATTATTGGTGACTTTCCAGAGCAATTAAGAATAAAAGGATATTTTCCCTTCCAGAAAATCTGTTCTTCTATACTTACAAATGTTCTTTGGACTCATGACTTCAGCTGCACATAGTCTAATATTAATTCTTTTCTAAAAACCTGGCTAATTCAGGTTTAAATAAAATTACATGTAAGACATTAGCAGCCTAGTTCAGCTGCAGCTACATCGAGCTCAGTTCAGTATTTTTGTACCGTCTTTGTTCACTGAGAACTCTGAAAATCCTGGGGTTCAGAATCACTTGATTTTGCTTTCATATAATACACTTTTGATAGGTTATAATATTTTTTCTTAATAATAATTAACATGATCATCAAAACTTTCATCAAATCAAATGTTAACTATAAAAATTGACTTATTTTTCTTTTTTTAATTCATTTTTATTTTAAATTGACTAATTTTTCTTTACTTCAATAATTTGTGCACCTTCACTAAGATTTTGAAAATGATTTTCACTTAAAAATTAACCTTTCAGTGAAGCCTATTTTACATTGTATGGTTCATATTTTTATTATGGGATGTTTGAGCAAATATTATGGCAAATATTCTGCTTTTTCTCTGAATACTTTGAAAATAGAAGAAGAATCCTTTCACTTCAGATAGCCATCTGATTAGATAAAAGCAACTTGCAAAGTGCAGTATTAATGTTCCGAGGCCTTCTTTTGTTCTCAGTCCCCTTAAAAAGTCAGCTAAAATAATAATTTAAAAAACATTTTAGATATGTACAAAAATAATTAAAATGTTAGACCACATTATTCGTTAGAAAAATATCTTTCTTCTGCTTTCTTTAAAACTTGCAAAAGAAGTTTAAGAATACAATATTGGTATTCTTATTTAAATTGGCAGTTTATAGACCTAGCATTTCACTAGTAAAATAGAGAAGGAAGTTATATAAATTAAATGTATAGAGAGATTGATATCGATAAATATATAAAATAAAAAGAACTTTTTTGGAAATAAATTTTGATCAGTGTTACAAAAAATGAGTTTTTAAAATCCCAATATTAAATAACAGCAATTAAATAGCCCATCAAAAAGTACTCAAAGATAAGTAGGTAAAAATTATTGTTTTACAAAAATTCTTAGGATTCTCACACATGAATTGGAGAATTGGTTTGTATAGGCTCATATAGGTCAAATATTATCTCATTCTTTTAGAAGTTGAAGCTGTCTGGTACAAAATGTGTCCCTGTGACTTGTGGATTCTTTGGTGCTGCATAAGTAGACTGACCGTAATTTGTCAAAAAAGAAACAGAACGCTTTTAGGAGTAACACAAGCGTTGTACATAATTACGCCAAGGCCAACCAAGAATATCCTAAGTAGATCCTCTACCATTAACCTATACTTTTACACCATGGGTTCCCAAGCTGTGGTATGCATTCCCCCAGGGGTACATGCTGAGCCATTTAGGAGTAAAATACAAAACATTAGCTATAGAACAATAAATGTTAAGTTTGAATCACTGTGAATAGAGGCATTTTAAAATTAGATCACATTAGAGAATGATGATTGGTGAGGGAATGGCTAAGAACCCTTCCCTCAAACCACTTTTGCACCAGTCTTTAGGCACAGTTTCAGAACAATGCATTTGCAATGTTTTTAAAGCTCCCCCTAGCATATAAATACATCCCTAAGCAGACTATTCGATCAGTTTAGTTATTGATTGCATAAATGTAAATGCATTGTTTTTAATCACAATTCTTTTCAAGTAGTTTTTTATTTAATATTTAAATACTTGATCATCATTATTAATATTTAACTCTGTTACAAATATTGTAAAAGTAAATTTGTGGTTTGTACTTTTAGTGAAATAATTTTTCTTTCCTAACTCACCTCCTTATTTCCACTATTTTACACTAAGATAGGCACTGAACAAAAGTGTCAGTATTTTAAAACAGCTGTTTTAAAAACAGGATACAATTTAGAGAAATGGGCTTAAAAGGGGTACACAACTAGACAAAGGTTGGGAACCACTGTCTTACAATCTTCCTTGCAAACAAGTCAGCACTGATTCCTTTTCACTGTCTCATACCACCTACCATTTTAGCATAATGTTCTTTGAATGCCTCACATTTTTAAAAGTAATTACTGTGTTACCTAGCTTTAATATTTAAAAAAATCCCACATGAAACACATACAATTCATGTTAAGGTTAATGATTCTTCCCTCATTCATTCAACATATAATTATTGCTGGCTCTTCCTTAACCCATTTCTCATTTGCCCTGAGAATACTCATTGGCAGCACTTGTGGCTGCAGCATTTACCCTGAGATAACTCATTGATTACAGTCCTAACCTTACCTCAAAGTTCCATGCTCTGAAATTTACCACACTAAAAAATATTATTAAATATTGTTCATCCTATACATTTTTGTTACATTAGGATTAGAGACAAGTTCTACTTAGAAATAATTTCAAGAACAGTTTTTTTTTAATTCATTTTTATTGTTAGACTTATTGGGGTGACATCTGTTAGCAAGGATTACATAGGTTTCAGGCATACAATTCTACAGTGCATTGTCAACTTGATGTATAATAAGTTTTTATATTTTATTTTCACATTGAAAACCAGTCAGATTTGCTTCAGCCTCAAAGAGTGGGTTTATGTAAAATTAAATGAGCCTGGCAGCAAGCTGCACTTTTTTATTCTAAATGAGAAATGAGTTAAAGGTTGAAAGTAATTACCTTCTGTTGGAAAAGAAAATAGTCAAGAACCTATTAGACTTCTTTGCACAAAATATCTAAAGGTCAACATGGTACAACACTCCATCTTTACAAAAGTAATTTAAATACATTTACAAAATAATGATTAGTTAAGATCTTTCATTGTTAGTAAACAAAAGTATTAGAGAAACATTGAATTAATAAAATACTACGCAATAAGTAAATAGGTAGAGTGCTTGAATAAACTATAACACTAAGTGCTATGAACAATTTTGTAAAGCTGTTAGTCCAATAGGAACTGTCATGCTAAGAGAAAACATAAATGTGTATTATGCACTAGAATAGCAATAAAATGAGATAAATTACCTGGATGAATAGTCTTATAAAATGTAAGTAATTATTTCTCCTGAACGATAGTTAAAAAATAATGGAATTACATTGTAATGAAATCTGCCTTTTGCTTAGTGTCTAGTCTCTTTTCTGGTAATAACACTCTGGTTCTCCTTTGAAGAATCATCTCTACGCCACTCAGTTCATTTGGTCTTAGTAGGATTTACTCTCTCCTTCTTGAACCACTTTTTGGCTCCAGGAACAAGCCCAAAGCAATCAAGTGTCTATTTTTCTGGCCACATTTATTGTTTTAAAATGATCATATGTCTCTAGTTAAACCAATAAGATACAATTCTAGCTCCTTAACAAATAATCACCCTCTCATTGAGGAGACCATTAACCTGCAACTTTCAGATTCATCATATGGACAGATATGATGAATCTGAAAATTACAGGTTAATATTTAAGCATTAAAAATTGAAAAGTTTAAAATTTTAAACAATTGTACGGCAATGTTTTTGTTTTAAAATTTAGATTACATACCAGGCTAATAATTCATCAGAAACAAAGTCGGATGAACTTTCAACCTACAGAGAAAATTGAATGATATTCCAGATGAAGGGGAAAATGTAAACAAAGGCAATGATCCAAGGAAGCATGCTTAATGTGGGGTCTACCTTGAATACAGCATAAGACAAAAAGGGTTATAATAGTAAATATACTTCATAGAGAAGTGAGTGGCAAGATTATGCACATTCTTCAATGTCAGAAGCATAAGTTAGAGTTTTATTCTGCAGGTAAAAATGTGTCATAGACTATTTTAGATAGAATGGGTGAATGACATGATCAGCTCTGAAACTTTGAAAGTTTATGCTGTCAATGTTGTATTGAATGGTTTTAGAAGAGGACATTCTAGAGAAAAAGCTGCAGGATCATGTAGTTGATAGAGAGGAATAAAGCACTGTTGTGCAGAAGCTGTACCCAGAGAAAATAGACCAGAACAGAATGACCAGCTAAGTCTTCTGCTTAATTCAGGACTTTGCCAATTGCATGATCCTGGGATTTCTTTTTACTTACTATGACTAAAAAGCATATTAAATATCATGATAGGATTGATGTGAGGGAAAACTGATAGCTAAAAGCATGCAGTAGGGACTATACTTAGAGTTTCTGAGTTCAGTTACTAATAAACAGAAATAAAAGGCATCAAAGACTTTTCACATTAAATAGAGTTATTTGTGTAATAAAAATCAGTTTGGCTGCAGTAAAAAGTAATGTGTGTGTGGAGGCAGGTGGCTGTATATAATTTACATTTTACAAATGATGATAACAATGTGAACTGTTTCAAAGTCCATGTAATGTAGTTGAAAATGTCATTTGAAATGACACCTCCCTGACAGAAATCTTTGTTGAACCTTTACCTTTGGCATAAAAAAGAATTAAAAACAGAAATTGTTTCATGAAGAGTGTATTGCAATTTATTTTGTTTTATTGAAATTAGAACTTTCTCAATGTAATGGAAAGCACATTTAGAAAGTTATATTGAGAAATAAGAAAAAAAAAAAAGAAAGTTATAACACTACGGAATTAGACTTTAAACTAGGGCACTGGTAATGGAATGTCAAAATGTTACGTGACTTGCTTATAACAGGGAAATTGTCATAATAGAAAATTTTTGGTAGATTAAAGAGATATTTATTCAGTAAGGTATAATGACCCTATTGTGCATGACACCTGGAACGACAAATGTTTAGATCTTTAAAGGATGAAAGTCCAGACTAACCAATATTCCATATGATCTGAAATGTGAAAAGAAAAAATGTGATTATTAGGAAGCACTGATTGAAGCAGAGAAAGAGAGAAGAAATTGAGAAGAATCTAAAAGTTTTAGAAACACACATATAATGTACCAAATGCATATTGCAAACCTTATAGCAATCATTAAAATAAATATACACATAAATAAATAGAAAGGATAAACTTGCTTTCTAAACCATTTCTCATGTCCAAATGAAAATAGGATAAATGGAATATTAGCCACAAAGCACCAGTGAAACAGAAAAGATACATATATAGATAGATTATGAATAGGTGATAGATAGATAGATAGATAGATAGATAGATAGATAGAGCTCGATTTATATAAGAAATTGACTAATGTAATTATGGAGACAGACTAGTTCAGAATCTTCAGAGTGAGTAAGCAAATCAGAGGTCCAAGAAAGCTGAATGTTGACAGGCTTGAGACCCAGGAAGCACCCATGTTTCAATACAAATCCAAAGGTGGAAAAAACATTGTCTCTTGAGGACAAAAAAGCAGTCAGGGAGATAGAATTTTCTCCTACTCTGGGGAGAATCAGACCTTTTATTCTCTTCAGGTCTTCAAGTAATAGGATGAATCCCATCCACATTAAGGAGAACAATCTATGACAATTTACCCATATAAATTTTAATCTTAAAAAGCTTCTTCATAGGAACATTCAGAACATATTTAACCAAGTATCTGAGCACCAAAATATGAATTAGAAGTAATCCAGACAATTATATTAATATCATACCAAGTAGCCTTCAGGGTGTGCAGTATTACCAGAGGTGTAAAAAAAAGGCATTTCATAGTATTAATAACATTATTACAATAAAATTATCAATAATAAAAAAGACATTATAGACCTAAATATTCATGAACTTATCAAAACTTTATAAAAATATGTGAAATATAAGTTAACAGACCTGCATGAACAAAGAGAAAGACATATTAAGAGAGTGCAATATTTCATAGAAAAACAAAATTAATAAAGATATAGAAGATTTCAAGAAGACTAACAAAGGACTCAAATTTATCAAATTTATAGATCACTAGCAAAAATTGTAGAATATAATTCTATCCTAGTGTACAGGAGCAGTCAGCAAAATAAATTAAATAAACTATAAGATGAGCCATAAAACAAGCCTCTGTAAATTGAGAATAATTGAAATCACACAGAGTATGTCTTCTCTTGTTAATGGAAGTTGTTAGTTGGTATTGAATTTATTTTTTAGGTGATAACATTTTTCAATATACATTTTTAAGCAATCTATTCATCTTGAAAAGTATGAACTATTATATTTCAGGTATAGTGCTGATAACTTAGAGTATTCACAATTTTTTTTCCTATCTTGTAATTTTTTCATTTACTTAAATTACTCATATACAATAACCCCACTTTATCGGTACTATTATTATTTTAAGCAAAAGAGTTATCCTTCAGTTTCTGAAAGTTCAATGACTTTTCCAAGGTAACATACTTTAAAAAATTGTAAAATCAAGCCACATTCTATGCAGAGAATTAAGGATATTGGTGCCCAACATTTTTTTCCAAATTCTGTTCAGTGTCAAGGAATTCTTCTAATGCAGAGGCTGGAAAGATAAACACAAATTTTATAGATACCTTTGCAGCAACAATTATGGACAAGTCAAGGTCACCATCAAGGACATTCCAGTAAAATTTAGAGTACAGAGTGAGGCAACACCACACACTGCTAATTAATCAGTTTGGGCGGGTAAATTCACCGTGAAGAAATCTGATTTTTTATTGTCAACATTTTAGTAATAGCTTTCTGATTATGAATGTTTCCTGAATATAGCATGAGAAATGTTTTCTGACTTATTGTGCCTGTTCACAATCTGAAACTAGCAAATGTAATAACAACTTTTCAACGCCACAGGTAATTTTCTGATTATAGAAAAGACAGTAATGCACTAGTGGCCTAATTCTATAGCAGCACTCTCAAAGTGTATCCTACAAACTGAATCTATAGTGTATTTATTCAGAGTTCTTTGTGATTCTTCAGTCCATTTACATTTCTTTTCTTGAACTAGTGCATTATTTAAGGCTTAGTTTTAAGCTGTTTTCAAAAATGACACAAAATTCCAATGACTCAACTAAGATCTCTCTCTCTCTCTCTCTCTCTCTGTCTCTCTCTCTCTCTCACACACACACACACACACACCCCAAACTTTCCAGAGGTATGTAAACAATAAAATTTTCCAGGAAAATCTGTTTTAAGGGGTCATTCAGAGAACCTCTTTTCCTCTTATTTGCTATTCCCCTCTCCCCTAAGGTACTGACCTATTATTCTACATGGTAAAAGCAGTTTACAAAGACCCCATCAGCATCCAGCCCATGAGACTGGGCAAGCAGAAGTACAGATAAAAATAATCTCCTTATACAGAGGACATCCAGAAGATGTAATTCCCAGTTCTGTCCAATTCATTGGGTAATTACCTAGTTATAAAGCCTGTTGTCTAAAGCAGTGATTCCCAACCTTTTTCCACTTGTGTAACCCTTTTAAAACTCATTTCTATAAATTGTACCCCTTGTTTTTAAAATAGCTGTTTTTAAATACTGACACTTCTGTTCAGTGCCTATCTTACTGTAAAATAGTGGAAATGAGGTAATAAGTTAGAAAATAAAAATTATTACACTACAAGTACAAACCACAGATTCAATTTTACCATATTTGTAACAAAGTTAAATATTGATAATGATGATCTAGTACTTAAACATTAAATAGTATAACTACTTGAAAAGAATCACGATTAAAGGCAATGCATTTACTTTTACTCAGTCAATAAATAAATTGATTAAACACTCTAACTATGGATGTATTCATATGTTTGGGGAAGTTCTAGAAACTTAGGAAATGGATTGTTCTGAAACTATGTGTAATGATTGGTAGAAAAGAGATTTGTATATCCATGCCCTCATTAATCATCCACTAGCTAATATGTCTAATTTTGAAGTGTCTCCATTAACAGTGATTAAAACTTAACATTTATTGTTCCATAACTAACATTTTGCATTTTTTACTTTATTTGTTTTTTGGCCGTTACTGATTATTTTTTAAATACCCCTGAATGGCCCAGCCTTTAACCCTGAGGGTATACTTACCACCACTTAGGAAACACTGGCCTAAAGGTAGGTTAGAAAACATACTGTCAGATGCATACTGTGTGCTAAATAAAAATGTCAGGGAGTTCTATAACCACAACACAGAATGGGAAAATCAGTCTTGAGAAAAAATTGTAAATATCAGTCACAATTTGGAATAAATTCTCTTTTCAACAGTGGATCATGAGCAATACCTGTTGAGTTGCCATATTTCTACCCTAGCATGCTCTATAATAATACAATCCATTCATTTCTCTTTTTTTTAAATCATTTTTATTGTTACCATTCATTTCTTAAACAAATGCATATTGGTGTTTACTTATTCTACTTATATGTAACAATGGCATCTACCCGTTGGATGCTTAGGGAAGAGGGTTATGGAAAGGAACATAGGCAGTAAATACAATAAAATAATATAGCTAACATTTTGAGTCCTTATGTATGTCAGGCTACTTATTTGTTTTCTAGTTTTTAGTTTTGTAAAATTTGTGATTAATTACTCAATGATGCACTTACTATATTTATTTTAAAGTTAGAAAATCTGAGACATAGGAGGCTTATACTACTTGTCTAACATCATAAAGGTACTTAAAATTAGAGAACCAGAGTTCAAATTTAGATATTCTTATTCCAGATGAATGCACTTATCCATTATGCTACATTTGCTTTTACAATGTACTATAGGGCATAAAAGTACCCAGATAAAGGAATTGTAGAATATAGTAGATACATACAGAAGAAAAGACTAAAACAAAGTCAAGATCAGGTTTTTATTTATTTATTTATTTATTTATTTATTTATTTATTTATTTATTAGTTGTGATCGATTGGTGACAGGTGCAGTACATTCATACAACAAAATACTTCCTAATGATGAAAAGAACAAATAGCTGATACATGCAAAAGCAAGTATGAATCTTAACATGCAAAACATTGAAACTGGACCACCTTTTTACTCCATATACAGGAATAAACTTAAAAAGGATTAAAAACTTAAATTTAAGACTCAAAATCATAAAACTCCCAGAAAAAAGGAAGAAACAATAAATTCTCTGATATTGATTAGTAATTGATATATAGATATAGATATAGATGTAGATATATAGATATAGATATATCTCCTCAGGCTAGGGGAACAAAATAAAAATAAATGATTGGGACTACATCAAAGTAAAAAGTTTTAGCAAAGCAAAGGAAACCATTAAAAAAATGAAAAGACAGCCTGCTGAATGAGAGAAGATATTTATCAATGATACATTTGATAAGAAATTAATATAAAAATGTATAAAGAATTTATGCAACTCTATACCAAAAAAACTAAACAATCCAATTAAAAAATGGACAGAGGACCTAAACAGACATTTCTCCTATGGAAAGATGCCCAATGTCATTAATGATCATAGAAATGAAAATTAACCACAATGAGTTATCACCTCACAACTGTCAGAATGGCCATCATCAATTAATCAATGAAGAAGAGGATATGGAGGAAAAGAAACTGCTGTACACTAGTGATGGGATTGCAAATGGGTGCAGACACTGTAAAGGTTCCCCCAAATACTAAAATAGAACTACTTATAACTCAATAATTCCACTTTTGGGTATTTATCCCAAAAAATTCAAAACACTAATTTGAAAAGACCCCTATGATCATTGTGATGTTATTTACAATAGCCTATAGGCTGACTGAGAAGGGTAAAATAGAAGTTTCTAGAGATGATGAAAATGCTATACTCTAGAAGAGAGTGTTTAAAGTTAGTTATATTTTACAGTAAAAATTTTGCCTTTCACTTTATGTACATTTTACTACTAATTAACAACTTTATATTTTAATAGTGATGGAGATTAGACATTTTGTAATGCCTTCTATATTTTCTTGGCCTAAGAAAATGAGAAAATGTATTAAGGTTAAAAGATAGAAAATTATTAAAATGTTTTCCTTCTCATACATAGGCAACAGAGAAACAGGAGAAGACAGAAAAGAGTAAAAATTTTCTACCTAATTTTTGAGTTTATGAACCAGAAAATGTTGATGCCATTTACAATGATGAGAGAAGGGAGAATAAAGAGAGAGAAATATCTCAGGAAACAAAAATGCATGAATATTGAATTCAATGTGGGAGTTGAAATCTCACAGATAGAGGGTATAAATTAATGAGAAAAAGAAGCTTTTAGACTGGTGATATTTGTGAAAAAATGTTACATGGAGAATTCAGAAATATAACAAAATGATTATAGGAAGTCAAATGGAATGATTTTTGTTGTTGTTCTATACGGTATTAGTTCTCAAACTTTAACATGTCTTAGCATCACTCACCTGGAAAGCTTCTCAGAAGACAGATTTTCCCAGAATATTGGAACCTCTCTCCAGTCTCTGATTCAGTACATCTAAGGTAATGGGGGCCAACATTTGTTTCTAAACTAATCTTACATGTTGATGGCTTAGGGAGCAGTTTCAGAATAATCACACCATGTGAATATTTTAGTGTTACTTCATTTTTGGTGCATTAATAAATAACATTGTCAATTACCACAAGTAAACAGCAAAAAAGGTTTGCCATAGCAAACTCGGAAGAAACTAAATAAAACGTAAAAATTGCAACACACATTTGTATATATATACATATGAATCTATTCAAATATAAGTCCACATAAAATTATGTATGTCATTGGAGAAATAGTCAGTATGGATTTTCATGAAGATATATAATAAATTATGGGTAGATCATTTCACTTTATTTCAGCTATCTTCATATTTGTTTTCTCACCAAAAAATGATGGACTATAATTATAACTATTATGATGCCAAGTTTGTAGCCATTTATTTTTCTAGTTATTAGTTTTTTATTAATTACTTTAGCAAGTGTGGAAAGAGAATTTTAATTTTAAAAGCAAGAATTTTGAAAATTGGAGACTCAGAGATAGTATTCTTTTGCCAAGTAAGGGTCCTATAATTATTACTGTACAAAAATGTCCTTATTAGTTTTATGGAATAGTTTTTTCATATCTCAGTTAATATATTGTATTATTTTCCTTGTCTTACTCCTTAGTTTGAAGACATAGAAATTGCAAGAGAAGTTGCTTATCTTCAAATGTTTTTTGAAAATTTTTAGAAAATTTACAAATAAAAATTAGTTGTAAATTTATTAAAAGATTAGTTGAAAATAATGAGAAATGAAAAGATGAATCTAAGGAAATACTGATGAAAAACAAAAAGGTGACTCAAATCAATACTATAATTATAAGACACAGACATCCCTTCTTGGAAAGAGCATGCATTTCTCATCTTAGTTGAAAAAGCTCATGTTCAATGTGTTGATATGTGACACTTATAAATATGTACAGAGTTATGTGTGTGTGTGTGTGTGTGTGTGTGTGTGTGTATGTATGTATACATTTAGATATAAAGACATTTTTTTCAATTTGATTCCTAGTTCTCAGCACTAGTGAAGTTAGAAAATAAAAGTTAATAAGTTAAAATTTAAAAAACAAAATATAGCCATGAAAGTCAATAGGGACATTCTAAAATAATTTAAATCATATAACTTATTTAATAAAATTGGTAGAAAAGATATGAAGCCATTTAAAAGCAAAGGTTTTTTTTTGTTGTTGTTAGAATTTGGGATTTGTAAGAAGAAAATAAAGAACATAGAAAATATTTTAGCCTATGTATGCTAAAGTAGCCAAAAGTTTACTTACAAGTTAAACATGCAACATGTACAAAAGAAGCTATATAGTTTATCTATTTGGGTTTATGAAAGTATCAATGAAGTAACTAAACTAGGTATTATATAACATAAATTACATATCATACTTATTTGTCAAAGTGTCTTTAAAAACAGTGCCTAATAAATCCTTGATCAGGTGATTCTTAAACTGATTTATGGATTTACATAGAAACTTTTAAAAAGAAAAGAAAAACTTCAGCAAACATCTATACCTTGTTGTACTCATTAATAACAAACTTATCTTTCATAATGATACCTAAAAGTGAAGAGAATAACAAATTATACTGTATTATATAAAAATTCACTCTTCATCAATCATGTTTTTGGGAGAAATTTTGTTTTTTTCTCTGAACACAGGTTAGTACTATAGAACATATAATATAGAAGCTAATTCTTTTCTGAAGGAAAAGGAATCAAGTAAGAAAGCTGAAACATATGGTTTTCTCTCAAGATGCTTTAAAGTTCAAGTTGAAGTAGCTTCATTTTTCTATTACAATATATTGTATGCTTATGTTACATATACATTTGTTTATTTAGAAAAATTTATTAAGCACCTATTATTTACCACATATTCTAGATGAAGAGGGGAGAAACAAAGAAAAAACAAATGTTTGCTTTCACAGAGCTTCTATTTTGAGATTGAGGGAGATATAGAAAAACAAATTAAAAGTTGAAACATCTACAGTATCAGATGACAAAATATAAAATGAAGAAAAATACAGCATAGAATGTGGGGCTGAGGAAATAGGAATAGAGCTGATATTTTAAATAAGGTGATTTTACCTCTTGGTAGGATGATATTGTGATCTTATCTCCTAACAAGACGACATGGAAGAAAATTAAAGGAGGGTGAGACAGGAATCTATGTGGATATCTGGGAGAATGGTATTCCAGGCAGAGATACAGCAGGTTCAAAAACTCTAAAGCAGAGATATTACTTATAGGTTCAATAATAGAAACTAGGTCAACCTTGGTAGAGAAAAGTGCATAAAGGCAAAAAACAGTAGAAGACAAAAGAGTCAAGAGCAATAATAAATTGAGGGTTTTATAGATCCTTACAAATGCATGCAAAGGAATCCACTTCAGGGTGAGGAGCAGAGTGACATAACTTATGTTTAGCAGGATTGTCTGACTCCTGTCAGAGGGCTAGAGCAGAAAGCAAGAATATAAAAATGGACACTACTTAAGAGGCTTTTGCAATAATTCATTTTAGATATCTTTGTAGCTTTATACATGATAGTGGCAATGGAGGTAACAAGAATTGTTTCAATTCTGAACGGTTTGAAAACAGAGCCAATATGAATGGCTGTTGGGATGTGAGCAGTGAGAGAAATCAAGAAAACAGGAATCAAAAAAATACCAAGTTATTTGGCCAGAACAACTGGAAATTGTCATCCACAAGTAACTAAGATGTTATGTGGCAACAAAAAAAACGTTTGAATGGTCAATGAGTAATATGTCATAAAAGTCAGGTCACTAGAAGGAAAAAAAGATAGAAGCAAGTTAACAACTGAAGAGTTAGACATTTGAAAGTATGAGAGTAATGTGATTACTTGAAATAAAGCTTAGGGAAATACTGCCCAGTTAATTAGAGTTAATTTTTGCTGAAATGAGAAAGTCTACATGAGGAACAGGATTAGAGAGAAAGATCAGGATTTGTTTTTCAGCATGCTAAGTTCTAGTTGCCTATTATTCATATAAGAGGAGATGTTAGTAGGCTGTAAAATATAGGACTTGTCATCATACATAATATCTATAGCCATTAACCTCTATATGTTAACAGATAGGAAATTAATGAAAATAAAGAAGAAAGGTGTTTCAAGGATTGACTATTGGAACAATACAAAGCTTTGACAACTGGGAGAGATGATACCTAATCAATGGAGAGTGAGAAAGAGAAGTTAAACAGAGAGTGTTTTGATACAGAATGCAAATAATTAAAGTATTCTACTCGATTAACTGTGTCAAAAACTTTTAATAGGCTAACAAACAGTAGAATTACAATTGACTTTTGTGTTTAGCAAAATAGTGAGCATCATGAGAACTGAAGTTTCTAGAAATGATGAGCCACTAGCCAGTATTTATTGTATTTAGGAAAGACTAAAAGGGTAGGAGCTAGAAGACAGGATGTTGTTAACATTTTCAAAGAATACAAAGGTTTAAAAGAAAGCTGAGCAATCAAGTCTGGAAAAGCTTTATTTCTTTATTTTATTTTTTACCTATTTGTTTTAGAATGGCAGATATATGTATTTTTTTTTTTTTAGTATTGTATACTGACTTATGGAAATATCTGTTATTCTGAAAAGAGAGAGGTGAGAAGTACGGGAGCAATGTTTTTGACTAGGTAAGAGGAAAATGTGGATAAGTAGAAGGGTAGCATCATCTGGAAATATGAACAGTCATTTGTATTAACAGGGGAGGAGAAAAGACAAGAAAGAGAAAAATTATAGAATAGTCATCTAAGAAAGGGGCAGACTAATGGGATTTAAAAAATAGAATAGCTTCCCAGGTAGAGAAGATCAAGGCTCTACTTGAGGTTAATAGGCATGATAATAATGTATTCAGCCTTAATTTATGTGCCAGCCAACCATGGTCAGCTGCACAAATCCTGCTACGAGTCTGCATTCGTCTTGGACGTTTTGCCAGCTTATTTTGAGCATTCTGGAGAAGAGTAAGTGATTTTATGGTGCTTGCAAGGGTGTTATGATAATAATGAATCATGAGTCATATAATGACATGATGTATGTTATAATAAAATATTTGATTGGGTCAGTGAATTATATGTCATAAAAATTATGTCACCAGAGGAAACAAGATAGAAAAATGTTGTAACTAGAGAGTTAAGCATTTAAATTTGAAGGTATGGAGGCGATGTGCTTACCAAAATAAGAAAGTTTAGGGAAGTGTTGTCAAATACAAATTTATGCGATGATGACAATGTTCACGTTGCCATGATTACCACAAGCGAATGTGGGTATTAAACCCATAATATGTGGTTAGTGTAACTATGGAACTAATTTATTTTGAGTAACTTAAGTGTAAATACCTACATATAGCTCTTGCCTAATATATTGGACGATTGCTTGTCTAGTGAATGATAAGGACAGCGAGTGGCTGTAGAAGAGTGGAGAAATAATGTATACAGTGTTAGAAAAAAGGAAAACGCATTAGAGATGAGGAGAAATGGCCAAAGTGAGAATAGTCTTTATACTAATGGGTAAAAAATGTTTAATTACATGAGACTCAAACCTAGGAGATTTTATGAAAGAAAAGGAGAATGTTCTAGATTCTTAGCATCTAGAATTAGTAATGAGGTCCAGTGGGATAAGATGTGTGAGAAAGAAAATATCCCTTCCTGGCTACATGGAAAGTCATGTTCTCAAAGGAGTAATTTTTCAGCTAGAAATAAGGTTAAGAAAATCTTCAGGCAAGTGGTTAAGTATTGATAGGATATTTTGCTGAAAAGCGAACTGATTTAAAAATGGCATTTTTTGGAATGGTTTCATAAATTTCAGGTAAGTGCAAATTGATAAAATAAATAAATAATTTTAGGGGGATAATAATACAGGGAATGAGGAGTGACCAGGAAGTTCTATACTTCATATAAGAACTGCTATAAATAAGGGCAAAGAGCATAATAAGATTAATCCATATTGTCACAGAATAGATAGATTTTGCTATATCTTCTTTGAGCAGTTAGTATATTATCTTTTTCATTCAACAAAAGCTCAACTCTCAGTCAAATATGAGATATTACATAAAAATCTAAGGAATAAGTTGACAGTACATCAAATGGACATGGTTTCCACTTATACTTTTCTGCCAAACATACCTCTTGTTGTAGCAAATTCCACAGACTTATTATCTACTGAGTAAATGAGTACTTTCTATATTGCATATTTTTGTTTTCAGACATTTTGCTCATGGCAATTGTCAATCTTTATCTTTCAAAAGAATTGGTGGGTTCTTTTACTCTCTTTAAATGATCACCCCTCATTTTACCCACTGAGGTTGCAAAATGTTTCAGTTGTCCTTTACAGGCCATTCTCTAGTTGCATTAAGATATTTTTAAAATCTTTTTCTTGTTATATTTATTGGGGTGATGTTGGTTAGCATTATGACTTTTAACAATCCTTTCAACATATTTGAAAAACAGAGAGAGCAGATATCACGACTACTTGATATGTAAGAAGAATGAGGACAAATAGAATAAATTTAATTATTTCAAAGATAGTATTAAAATGCCATCATCAGGAAAACTATTACTCTAAATGTCAATCCATCAGTTTTAAAAAATGTATTCTGTTTTATTTTCAATATAGACCATTCTGTCATTTATTTTTAACACAGAAATAAACTGGGCTTACTTCCACAGAAAACTACGGTAGTGATTTACATCTTATGTTGGAGAGTAACGACAGCACAGAGAGACTTTTTATAATTCCAAATGTGAAAGGCCAAAGCCAGTAACTAATTGATAAGTGCAATATACATTTTTGCCCTTTTTTTTCTCACTTGACCTCTCTCTCAATTTGAAACCCTTCAACTTTCCTCTCTGAAACCATTTCTTTGGACTTTCATGATATCATTCTCCCTTGGTTTTCTCACCATTTTTGTCAGATTTTTTTTTCAATGATTTTTTTCTTAAAGTTAGTGTTCATAGATTCTGTCTTTTTTCCTGTCATTTCTAGATTTTCACATTCTTTTCAATTATTCTGTCATGTTAATATTTCCAAAGCCAGTGTTTGTGATTTGATTTCTATCTTGAATTTCAAACCTGCCTTCTGAATATCTGGAGTAGGATCACTATTTCCAAACTTGAACTCATTTTATTTCCCCCTTTCAAACGTTTATATTTTTCTATGTTTGTTATTGTCGAAGGTGGGGCCACTATTCATTCAATCTTCAGACCAAAATCTTGGAGTCTTCATTGATTTCTATTGCTCCTCTTTTCAGCTAGTCTTTCTCCCCCTGATACTTGCTTTTCTCACAGAGAACATCTCTCTTTCAAATTCCAATGTCTGAAACCTAGTAGCACTTAAAAATATCTGCCATACTGAGTTGAATGGCTGAAACTGCTTATACCAGTATATTATATAGAATTTCTCCATGCTCCTCTAACTTAATGATTTACAAAGCATTTTCAAATTTCAATATATTTTTTCTTTTTAAAAATGTATTATTTCAAACTGTCCTTTTATACTATTTTAACTTTTTAGCTTCATAATAAATGAAACTTCCACTTTTAGCATATTGAATTATATTCACAGATGGAAAATGGCTTAACAAAATGGATAATGTACTTTGGCCTATTCACAAACCTCCTGTACCAATCTTTTTAATTATAGTATAACCAGATGGTTTGAAGATCTTTTCAAATAAAGAGAGAATTTAATTATAAAAATATTTATTCTGTACCATTATAATAATGATAAATTGCATTATTACGGCTCATTTCCATGTTCTCAACAAGAGAGTTGTTTGAAATATGAAGATTCAAACAAATATTTCAAACTTAGTAAGGGTATTAAAATTTAGACAGTTGCATAATCACTTATTTTATTTTATGCTGAATACCCATGATTTCTCTTTTCTGAATATTTAATGATGTTGAGGAATAATTTAATTTTCATTAACCTTTGCATATTGCAAAAAGTTCAGCCTGATATTTATCCATTTGCCCCTATTTTAAAAAACAAATTCAACAAAATTTTATCCCATCTTTATTACCATAGAAAATTCAATAAAAAAAGAAATAAAATCCAATCACACATAAGATAATATTGCACTAACTTCTACTCTCTTTGTTGAGTGTAAGCTTTCTTCTTTTTTAGGGGGAGAATGTCCTTTTCGTGCTCCCTTTTTGTTCCATGTAGAAATATGTGATTTTTTAGGTAACATCCAATTAGTTTGAATTAAACTATTAAAATTCACTTTTTTTCTTCTTTCTACTTTGCATTGTCATGAGGAAGTGATCCTGTCTATTTCAGTTTTGGGGATGTAAATTTTTGTGTGGGTCAAGTCTTCCTAAGTTTAGATTGAAGTGAGGCATGAGAATCGTTAGTGGTAGGTAGTACTTTTGGCCACATAACAAAGTTGTATTTCCCAATGACACTATCAAAATAATGACTGACAGTTTATCACCATTTGCCTGTCTCCCACGTCTCATTTAACACTTAGTTAAAAACATAGATGGGAATGTTGTATTATGCATTACATGTCTACAATTCTAAAAAATCTAAGAAAAAGGATAAAATATTGAGAAGAAGAATAGAGAAAAGAAGCAACATTCTCCTTGGCTTCTGCTTAATGCCTAAGGTGGAGTGGAAGTCACCATTAAAAAAGTTTCAAGAAAGCTCTAATGATGGCAGCTTACTTTCAGACTAACAATGTTCTTTGCTCAAGTTAGACAGTCATTTCAATAAACACAAATGTAAATTTTTCCTTGTCCAATTTTATAGGGCACTTTTTATTTCCATTTATAAACTCTAAATAAACTTTATTTTCCTTCTACTCTGCAAGCTGTAATCTAATGGGAGTACAATGGTTGTGACATTTGGCATTTCTAAAATATTTCTCTAACATTACTCTATAAAGTTACCATTGATGTTTCCATGAACAACTGTATATTAAAAGAAAGAAAACACAATTTCACTGAAAAACCATCATCTTGTTCAACACCAGGCTCTCTTGAAAAATTTCATACAGTAGTAATTTTTTATACAGAGTATTTTTATACAGTTGTCACCTCTTATTCATCGTTTTCCCTTATACATGTTCCAAGACCTCCAGTAAATACCTGAAATCACAGATACTATGGAGAACTATATATACCAGTGTTTTTCTATACATACATACCCATGATAAAGTTTAATTTATTATATAAATTAGGTAGAGTAAGAGATTAACAATAATAACAAGTAATAAAATAAATAATTATAACAATACTGTAATAAAAGTTATGTGAATGTGGTCTTTCTTTCAAAATATTTTATTGCATTCACTTTGTGACTTAAAGGAAGCACTGTATGCCTCCTTTGGGCGTATCTTAAATCTCCAGCATCACTGTTTTTGCTCTCTAATAAGAGTTACTTAAACAGAAGAACTGCTGTACCACAACAATAGATCTGATAGCATAGCCAGGACTGGCAGGTAATGTGTACAGTATGGCTATGCTGGACAAAGGGCTGATTCATATGCCAAGCGGAATGGAGCAGTAGTCATAAGATTTCATCACACTATTCAGAATTTAAAACTCATGCATTTCCTATTTTTGAAATTTTTTCTTTAATATTTTTCAGACTGTAGTTGACTCCATGTAACTGCAACCATGGAAAACAAAACAGCAGACACGAGGAAACTACTGTAAACATTTTTTTCATAACGTCTTTGTTATTATATAACCCATGGAGATCATGCTATTTCATAATGATACAGTATTGACTATACAATAAAATTAAACTCTGATAAATAAAATAGAAAACCTTATTGTTAAACTCATGTTATCACTCTCATATCTTGGAGTGTAGTTATGACTTACTAGATTACTTGTAACTATATAACACAATAGTTAAGAATGAGGACTTTGAAGTTAGACTGCTTGCATAGAAATCCAAGTTCCAAATATTTCTAGGTATGTGACATTGGTGGAAATATTTAATCTCATCAATTCTCAGACATTGAATCAATAAATTGTAAATAATTATATTACCTATTTTATGTAGTTATTATAAAAAAGACAGCTAGAAAACTACAGTATAAAAAGACAAGTTCAAATAGCAATCAGATACCAAAAAACTGTTCAATAGATGCTTGTTATTATTTTAAATGTCAGGTTGGGGTATAAATGATCATAAATTATTTATTTTCACTGGGTTAAAATGATTCTACAGAAATAAAATGCATCTAAAGTGCTAGAAAGAAATGGTCACTTGTGAATTAATGTCCACATATTATTTTGACATACCACAAACTAAATTACCATTTAGTGTTTGCAAGCTAAGCCAATAAACTGCATATTTGGATTGCAGTCTGGTAGACAGATAACTGCATCAGGGAAGTCGGCTGCTAATTATCCTACTATAGTAAAACTTTAAATATCAAACCAGTTTCAAAGGTAATGCTCTAGTTTATGGAACAATAAACATTTATGATAGGAGAAAACTGAAATAGTATTTTGGTGTCCTAAAGGAAGTGAGGAACAAATTTTTATAAAACTTAGGCTTATCCTAATTACAAGGATAATTTGGTGTTGCCACAAAATGCTTGTTTCTGAGAAGTGGGAATGGGGCTATAGGACAGAATAAATAAAATTAAAATTGGTAAATGCTATGCCAGAATCCAGTCTGAACCTCCATTTGTACAGTTTTCATTTACACAGAAATGTAACATTACATGTTTTAGAACACTCAAATAATTTATTTGAAAAATATATTTGGTAGTATTTTTCACATAGTTTTAAAATTATATTTATATTAAAATGTATATTTGATAAACAATTCACACCTGATATCTAAGTACTTTAAGTAAGTATAAATGGATTGAGGTTTCTCGGATGGGGTCTAGATTATGTAATTACTGCATATGTAACAAGTCTATACATCTTTGAGATATAGTGGTTGGTAGAGTACATGGTAAATAATTCTCTTTATTTGAATGAAGTGAAAAAATAGACAGTAAGAATTATTTTAATAAGACACTATATCTACTTATATAATTATTTCTATTATTTTGAACAAGCAAATTAAACTGATAATTGGAAATGTGATCACCTTCTTTGCACAAGATAGTTCTAGTGGTTGAAAATGAAGGATACTCAAAATGTTAACATAAACTATACAATGTAGAGCAATGGAATTAATTGCACTATTTATGGAAGAATTATGAATATAGGATCTTAAGTAATATGGAATAACATTGATCAAATCAGTCAGTGATTGCTAGGTTCTTATTTGCGTAATTTGTGGCTTGATTGATCATAAATAATAGATACAAGCATACATACATTCAGGATGAAATAAGTTTGAAATCCATTTATATTTACTATTGATTGTGAATATTTATAAATTAGTTAAAAATACTGAGATTAAACCTATTAGAGCTGAGTTTTAATCTTATCCCTGTCAACTTTCAGCTTCATCCTTCAACAAGCTATTTTTCTTTCTGAATCACTGTTGTCAATGAAATAGTGATATTTATAATAAAAAATATTTATTTTGGAACTTACAATTTGGCAGACTGTCTTATAAGTACATTTCAAATGTATATTCAGTCAATTATTAAGTGTCCCCATCTCCTAAACGGTGAGAGAATTTTGGAAATTACCATATGTGGCCCTTGAAGGCAGTCAGAAAACTGAACAACAGACAAATTAAGAGCTTAAGTGGCAAGAAATAGGAGCTGAAATCAGACAATTAACTATTCAATGAAATCTGAATAATTTTTTTAATATTCAAGAGGCCCAATGAAAAAATATTGAATTCTTAGAATTAATAATAAAAAAGCAATAAAAAGAAGGAAAAAAATACCATTAAAATATAAATGTTGCTCATGTACTTTTATTAGTTAGCTTTAAATATTTATGATAATACTTTATATTATTCCAATTAATGTCCTATAGTATAGTCTATAAAATTAATGACAGAATATAAAACTTCAAAGTAACACAAAGCTATTAAGTCTTTTAAGAGAAATGTGATAGTTTACATTTTGGGGGGAAAACTTTTGGCTTGGAGATTAGTAAAATTAAAATAATTGCCTTCCAGCATATTTTAATTAAAATATAGCATGTATTTATTAAAAATTTACTTATAAATTCTTATGAAAAATTATCCTTTCTCTAATGAACTTAACAGAAACAATATAAATATAATAATATGGGAGTTAAATTAGTGTAGAGTAGACAAAAAGGAGAGGCATAAGGAAACAGTATATCAGGAATTACAAAGGAACTATATAGTCAAATAGATCGATCTGAGAAATTTAAGCTTATGAGATTTATTATCTTCATATTGTTATTTATTTTCAGATGGTGAGAGAGAATGAAATCCACAATTTTACTAAAATTTACCTACTTCAAATGGTGTATTCCTGGGCCATATAGCACATAAAAGCCAAATTCAAACATTTTTATTCTCTTTGATCCTTTTTAAACTACATTATCAATGTAGTTTATTATGAAATATTTTATGAGAATGAATGTGGAAAATTATCTAGTGAATGGGTGATTTAGATAAGACAATTTTTGAATGATATAGGTTAAATAGTGTAGAAATAGAGTGCATGAATGGAGGATAGGTGATTGAGGATACTGGTTAGGAAAGAATCACAGAAACAATTGATCAAACTACCCGATATCTTCAGAGAAAATAAAACATATAGATGATATCAACTAGGAAAAACATAAGATGATTTGATTGTCAAAAAGGTAGCATGCTTTGTAGAAAGCTCTGTAGTATCAAGGTGAACTAAAACAAAACAAGATTTAAGGAAATGTTGCAATTACTTCTTGCCCATTCTTCTATTGGTTCTAGGAGAATAGTTAGCTTTTACAGAGCCATAGAAAAAGCAGTACTCTGGAGGGGATTTACATGTGATACAAGTGGTAGAGAAATGGTGCTGTGAAGGCAGAGGAATGAAACTCATTAAGAGAGTTAATTTCACCAATTCACAATAAACTAAAGGTTTAAGATGGCATAGTGCAACAAAATAAGAGAAACAGTTTAAGGAAATCTTAAGAAAGAGCAAATACAGAGTTTATCATAGGAAGCTGAACAGAGAACTTCCATTTTAAGTTGCAGTCCAAAATGACAGAAGTGATGTGGCCTAAATCTGGAAATGCATGTTATGAATAAAAGAAATTTCAGATCATGTTACACAGATGCTTTAAATATAAGTCATTGGCCCGCTGAGAATTGGGCAGGTTTTCCTCAGAAGCAGAAACAGCAGCTTCCAGAGGGAGAGAAAACCTGAGTGATCCACTTTGTTAATGGGTGCTATGAGCATTGAATGAGATGTAAATATTTTCTGGATTAGAAAGCAACAAAGGAACCAGACAAATGAGCAAAATAGCAAAAACTCATGAACACGGGCAATAGTAGTGGTTACCAGAGGGTAACAGGTGAAATGGGTGGTGGAAGAGAGAATGGGGTCAAATATATGGTGACGGGTGGTGAGCACACCATGCAACACATAGACAATGCATTATAAAATTGTACTCCTGAAACATTTATGATTTATTAACCAATGTCACTCCAATAAACTTAATAAAATAAAATGATAATAATAAAAAATACTAGTCATCTACAGAAGGAAGCGAGTGGAAAGAGCTATAGTCAGTGATGGCTATAGGTACTCCACCAACACATACAATTGCAACTCATGCATTGTGGGGAGTTACTTAACAACTTTAAAGTTTTTACTTATTTCTAAAATATGGAGAGAAGTTTCTGGTGTTTTTGAGAAAATGAAAAAACACAGGAGGTTCTCAATAAGTACTGATCCCTACACTTGTCCCTACGGTACTTCTTTATGACCTCCCCTATGTACCTTATTGCTGAGCAATACATCTATTCACTTTGTTAGCAAAGTCAACTCCTACTTCATATCCTTTAAGGAAATTCAAACTTCACCTCTTGGTGAACAAATTCCACATTCCCTCTTTGTAACTCTCATCAAATCTTGTCCTGAATTCAAGTAGGACTTGTGATGCTCTCTTGCACAACTATTTGGTAACCAGTATGACTTATGTTAAATGGTGAAATTTTTGAGGATACTGAACATACACATATAATGTACATAACTAAAAATTTCAATTCCTAGCAAAGTATCTTGAAAATTGTATATGCCTAAAATATTTATTAAGTAAATTAGGAGAACCAGATATTCAATAAGTCTCTATTTAATTATGAGCAACGGGCCACAGAATGCAATAAAAATATCATAGTAACTCAGTACAGTCGAATGATCTGATTAGATAAATTTATGTTATGAAAAAAGCCAAACAGAAGTGTTGAAACTATTGTTATGGGTTCTAATAGATGTTTTTAAATCATATAATGGCCCAAATATTTTACTATAAATTTTCAAAATTATATTAAAAAAATCTGTTTTTGGATTAAACATTACTTAGCCAAACTTAATGGCACACATTTTAAACTGTCCCTTTCAAGACAAGAAAAATGCAAATATTTTGTACAAAGTGGTATATATGTTATTATAAGAAATTTTAGAGAAAACATAATTTACTTGGTTGTTACTAATTTAGAATGAAAAAACAATTAATCTGGAAAATGGTAAATGTGACAACTGAGTGAAATAATGAGAATAAAATAATTGACCCAGGAACATGATTTATATTAGAAAATTTATATAATATTTATATTATATAAAATAATATTTATATTATATTTAGAACATTTTCCAGTTTCATCAAAAGAATCTATTCACTAAAAGTTATTTATTTGTTCAGTGGCACCAAACCCTGATGTGTTGAGATACTTAATTCCATTGGTCCACTTACAAACAGCATGTACAATTGAGCGACTGATGGAGCCCTTTATTTATTTTAGGTTATTTTTGCACAATGTTTGTAGATGTTGTATAAGGACAAGTTGTATTTAAGATTTGGGTGAATTTTTATGTATCCCCTGAGGCTCTATCTTTGCTGTGACTATAATAAAAAAGGGAATAGTTTCAAATATCTGTATTTTAAGCCCACAATAATCAACTCAGTAGTAAATTAAAGAAAACTGATGAACAAATAATTCTGAAATCAGTTTCACAAACAATGCTTTCTCAGCAAGCAAAAAGAAATAAGGTAATATTTTGCTGTATGAAAACAGCCCCATTATGTGAATGTGATCTTGCTATTCTAGCAGTGTGATAAAAGGTTTTTCTAGGAATTTTCAGACAATCTCTTGATTGTCTCCAAATTAATCATGAGCCAATATGTGTGATCTGCAGGCCCTGCAAAACAATCAATCGGCATCATGATAATCATTCATATTTTTTTTTCTAAAAAGCATTTGTTTGTCATTATTGCTGATAACACTGTGTTAAACACTCTTTGGGGGTAAGTCTTTTACAGACACTATAGCTTCAACTGTGGTTTTCTTAGCTGAAAATGTGCTAGTTCAGACCTTTGGGAAAATTCTAAAATATCACATACAATTTTATGCTTTATTTTAACTCACAGAAATATAACTTTACAAAAATTCAACATATATAGGCTGTGATAATCTCTTGAGTATCATTTGCATTAGCAAACAATAAACGTAGTTTTACTGCTCAGCAGGTATTCTGAGTGCTTCTCCGTGTCACAACCCACGTTTTACTTAGGACGGAATTAGGTTTCTTTCTGATTGGCATAAAGAGTACAAGGGTTGTGTGTCACTACTTGGCAGAGATAGTTTACAAAATGATCTACAGCCAAGAAGACTATATAATCATATCTTATTACTTCTTTACTAATTTGCTATCTCAAGCACAAACCCCTTTCTTATAGCAATTCTTCACAAATGTATTGTTTCCTTATCTAAAAGGTATAAAAGCTGCCTGCCTTGGTCACATCTTTGAGTCATATTTCTATGGACTCCTATACCTATGAAATAAAATTTGTTTTTCTCCTGTTTATTTGTTATATGTCAATTTAATTATTAGACTAACATGGAACCTAGGAGAAAAGAAAAGAATAATTTTCAATCTTTAGCTACTATATTCAAACATCTAAGAAACTGTCTCATATCAGAGAGGTAGGAAGTACCTTAAGTCAGAAACCTCTAAGAGGCAGAATAACACTAGGATTTAGATTCCCTAAGGGAACTTATGGTAGTCACCCAAGTGGTTGAGCACACAGACTGTTTTACAAACTTCAGGCATTCCCAAAGTATCCTGGAATCATTTATATAACCTGTGAAGTGTAGTATATAAATAAAACTTTACAGCTGTATTGGGAACAGTTCTGGTGCCCCTAAGTTGTTTGTGAAGAACGTTCCAGTACTCCTATGGACAGGTAGATATTATAATGGAATGTTACCAACTCTTGCAGGAGTTTCTGGATGTATTTAATATTTAAAGAACCTTGCATCCTTGAAGTGCCATTTAGTTAATGCCCTTTGGTTTAAGAAAAAAAAAGTTAGAATAAAAGCTACTACATGGAAGACTGAACTATGTATTCAAAATCCCTTGTTCTACATCTGGGCAAGCTGCTAAGAAAGCTCGTGTTTCCTTTCTGGATGCAAGAAAACCATGCAAACTCCAGGCCACATGTGGGACCCTCACCAGCTTCACCCCTTTAACAAAGAAAATCCAAGCCAGTCTTCCCTCCTTACTTGGAAGCCATTCTCAGACTTGCTTGGAAGCTTGTTCTATTTTCCCCAGAAAACCTCACTTTGTGAGTAATAAACTTTTTTGTATTTTCTTTGTGCATATGTGGTATCATCAGTTCTGGCAAATTTTGGGTGTTGGGGTCCATGATTACTACACGATGAATGAATAATAAAGAAAATAAAACTTACACTAAGAAGAAAGTACTAACCAATATAATTCATTATGGCACTATTCATGCTCTATTTTCAATACTGTTTGTGTCACTTATTTCTCCAAAAAAAAAAAAAAAAGCCAAACTTAGTTGTTTATATATTTGCTTCTGGTTAGGGCATAGAAATCTCAAGAATATCATGTCCATTGTATTTGAATATAATAAAAAACTGGATATTCTATCCAAAGAAGGAAGGCAAAGATCCATTACTTCTGGGTAAAGGGTAAAAATTAAAAGTTTTTTCCCCCATAGGAGAGCTAAGAAAATCTCTTGAACCCAGGGCACTTAATCCACACAAAGAGATAAGAAAATTATCTCAAAAGCTGATAATTGTAATTATCACATTTCCAGTATTGCCATCAAAGAATGCTGGCTACATAGTTTCTAATTGTTATTTATTGAGGGTTTTTTCAATGTTTAAGATTAAATGTTATAGTAATTTTCTTTTCTCAAGATTTACATATCAGTGTATTTTAATTATGTCAACATTATTAACTATGTCATGCATATCCTTGGCATTTTATTCATTTAAACATATTTAATCCATCAAGGATCATGTTGAGTGCTTTTAAATATATTAGTAATGTGTTTTTAGTTTTCTTTGTGTTTCTTGTATTTTTTTTAATGAAGTCTAATACTTTGGTGGCAAAATATCCTGTACTGTTTCATCCCACTGTAACTTCTTCCTCTAATATTTTTATAAAATTCCATTATTAAGTGGATTTAATATTTTTGTCAAATTTTAACATAATGAATTGTGTTTGCTTTCTGGTTTTGTCATTGTTGTTGTTTTTACATTTACCTACTAAAATTTTCTCAATCCTAACGTTTTCAATATTTTTGGAAATATCTTAAGAAAGTCTTGTAACCAGCAGAACATTGACATTTTGCTTTGAGATACAAAACAGAAAACTAACTTTTAATAGATGAGTGCAGACTATATATGTTCTTTTATAGACATTGATTTGTAGTGTAAAATGGGTTTATTATAATTTCTTTTTTGAAAGCTTTAAAAATTCACCTCAATTTATTTGTGTTTATATGTATGTTTACATTTATTCTGATTGTTGAGTTTGTACTGTTTGTTGATTTAGTAGTTATTTCATAAACCTAATTTTACATTTTACCTTTTATTCTCTTTTTCTGCAGACAGTATCTGTCAACTTCATATATAAACATGGCTATAAATAGTATATTTTATTTTCTACTTTTTTTGTACAGAAAAGTACAAAATTAGCTGGTTATAGCAGCTCTCTTATCTTTAATTTAAACATATTTGATGTGTTTTATAGGAAACTGATATTTATTTCTAGATTGAGGAAATCATTATACTCATACTAACTTGTAGTTTTATTTCCCCTTCTCTGAATACTATTTGTTTAGAAGTCTATCCTCTTATTTAGGTGTTATAACATTGTTTGTTAATAAATATTACTAATATTTTAGTCTTATTTAAATTCCTATTTGGACAGAGTCTCAACCTTGCGGCCACCACCCAAAATCTGCTGATCCTCCTGTGTCTGCAGCCAGCCACACTGGACACAGAAGATCCAGTCATGGATGAAAATGAGCTGGTGTAGAAGCCCAAATGGGTGAGCAGGCTGAGCGATACAATGATGTGGCACCCTGCATGAAGTCTATAACTGAGCAAGGAGCTGAATTATACAATGAGGAGAGAAATCTTCTCTCAATTGCTTAGAAAAATGTTGTAGGAGCCTGTAGGCCATCTCGGAGAGTTATCTCAAGTATTGAGCAAAAGGCGGAAGGCACTGAGAAAGCACAGCAGATGGCTCGAGAATACAGAGAGAAAATTGAGGCCGAGCTAATAGATATTTGCAATGATGTACTGTCTGTCTCTCTTGGAAAAATTCTTATCCCCCATGCTTCACAAGCACAGATCCATTGAAGTCTTCTATTTGAAAATGAAAGGAGACTGCTACCGAAAAACAACCAACACATCCTATCAGGTTAGGTCTGGCCTTTAACTTCTCTAGGTTCTATTACAAGATTTTGAACTTCTGGGAGAAAGTCTGCTCTCTTGCAAAGACAGCTTTTGATGAAGCCATTGCTGAAACTCGATATATTAAGTGAAGAGCCATACAAAGACAGGATGCTAATAGTGCAGTTACTGAGAGACAAGTTGACATTGTAGGCATTGAATACCCAAGGAGATAAAGTTGAAGCAAGAGAAGGGAGAGAAAATTCAGCAGACTTCCAACTTTTGTCTGCCTCATTCTAAAACTTACACGGTAGACCATTTGTCATCCCTGCTGTTCCACAAGTGGTTTTCTGTTTATAATTTATGACAGGTTTATTTTACTTCTGTTTGAATTTCTGTATTTCCCAAGTGCTTTTGTATGTTTACTATTAGGGAAGTAGGGCCAGTTAACATTTATGGAGCTATTTGTTTTTATCTTGAGATGGCCAATATGGGGATGTGAAATTTTTATACAAGTTATAAATTTTTATCATAGAACTTTTGGTACATTGTGGCTTCACAAAGTCCAATGTTAAAACTGCCTCCATATCTAAGCAAAGAAAACTGCCTACATATTAGTTTGTCCTGGTGAAGAATAAAAGGGATAATTTGTGCCAGTTACAGGTGTAGTTGTGGTGGGTACTCTAAGGTTGGAGCACTTACAAGGCTATAGTAGAATGGGTAGCCCATGGATAGTAGATATTGAACCATGTGTATATCTGGAATATTCATTCTCAGTGTGCACCTTTTGACTACAGCTGCAAAGGTGTCCCTTTAGTTGTGACATAATTTACTCTGAATAAGGGCAGAAATGGTTCACATTCCATTATTTGTAAAGTTACTTGTTGTTTTCTTTCATTATTTTTGCTACACTCATTTTATTTGTATTTAAATGTTTTAGGCAACTTAAGAATAAATGTACAAGTAAAATCCATTACTTTGTGTATATCAAGCACAGTAGCAAAACAAACTAAACAACATGTCTTTAACTTTTCTTTAGTTTTTTGTTTGTTTCTTTTTTGATACTTGGCTAACATGCATGTGCTGTGAAAATGGTTATCAGGGAAGTAACTTGAGATAATGACTTGCTTTGTTTAATGTCTTATGAAATTTTCATGAACATTCTAAGCATAAATGTTAAGAACACATGTATTAAGTTCATGTAAATGGAATAAAAGTTTTATGAATGGAAAAATTCTTATTTAATACTCTATATTTAAATTAATTTTAAGTTATCTCTAGTCTTTTTTGCCATAGTGCTCCTCTTAGTGAATTTGTTGCTTTTAAGTTAGAACTTTAAATATTTCTTTAAGAACTCATGAGAAAATGTCACCTTCAACTATTGTATATCAAAAATATATATCTATTGCCTCTTACATGAATGGTAGCTTGAATATATACACAGTTTTTGAGTTATTTTCTTTCCTTAAGGACCTTAAATGGTTTTTATAGCATAACTGTTGCTATAAAAAAATACAGTTAACTTAAATTCTCTTTAATTCTATCCTGGCTTCTTTTTCACAATGGCCCAAGGTATTCTTTTATTATTTTTAATTTCAAGAGTTTTTGTTTAAGGCAGTGTTTTGAAGACAGTTATTTAGTTTCCAATCTTTATTCTTCCAGCCTTGCATTTTCAATCTTTTTTTTCTGAAGCACTTTAAGGTAACTCAAAAAGAATCAATTCCTATTGACTAAACAAGGAAATGTTTTATCTCCAGTTGGGTTTGTAAATGCAATGGACTGCAGCACTACAAACATGTTAAATTCATAATGATGATTTTAAAAATTCTTACTTCTTAATCATTTGTGTAATATACTGGGAAACCAAGTCATTATTTAGAAAAATGACAGATGATTAGAAAGAATAAACCATGATCTTGCCTTCCTTTATGACTTTATCTATAGATAACAAAGTAGTTGAAGAGAGGCAGTTTCCCTCTATAAAAGTATTCCAGTTCACAATTGAAGAAAAAAAAATTGTACCACATAGTGAATTCATAAATCTAGACAATAATTTCAAAACTGCTAAAAACACAATAAGATATAAAACTTTATCACTACTGATGAAAATATATAACACCTCCTATGAGGTAGTTTTGCCAAAATTTTAAATTCAGAAAATGATATAATTTCTGAAATTTATTTACAATAATATAGAAGGACAATGGCTGGGGGTGGCAGTAAAATACATTATTAATGAGTCTATAGTTTCTGAAGTTTTATAAGAGGTACATTGATTTTATTTTACTAGTGTTTTCTTCCTTCTGCACATATGCTTTTTTCTTTAAAAATAAAAAATGAATCATTCCTTATAGCAAACTTATTCTTTTGATTGAGGGTCAGAATCCAGAACTAAAAAAAAATGCTATATATTTTCATGAAAAATTTTTTGCATTCATACCTACAACTTTGATTGTTATTATGTGTTATAGATTAGAAAATGAAGTGAATTTACAGAAATAAATGAGCTAAGAAGCTTTGTAGTAATGCATATTAGATATTTGTTGTTCTTAAGCCCAAGTAACCTTGAAATTATTTGCATATCTTATTAAAAAGCCTTCAAGAGTAAATGATGAGGGTAATCTATATATCTATGTCTATATCTATATCTATATCATAAACATTTACTTATAATACCTATATATGAGAAATGATAAAGGAACATTATAGCATTTAAAGAATAATGAGTTTAATGAGACATCACTTATGTTAATTTTCCTTATATCTTATATATTTTATTATCACTTAATTTACAACAGATACAATAATTTGCCTTTCTAAGATGTCTTTCTGGAAAAAGTAAGTGATTCAAAGAATGCTTCTAATTTTTTGGATGAATTTAAATATGTCTTTAATATATATGTGTCACCCAATTACATCTTTTGAAATAAGTTTTTTTGTGTGTTTTTCAACAAATAACAGAATAAATCAGAATAAATAGTCAGTCACTGAATTATCCAAACATTTCATGGTATCGAAGGGAAAAGAAATATTCCTAAAGTCTGCTAGAGAGAACAACACCATACTTGAAACAAAAGAATGCCAAACTATACACATATGCAGCCAATAAGTCTTTCCAGGGCATATAAAATTTAAGACAATATGTATTTTCTAACTTTGGGTGAAAACTATATTAACATGATAACCAATTTTTCTTAGCTAGCCTACCAAAGTGTTTATGGTGATCATGATAATATTAAAATAATTTTATTTTGGCTTGTTGTGCAAAAATAACTCATCATGATTATATGGCATTTAAGGACCTTGATAGTGCTATGTGATGATAAAATGACACATTAAATAATGATTCTAATTTGAGTGAGACCTAAATACACAGAATAAATGCAAATGTATAAGATGTGAATTTCCAACACTCTGATTATTTTAATTCTTTACATTTACATTAATGTTTTTAAATGAATAACCACTTAGTCTTTCAGGATATGTATGTGTGTCTGTTTTGATGGGAGAAGGAAAGGAAGAAGAGTGGAAATGATGATAGATTGAAATTCAATTTAGGAGCTCCATTAGATATCAATATTGATCACCTATTGCAGGTTTTTTTATTTTAAGACATTCCATGGAATTATGCTTGTTTATAAGAGAAATCAAACCATAAAATATTTTAAAGAATGATTTTAATTATTTTGGTAATAATTTTCTTACTAATTCTCTATGACTTTATAGGCAAAAAAAGTGTTATCCCTTTGTATCTACACACAGATTCACAATTCCTTAGAAGTAGTCATCTCTGAGGGAAGCTTCAATGAAGAGCTATGAAAATAAATATGAGAACTTGTCCAAGTTAGATTTATATAAACCTTTTATAATATTTTCACTCTTTGTATTCTTTTAAAAATTTTTATTTCATATTATACTTAAAATGTGAATGTGCACTTTAGAAATTTCAGACAAAAATTTAAAAAGAAATATAAGTCATTCTTGATTTTGTGATGGCTATGTTCTTTAGATTCACTAGCCACTGCAGTAGTGTTTTTAAGCAATCATGTTAACCACTTTGATATTTAATTTTTTACTTTTCATTACTAATTAATGGCCACCAAATTGTTCAATTTAAAAATGCTATTTAATTGCTCACAACTTTAGTGAAACATTCATTTATGATTGGAAGTGATTTTTCATTAAATGTGTTTCAACACAGCACAGAATTGAGAGAATGCAAAATGAAAAAATAAGTTTTCTAGTTATGACAAAAGGTTTTTACTGTAATGTTCATGTATAAAAATATGACTTAAGAAAGTAAGCCATGAGCATCTAATAATACATACTACTCATCATTATCTGGGTGAATTTCATCATTTTCTTATATTGAACCAAACAACTGGGTAATAAATACTTCTATGTGGTAACTGGTTGGTTCTTTTGGATACTAATTTAAAACAGAATACACACACACACACACACACACACACACACACATACACATGTATATACGTGTATATATGTATACACACAAAAACACATATAATACCTATTTCCATTTTTATTTGTTATCAATTTTTTCCTTGTATTTTGTTAAAAGGGCAAATAGTAAAGAAAAGAAAATATTTTCAGCAGACTGGAAAAAGTTTGAACATAAGATGCATTTCCATTTTCCTTGTTAATGCCAAAAGTTGCAGTGAGCAAAATCTTTTTTGGAATAAATCACATTAACAATCCCTGGTGTACAGATAGTAACAGCTTGTCACTTCAAGTTGTCATTATGTTTGCTTCTGGGAATGAAGTAAAAAGATCATGTTTCCTAAATCCCCAAAATGCCACATTGCCGTCAGTGCACTCCCTTGAGCTGCAGAATATTTGCTCTGATATCAGCTTGTTGGGTTTCATATTTAAGTGTGTAATTTCCAACTAGATACAAAGTGGCATCTTTATTATTCTGATTGCTAAATGTTCCTTAGAATGCTATAAAATAAGTAGCTATTATATGAAGACATTAAAATATAAACTAATGGTATTCTTTTTAAAGCATCTAGTTACATATTCAAGCAAAATAATAAAAGTACAATAAAATAAATAGGGTAGAAAAATAAACTATATGCAAAATGAAACTAGAAAGAGAAACACAAATACTACTACTGTATATGATCAGAGACACAGTGCATATCTATAAAGCACATGAAATTGGTCTTTGAGATACCTGATTAGCTTTGCCCAATTGCTTGGGTGGATGAACAGAGAAATTTGATTGCTGATTGGGTTATCCAATCCAGTTGCTAGGATGGCTAATAACCAGACCAATTATTTACAGCCCAGTTATTTTGATTCCCCCTGAGACTCAAATTGCCCATTTCATAAACTTATCCAGTGCTCAGATCTCAACTTGTAAGTGATTGAGTTGGTCAGCCACATAGAAATGATCAGAGTACTACTCAATTTTAGAACATAAAATTGGTGAATGAAACAAACAAAAAAAATGAAAAGAACCCCTATTCACAAAATCTAAAACTGATATAATGAATACAGTTTTCTCCTTATAATTTAAATGTTCTCGGCATTGTTCTTATTTCTAAATTAAAATATGAACCAATTTCTTGAAAGTTTCCTTAGCTTACCAAAAATCAGATTACTAAAAGTTAGGAAAAAACAATTCATTTCAGTGCATATGAATGAAATACACTGCATTATTCATGATAGCTGAGTGCCATTATTTAACTGATTGTAATTATACAACATATTAAGTATTTGTTTAATTAAAATTTGCCGAAGGAAATATTTCACAAATTTCTTACAGGTCTGGTTACTGTTAAACTGCAACTGAGATGAAATATAAAACAGGTCACTGAATACTGTAGATACTACCATTAATCCTTTTCCCCAGGCAGCTTAAGATTTTAACACTTTTTTTTTCTGAAGGAGTATTTAGGGCAAAAAGTATATTGTCTATGAAAACTGATTCTTATAGTTTGGAGACACAAATCTACCCTAGGTATATTTTTATCAGCATTCCAAAAGTCAAATGACATGCTATAGCCTTGTATGTGTCCAAACCTTAAATTTATAAATGTTTTAAATCTTTTTTCATCCTAGGCTCAATTTTGGCAGCTTTTCCCACGTAGCAGCAAACCTTTAGATACCAGCATTTTGTCAGATATGTTGATACGTTTTATTTAGTCTTCTAGTTAGACATTTTCTCAAGGCAATTTTTATGAAATAACTTCACCTTAAACACTGCAAAATATAACTATCTGGTGAGGCAATGTTAAAAGTTAAGAAAAATATTTTCTGTTGAATATTTTGTAGAGTATTTTGGATTTTGTATTTAATGTTAAAAATGAATATTTTATTTTTATGGCTTTCATTTAAAAATTAGTCAAGAAACTAAAGCACAGAAAATAAGTTAAGAAATCTCTCTTTTTGTTAAAAAGATAAAAAGCACTCACTCTATGCCTTCTTTCTAGAGTTTCTTCATCCATTTCTTGGGATCACATGACAAGAGGACAGTTGTGGTCTCAAGCAAGCACAAAATTTACTTTCTGAATATTTTTATGCATTTGGAAGAACAGAAAAACATTCTGATCCCAGTGCTACAATGAGCAAGTCCTTAGTGACCACGTGAGAGAAATAGAAGACTAGAAAGGATGGGGCCGGAGTGACTGTATGGGCCTCTAAGTTATTGGTTTCTTTTTATCAAAACCTAAATATTCTGGGCCTTCTCTCTTGACAAATGGTTCTCAAAATTACAGTTAATTTGGAGAGGCATTATCTCAGTTTATAAGTTTATAGACTTCTGTCTTCATCTTAAGTCTTCTATAGAAATATCTATAAATAGAAAGAACTTATTTAAATAAACTGCTACTGTATGATCTTCATTAATGCTGTTGTGATTGGGGTTCCTCAGTAAGTGGAATTTAATTAGGCACATTTCAAAAATAACACCTGAGTACGAGAAAATGAAACATAATGGGGCAGAGAGAGGTTTGGCAACAGTGCAGTTACAATGCATCCAGTGACCCCAAAGGAATCTATAAATGTAGCACAGCTCTTCAGAGTTAGAAAGTACATCCTTAGAGTCTTTATACGTATACACAAACCATTTATATGTATACACAAGTCATTTTATGCAGTCAGTCCCAAGAAAGTAGAATGACCCTAGGAAGTGGCTCTGTGTAATTAATTTCCGGAGAGAACCACTGAAGGCTCATGGTCAAAACCATTCCCAGCAGCTGGGGGAGTACACCTTGAGTCCTGAAAGAAAATCTGGGCTTAATAAACTATGATTTTCTATAATAAAAATGCCTAGACTGGAGATAAAATTGTTATAAGCTAGTATACATTATAAAGGAGTTGCTGCAGGATGTGTATAGGTGGGTTGGGGAGGGTCGGGTCGATTTAAATCCATTTGTAATCCATAGAACTTTGAATTTAACAGCCAGTTCTACTGAATAACTTCTAAAATGTTTAATAATAAATGTAAAGATTTAATGATTCAAGAAACTTTTATATTCCTGATTCAAGGAGAAGGCAAAGAGTGTTAAAATATAGTAAAGATACCCATCAGATAATTTGAGCACAAAATTTGAGTTGTTTTGATGCAGGCACATTTACAGGTAGGTACTTTTCCATTGACTAGTGTAGTGGTTTACATACATTTTTTTCAAACTGCACAACATTTTTTAATACGTAAACTTGCAAACTGGTAAAACAGCTGATGAATAAATGGATAAAAAAGCAGCTATCTGATGGAAATTAAAAGGGGCCCCAATTCCGGCAACTCAGTCTTTTGCTCTCTCAAGCCATAAACTGAGGCATTGTTGTGTTTCCCCAGAGTTGTAACTAGGGACCTGTTAAATTGATGTAGAATATATTTCAGATTTATTAACCTCGCTTATCTAAAGGCCACCAATGTCTCTCTTAGCGTACTTAAAAAAGCTTCCCAACTGCCTCTTTTTCCCATTCTTGACATCCTAAAATCCACTTTCCATAACTCAAAGAGAAGTCTTTTTTAAACATAAAGTAGATCTTAAAATTGTCTACCTGGTATTGGTCTTTGCTATATCCTTGATTCTAGAACAAAGTTTAGCATATAGTAAAGACTCAATGAATATTTGTTAAATAACTAAATAAATAAAATTCTACTTCCCAAAACTCTTAAGAGGTTGAAAACAATCCCACAATGGACAAGGAAAAATGTCTTAGTCAGTTTGGGCTGCTAAAAAACATTACCATAGACTGAATGGCTTAAACAACAAATATTTATTTCTCACAGTTGGAAGCTGTGAAGTCTGAGATCAGGATGTCACCAGAGTCAGGTTATAGTGACAATCCTCTTCCAGGTTTTTTTTTACATAATGGAGAAAGAGAGGCAAAGAAATCAAACCCTAGTGTCTCTTACAAGAGCACGAATTCCATTCATGAGGGCTTTACTATTATGACCTAATTACCTCCTAAATACCTAACCTCTTAATAGAATCACATTAGGTAGTTAGGATTTCAACATATGAATTTTAGGGGAAGGCAAACATACCAAAATACCAAAAACATCACCGTTCTTAGAGGCCTGGATTAAGTAAGTATAACCTCAGAGAACCTAGATGTTCTGTTCTGTTCTAATAGATCACTCACTGATAATCTGATCTATTTTTTTGTTTGTATAATGGTAAGAGCATTAATTTAAATAAATAAAAAAGAAGAGAAGAAAAAAGATACACAAGATAATTTTATTTTACCATCTTATTTTACATATTAGCAAAATACATCAAAGAAGTACTGAATAGCTATGGATCCCACTGGTGGAAACAGCTGTGTTGAGCATAGAACTCAGGTCCCTTGATGTCCCATCTGTTGTTCTTCTCCCTATAATGTACTACACTTGACTAGGATGAGTGAACAATTTGCTTTTTTAACTCAAAGAGATTGAGAATTATGCATTTTATGACCCTAGGCATCTTGTTAATCCAGTGCAATAAACATTAAGCAAAACAATAAGGTAGCATCTGGAAATGGAATGTCAGCTGAAAAGATTTAACAAAAAAGGTATACTTTTAAAACTATTTAGGCAAATCACTATTAATTTTCATTTCTATTTCTGTATGAGATACGTTTTTTAAGGCAGTAAATCATTCAGTCCCAGCTATTTATCATGCATCAAATCATATTTGACAGTATTTTATTACTTAACTAAATACATTTCTTCTTAAAGACTGCCTGTTTGTTAACCTCAATACACCTCTGATTATATTTTGTCCTATTGTATCTAATGAAGATAGAATACAATTTTTATTCAAATATGATTTTGATAATTTGTGACTGGTATTAAATCAATACATTTAAAAACATTTTCCCTATTTTTTCTATACATAGTAGAAAATTCAACAATGTAACACTGGTATAGCAAAACGAGCATTAAATTCAAATGAGAAAACTAAGCCTTGATTCTTGGTTCTTAAATTACTGGATGAAAAAATAACCCCAAATAATTTACTCAATTATAAAATACATCAGGAAAAAATTTGAAACTTAAAGAAATTTGCAAATATAATTTAATAATAATATCATAATTAAATTATAAAATTATATGTTCTGAAATATTTATTAAATTATAATTATTATATAAACAAATATATAATTATATAATAATTTAATTATATTAAACTATTCCAAGATTTTGTGATTTCTTAATTTTAACAATTATAATTAAAAATATACAAAATTATACATATATATGATATATGTGTGTGTATGTGTGTGCATGCATATCCACAGATTTTCATATATTCATGTACACTTTTTTTGGACCATTTGAGAATAGACTACAAATTAGTGTACCTCTTTGTGTCATAACATTGCAGTGATTTCTTAAGAAAAATGTCATTGTATTAATCAGCATTCTTCAGATAAACAGAACCAATAGGAGATTTCTGTAACAGAAGAAAATTATTGTAAGGAAGTGACCTGCATGATTAAGGAGGCTCAGAAGTCCAACACTCCACTAGCTGGAGACCCAGGAAATCTGGTGATATAAGAATCAGAGGTTCCATGATAGAAATCTGAGTAGAGGACAGAAGACTGATGTCCTGAGGTACAGAAAGTAAATTCTCCCTTCCTCTGAACTCCTGGGAATAATGGGCACCTCATGTCCTGGTCAAGTTGACACACAAAATTAAATTCACACTTGTCAACTTGGAACTCATACACATCTCTTTAAACCTTAATTCAAAATAAAGACAGCAATAAGGTCATAATTCTGCCTAATATGAAATTGCCTGCATCCAAAAACTAATCTATTCCTCCACAAGAAAGAGTAAAGCTACCTTGATATTCTGTAATTTAAATATTATGGTGTAAAATTAATAAGACCTAAATACCATGATATGAAATTAATACATCTTATGTTAAATAACAAGATGAGAGAAAAAAATTAAAGGTATTATACACGCATACACACACACACACACACACACACACGTACGCAAGCATACAAATGTATTAATAGAAAAATGAGAAGGAAATACTTACAAGTACAGTTCTTATTTCTATAACTTGCCATTTGCTTGTAGGTGATATTTCTTTCTTCTTCTACTAATGGCCTGGATTCCCTTTGCCTTCAACAAACATTTCAGCTTGTCCTGGTTCTCTTCTTGGTAGAGTGAATCAACCCTTTAATCCTGAAGGCTTTGGGCAATTCATAGTTCTGCCTAGACAGGGCTTTTGTAGTTTTCCAAGGGCATGGTAATATATTAAGAGACTCTCTAAGGGATCTCCTGGGTTCCAGACAGTCTCCCCTACCTGCTGCGACCTGCGTGGGTGAACAGGTGAACCAGAGGGGAGGGCACGGGGAATGAAGAAAAAACACACAGACACAGACACAGACGTAAAAGCTGGAACCGGGTGGTTCGCTGCACTCTGATGGAGACACGGAGACCCCGCCTGGCATAAGCACGTTTATTTTATAGGGTGGGCAGAACGAGTGAGATCATAGGGGTACATCAGCAAAGCAAGACTGGAAAGTACATCTCAACTGGGACAAATGGTTACAGACACCTGCATTTAATCAATATTTTGGTACATGTTGCTAGGGCATTACTGATTATATTATTATTATTCTCTTCAAGGCAGGCAGGCCACAAGTTATGTCTCGAATCTTTTCCAGAGACCAAACAACCTTGCTCCCAATGTCATATTTTTCCACCCAAGCCAGAAACCACACTCTGAGCATTGTCCTTGTGCACCCAGCTCTGGGCTGCCTTGCAAAGCCCTTGACCTGTGGACTCCAAGCACACAGGTAGCCTTGCTAAACCTGTTTACTCAAAGGCCCTGGCTTCTGGCTCATGCGCTCCCTACACCTACCACCATTGTGGAGTAGTAATCTAATGTCCCCATTATAGTCAAAATCAATCACTCTAGCCAGCACAATAACTCCTTTCTTTTTCTGGTGATTCAGTTTTGAGAAGCCCAAAGTAGCCAGGTGGCAGTTTTAACTTCCAGTTCAATGGAATGATCTGGTGGAAGTATTCCTCCCTTTGCAATTAAGACCTCAAGGCCAGCAGAGCATACATCATGAGGACAGGAAACAAAAATTTTGCTGTGAGTCACTGGGGGTAACAATATGGCAAAGTCAATGAATTACATGAGTGATGGGCTCATTGTCAACTTTGGCTGTGAAATGAGTTCTCGGATCTGAATCAATATTGTGTAAAATACCATGATGGTAGATAAGACATTCTGTAAGTCCATGAGTGGCAGTTTTGACTGAAGCACTGAGTGTCAAAATGGCAAATCTGTATCTGTGTCTACCCCTATAAGAACAAAATACTACCTTTTCTGTGATGGCAGCTACCTAATGTAATCAACCTGCCACCAGGTAGCTGGCAGATTGCCCCGAGAATGGGGCCTTAGTAATGGTGTCTGCTGCTTGTAGAATGGGCGTTCAGCGTTGGTCAAAGCCAGGTCAGCCTGGGTGAATAGAAGTCCATGTTGCATAGCCCATAAATAATTTTGATTTCTGCCATTATTGCCACTTTGTTTATGAGCCCACTAGGCAATCACAGGAATGGCTGGGGGACAAGTCACAAAAAAGGTCATCTTATTCTTTTGATTTTTAAAATGTTACTCTGCTGAGGTCATCCTTTGTTGAGCATTCACATGAAACACAAATATCTTCATGCATTTTGCCATCTGTATATTTTCTTTGTTGAGTTTTCTAGTCACATCTTTTGACCATTTTTAATTGGATTATTTTCTTATGTTTGATCTTCTAAAGTTTCTTAGGTATTTTGGATAAAATTTCTTTAACACATAAGTTTTTGCATATATTTTCTCCCAGTCTGTGGCTTGCTTTTGATCTCTTAACATTTTTTTCACAGAACAGACTTTTTAATTTTAATACAACTCAATTTACTAATGTTTTATTTTATGGATCATGCTTTTGGTTGTATCTAAAAACTCACTGTCATATCCAAAGTCACATATATTTTCTCCCTCAAATATTATGATTTTTTTCACATTTATGTCTATATGCATTTTGACTTAATTTTTGCATACAGACTTCCATTTGTTCAAGGATTTGATGAAAAGGCTTTTTTCATCTTTCGATTATATTTTTCCCTTTATCAAAGGCCAGTTGACTGTATTTGTCTGGGTCCATTACAGCTTTATTATTCTATATTGAGTCCTTGATTAATAAATGTGGAATATCTCCGTACTTATTGAGATCTTTGATTTCTTTAATCAGAGTTTTGTAGTCTATATATAGATCATGTAAATATTTTGCTAGACTTAATCCTAAATATTTCACTTTTGGGGATTATCATAAATAATATTTATAAAACTTTCAACTTTCAAATTTTAGGGGGTTCACCGGTGGTATAGTGGCTAGGCTTTGGTGCTCTCAACGCCATGGCCTGGGTTCGATTCCCAGCCAGGGAACCACCAAAAAAAAAATAAACTTTCAAATTTTATTTGCCAGTATATAAGAAACCAACTGAATTTTGTATAATAACCTTGTATCCTGTGAACTTGCCATATTCACTTATTAGTTCCAAGAATTTTTGTTTGTTTGTTTTTTGTTGAATATTTGGGTTTGTTTTCTTCTCTAACAGACAATCACATTATCTCTAAATAAAGAGAATTACAATTCTTCTTTTTTAATCTGTATACTTTTAATTTCCTTTTCTATTCTACCCGCACTAAGACTTGCAGTGCAGTATTGAATAGGAGTGGTCAGAAAGAACATACTTGACTTAGTCTCCAGTTTTAGAGAAAAACATCCAATTTCTCACTATTAAGTGCAATGTTAGCCATAGCTATTTTACAGATTTTCTTTAATGAGTTGAAGAAATTACTATCCCTAGTTTTATCAGAGTCTTTATTATTACCAGGTACTGAATTTTGTTGATTGCTTTTTCTGCTTTGATTGCTCATAATGTGATTTTTTTTTCACTTTATTAATGCAGTAGAGTGGGGAAAATGGAATGGCTCGGGTTCTCTCACCATGCTTCCACTGGAACGATGTGCACCTGTTATGTAACTAGGACTTGCCCTTTCCCAGGTGGTAGCCATATTGCTGTTTATGCACCCTATGAGATCATTTCCTGGTGGTCTGCCACTTTTGTTCTCCTGTCTACATAAGGGGATGGGACTTTCTGGGAGGGAGCTATAACTATGAACTAGGAACTATGAGCTATTGAAGCTGAACTCCTGGATGCTCTGTTGGTTGCTGCTCCGCTTCTGGAATAAAGGCTATGTTTAAGTTGTCTTGCTGCTCCTTGTTTATTCTTTGGTATGCCCAGATCCAGTGTGAACCTCCTGGCCTTGGTCATTTGCAGTACACGTGGTTTTCATATGTTTAACCAGACTTTCAAACCTGAAATAAATCTTACTTGCTGGTGGGGTATAATTATTTTTATACATTTCAAAATTATTTTTTAGTATTTTCTTGAGAATTTTTGCATGTGTTTTTATGAGAAGTATTGGGCTTTAGTGTTCCTTTCTTATAGTATCTTTATCTGTGTTTCATATTATAGTAATGTTGATCTCAGATGTGTTTCTCACACTTTTATTTCTTTAAAGAGAGAGTTGAGAATTATTATTATTATTCCTTAAATGTTTAGTAAAATTCACCAATGAATAATTCTGGGGCCCAGTACTATGCTTTGTGAGAGATTATTACTTATTCAATTTCTTTAACAAATATTAGTCTATACAGATTGTTTATATCACCTTGGGTATGCTTTTGTAATTTGTGTCTTATAGAAATTAATTCATTTTCTCTGATTTCTCTAGTTTATCCTTATATTTTTTTCACATAAAATTATTAGTAAAGACCTCTGTATCATTTCTGATATTGGGAATTTTTGTCTTTTTAATCTGTTCTTCTGGCTAAAGGTTTATCAGTTTTATAATCCTTTTTAAAAACTAGATTTGGTTTTATTGCTTTTGTTATAGTATTTCTGTTTTTGAATTCTTTACTTTCTTGTTTAATTTTAATGATTTTTTTCTTTTGTTATTTTTTAGCTTAAATTTACCTTTATTCTCTAATGTCCTAAGGTAGGAGTTAGAATTATTACTTAGATTATTATATAAGATCTTTCTTCTTTTCTAATATATGCAATTAATGTCATAAAGTTTCATCTAAGCAGTGTTTTCATTGTAGTTGATAAATTATATTGATATTTTTATTTAATTCAATTTATATTTTAATTTCTTCTGAAATTATTTTTTTAACCAATGCGTTATTTGGATATATGTGATTTAACCTAAATATTTGGGGGCTTTTAGCTATCTTTCTGTTATTGTTTTCTAATTTAATTTCACGTGGTCTAAGAATATGCTATGTGTGGTTTCTATTCCTTTAAATCTCTTAAGGTGTGATTTATAGCTCCAGACCAGAATTTGGTCTATCTTCATTTATGTTTCATGGGAACTTGAAAAGATATATATTTTGTATTGTTAATTAGATCACGTTGATAGTGCCGTTTAGATGAGCCACATCCTTACAAATTTTCTGCTGGTCTTATCTATCAATTGTTAAAAGAAATGTAATTCTCAAACTGTAATAGTGAATTGGTCTATTTCTACCTTCAGTTCTACAAATTTTTTCCTCGTGTATTTGGATTTACTGTTGTTAGGTACATACATGTTAACAATTGTTATGTTCTCTTTGAGAACTGATTTCTTTATCATTTTGAAATGCCTCTTCTTGTTGATAAATTTCATTGTTAGAAATCTATATTTTTTTAAATTAATATAGCTACTCCAGCTTTCCTTTGAATAGTTTAGTGTTATCTTTCTCCATCTCTTTACCTTTAGCTTCAGAATATTTATAAATCACAGCTAGTTGGGTCTTTTCTTATATATAGTTAGATGATTTCTATCTTTCATTTGACATTTTTGAATTCTTGGCATATAAATTTATTATTGATATAATTGGACTGATAGAAAATGTTTGTCATTTTCTCTTTGTTGTACTTGTTCTTAGTTTCTTTCCTGCCCATTTTTTTTGCCTTCTTTATTTTTAACTAAACTTTTCTATGACTTATTTTCTCTCCTCTCTGGTACCTATCAATTATACTTCTTTGAATAACTATTTTAGTGGTTGCCATATATTTTTCATATGCACTTTTAACTAACCTAAGTCAACCTTCAAATAACACTATGTCACTTCAAAAAGAGTGCAAGTAATCTATAACAGTATCCCTGACCTCTGTCTCAAATCCCTTAGGCCATATGCTAAAATCACCCAATCTTATGTTTAGATCAATTAACAAAGAAATAATAGAACTTTCTATTTTAACATCATTTATTTCTTCTCTGATGCTCTTCCTTTCTTTATATAGATAAGTTTTTGGTCTGTATGATTTTCCTTTTTCCTTAAGCACTTTTGAAAACATTATTTTTCAGAGTATATTTGCTGGTATTGAATTCCTTTAGTATTTGTTTGTCTGGAAAAGTCTTTACTTTTTTTTCACACTTGAAGAATAATTTCACTGAGTATAATATTCTAGATTTTTAAAATTTTCTTTACCACTATTCCAGTATATTCAATTTTCATGTATATGGTTTCCAATGAGAAGGCCACAGTAGTTTTTTTCTTGTTCATCAATACATAAATGTTTTTCGTCCTTCTCTGGCATATTTCAAGGTATTTTTTTGTCTTTCACATTACATAATTTGAATTTGATATGCCTAGGTGTGTGTGTGTGTTCATTTTGCTTGGAGTTCTGTGAACTTCTGGACTATGTAGTTTGGCATTGGTCAATTATTACTTCAGGTATTTCTTCTGTTCCTTTCTGCCATTGTTCTCTGTCTGACATTTCCATTATGCTTATGTTATACCTTTTGCCATTCACATTCTTGAAAATTCTTCCTCACCGTTCTCCATTCTTGTTCTTAACATTTAAGTTGAGAAAGTATTTACTAAAGTATCTTTTAAGGTCACTAGTTCTTTCATGAAACTTGTCTCACCCACTAATAAGTCTATCAAAGGCATTTCCACTTCTATGACAGTATTTTTTACTTCTAGCATTTTTTTAAATTCTATTTTTGGGTTTCTCTCTCTCTTTTTACATTATCCATCTATTGTTGCATGTGTTCTACTTTTTCCATTGGAGCTCTTGGAATATTAATCATACTCATAGTTATTTTATCTTTCCTACTGAATGATTCTAACATGTGTCACATGTGAATTAGTTGTTTTTTGATGATTTTTCTCCTCAACTCTATTTTTTTATTTGCTTTTCATTATGCTTCATAATTTTTTGAAGTTCATCATTAGTGAGTAACAGGAACATAAGTAAATAGGCCTTTGATGTGAGGTTTTATGTTAATCTAGCTAGGATTGATTTAGCTGTGTCTAATGTTTGCTATAGTTGTAGGTGCCAGAGGCTTTAAGTTCCTCCCGCAATTTCATTACTGTCTCTTCTGTTGAATTTGTGCTTCCCTAAATTTGACTCACTATAGGAGTAAATTAACCATTGTTATTACACTAGATCCCTGTTAGTGTGGTGGTAAGGTTTAGGGAAAGAAGTATAATTCTGAAGTATTCTAAAAGCATTCTTATATTTAAATCTCAGTTTTTTAGTGGGCTTGTATTACTAGGCAGTGACCTTTACAACTGTCTCTTGGCTTACCCTTCAGCTCTCACTTAGGAGAGACAGGGAAGACACAGTGTTTAGATTAAAGACACCAGGGGTCAATAACAGGCTATGAAATAAGGCATATATCTCTTCCATGGAGATGAGGGACAGTGAGAATAAGCTGTGACTATACATTTAAGATGAGTAGACAATATTTGGCAACTAAAGAATTTTATGCCCAGTGTCTTTTCTTTTTCTATGAGTCACATAGCTGTTTTATTTGTTAAATGAGAGTAACAGGAAGGCAGAGTTAGGTTGGTGTCCTTTGAAAAGAGAAATCCTAGCACATTAATTATGTCTCTCTAATTAAAGCATTAACTCTGTAAAGAAAGTGACAGTGGCATAATTCTATGAATCACTCATATTTGGCCTGATAAGTACAACAGGGCACTGAGAAAGGTAATTGATATATTTCTAAAATCTAACCAATCATTCACAAGTTAAAAGCAATGTGTCAATGCTGTCCATTCATGCATAAAGTTTTTATATCCCATATAAAAATAAGTTTATAGAAATTACAGTGGAAAGATTCTTAAGGATCATCTAAGTCCACTACATATACTATATGACAATACAATACCCAGTTGATCCACAGAAAAAAATCTATCACAAGTACTTCCAAGAATTAGGGTTATTTTTTTTCTATTTACAAATCATAAAAATATATTCACTTTGCAGGAAATGTGATAAATACATTTATGAAAGAATAAAAACTTTTTATGTTAAATAGCATAGGTCATTCAAAATTTATAGCTATATTGATAAATAGATGAATCCACTGTAAATGAAAAAATACTATTCACTGAAGTCAATGCCTATAATTATTTTGCTAAGGCCAGTTTAGCTTTTCTTATTTTGATTATTTTTGTCCTTTAAGTTTCACTAGTAAAACAAGAATGTCTTGTTCTCTATTATAGTTCATATAGGAAAATGTTATTTTCATCTTTCCTGAAGCAAATAAAGTACAATCACAGAAAAAATAAGTGGTGGGGCGGGGTGTGTGTGTGTGTGTGTGTGTGTGTGTGTATCCATAGTATACATTGGATCTTATCAAAGCAAGTGAAGAATAAAGTACTTTTTCTCACAAATATCTTTTAAATTTATTTTTCTGTGTGAAGTCTTCCTAAAACTCACAACTGTATGGGAATGTATGTTTGCTTAAATATATGAGTACCAGAATATATCCTGGTACAGTGATTTGCTGTATCTATTTATTTTGTGCATATATCATTTTTATAGACTGAAAGGCCTAAATTTACTTTTATTTGTTGTAATATTTTAGTTACATCAATTACCTTTATTGAATGTTGTGTTGAAAACATAGGCATAGCAATAATATTTTTTGTTGTTTATTTGTTTTTGGTATTTCAAGCAACACTATAGTAATATAAATAACTTAGATTCATCATTATTATTCTGTGTTGTATTGGTCAGAGTTTTGCAGATAAACACAATAGAAAATATATATATATATATATATATATATATATATATATATATATATATATACAAGTTCAGACAATTAATTTTGCAAACTTTTCTTAGAAGTAGTGCTACATACCTCATTGCTGAATATCACTACATTCACCTTTGAAGTACTCCCTTTGGGAAAATATGCATCGATGCCAGCACCTAGTCCTCTTTTCAAAGCAATTTTGGAGGGTGGATTAGGTGTCATAACTCTGCCAAGGTTACGACACCTTACTAAGTTGCTTTGCACAGTGCTGCTAATGTAAGCACATGGTGGCAATTCCCAAACTTAATGGTCAGATTTGGGGTGCCACAACAGCTCTGATCACCATTCCAGAAAAAGAGTTCTAAAATTTCTTTGAAGGGTGGATTATGTTCTGGTTTCAGTGCATAGCTTCATAAGGGAAGTACTTCAAAAGTGACCATGAGGTTTATATAACTTTTTTTGGATGAGTTCATAAAATTAATTGTCTGACCTCATATATGTATATGTATATGTATGTATATGTATATGTATATGTATATGTATATCTATGAGAGAGAGAGAGAGACCTTCAATTGTTGTCAAGCTGCCCCAAGTACATTAACAAGTCATGCTTTTGTCAACTGAAGTTCATTCTTGCCCACTCACCAGCAACAGGAGTCCCCAATTTGGGGGTGTAATAAAGGGGGAAAGACTTTATTTAGTGCAAACAGTTCAACTTTGATATTACTCAGCTGTGGAAAAGCAAGGCTATGAAATAGTCAAGAGTGATACAGCTCAATTGTGATACAGCACAACTGAGCAACAGCACAGCATGGCTGTAAAACAGCTTGACTAAGGTGGCCTGGGCAAGGCAGCCCTTGTGTTACAGCTGCACTGCATGCACTTCAGCAAGTCTGCTCAGTTCCGTTTTGATGAGACAGCTCTGCTCCACTTCAGTAAGACAGTTTTGGCTGTGGTATTACAGCCCCAGTTCTGATGTTTACAGCACCAGCTGAGAAAATGCACTCTTTGATGGAAACTAAAAGTGTGCACTGGTGAGGTAAAGGTGAAGCTTGTTTATATGCAGAATAGTCTTTGCCTCTGGTCCTTGGTTGCTTCACTCTCATGCAAATGAGGACTCCAAATCTTCAGTTTGGTTAGTTCAAAATGCACTGTCCTGCTTGGTCAGAATGGAGCTGTTCTACTCGGACCCTGGATACACAAATGAGGATATAGCTGTATAGCTCTGATTGGATGGGGAAGGTTTCGGCACTGTTATTTGGAATACGATCCTAGTCCTCTTAACAAGGGTAGACCCAGGTAGCAGGAGCACAGTGCAGAAAGTTTCTCAGCCCAATCCGTGGTTTTTCCCTAAAATGCAACATGCGTGAGAGGCTACTAGACTCTGTTATGAATTTGAGTCCAATTACTCATAAGGAGTTATTTTTAGCAAGGATAGTTTTCTTGGGGTCAACACCTCCAGATGTAATAGTTGTGGGAATCTAAACAGATGTGCATACTTTCAAATTAGCCTGAAATAGGCTTTTCAGATAAACTTGGTGAATCCTCAAATATGTAGAGTTGGAGTGTTATTTTTTATATTATTATTATTATTTTTAGAATTTAATTTAGTTTTCAATTCAGGAGGGAAATTCTTATTTATGACTTGATTTATATGATAACCGTTTCAAATAACCAAAAGCACTTATACTTTAAAAAATTAGCATCACTGCCTTAATAGCAAGGTAAGCAATGTTAAATTTTGCCAGTGATTCAAAATTTTACCTAATTTCTTATTTTCGGTTAGTTTTAGTCAGATTTAAAACAAGTTTAAAGTTTTGCTTCTGGTATCTTAAGTCTTTCTCTCTCTTTTTAAAAATTTCCTTTTGAAATAATTATAGACTCACAGGAAGTTGCAAAAAATACAAGGAGGACCTATGTACTCATCACTAAGCTTAATCCAAATCTCAGGTGTTTGTAAAACTCTAGTACAATGTCAAAACTAGAAAACTGACATTGATATAATTCACAAGCTTATTCAGTTTCTTTTTTTTCAGTCTTTTAAAATCTTTTTTATTTAGTTTCTATGTGCATATTTTTCATGCATATGTGTCTGTGTGCGTGTGTAGTTCTATGAAATTTTACCCCTTGTGCAGTTTGGTGGGAATACCACCACGATCATGAAACAAAACTGCTGTATCATAGTCTCATGTTCTACTATAAACATACTTTTAACTGGATGTATTTTCTATGTTTACATTAAGTAGGCTTCAAATCAAACACTATGTAAAAATTTTGTTACTGAGAACATAGCTGTTTAGCTAAGAAAGACTGTGCATACAGTCTTTCTTAGCTAAACAGCTATGTTCTCTGTGATAGTGAAAGTATGTGGCTTGATGGCATGTATTTCAATATGATAATTATGGGTAACTTCTTGAGTAGTTCAAGCCTATTTTGGACCTCACCTGGTTTCTCTTCCCTATCTCATTATTATGTATTATATTTGTTACTGAAGCAAAAACAGCCTGGGAAAATTGTACAGTAGAGATCCTCAGATAATTTGTTTCAGAATGGTAGCCAAAGGGTAGAGAAATGGTTATTTTATAATCATATGTACTAGACCTTTTCTCACGTTCATATTGTTTTGTATCATGAATTTTTCAGTTTAGCCACCGAAAGAAGCTAAAGAAAAAGAATTCTTATTAAAAGGTTATATCTTTATAATTACATCCAAAGTTAAAATGCTTTCTGCAACACAATGGCTACCATAAATGTTATTTCTAAGACCTGAAGCCATTTTATTTTCAACTAAATGAGACAGACCTTGACTAGGTGCCAACACTTTTTTTCTCTATTCTAAAAGCTAAGTGCTTTTAAAGATAATTTCATCAATGTATATTTCATTTGTTTTAAATAAATTTCAAATACATGGTTGTGAAAAGACTATGTGAACTTTTATTGTGGGTGATTCTATGCTAGACCATTCTCAGACATCATTTTCAGGGGTTAAAAGTAAATAGAAGTAATTCCTCAAACTGTAAGAAAATGTAATATTATAATGTTGAAGCAGATACCGATCTGCAGGCCACATTTGTAAAAAATCTAACTAAATTCTAACTTGATGGAGTTCACATTCAATTTCACGCCTCAAACTTGTGTTTTATTTTTTTTCAAACCAAATTTACTTAGAGTTGTTAATGATATAAAAAAGGGACGTTTAGTCAATATTTTTTCTTCTGTGATTTCCAGTAAAATGAAGCAAAATGATGATTTTGAGTGGTAAAAAAATTTAGTTGTTTTTGTTATTAAGTAAAGTCTTATTTTCAGATAGCAGGGCTAGGCACGGATGCACACTCACAAAATTATCTAAGAACTTTTGAATTTAATGACCTAAATGATAATTAGGTATTTTTGTGACTTTCATTTAGCTCAGTGGTGTAGCTGAACCTAGTGTTCTTTAAGTATTTTTAATGCTATTATTAATTTCACACACCTGTAAAGTACTTTCAACTCCTGCAGATTTAGATAACATGTGAAATGTTGTTATAACTTCTGAGGAAAACATATCCACCATTTCTCTTACAGATTTAATTTTTTTCCCTCATCTTCCACTTTCTCATATTTAAACTTTTTTTTCCTTTCCCACTTAGATCAGCCTGCCCTTTTCTTCCTTTGATTAAGATACTCTCCTGTAAATGTGTCATCATTTGGACTGACACTTTATCACCTCTTTCCTTACTGAGCTTTCAGTCTATTATTAAATACTGACTCCAGTTCTAAGAAAATTCTCTTTATTTCTAATAGAATTTTACCCCATAATTCCTTTCAGTTTCTTTCAAATACTGGGTATCTAAAATGGTAAAACAGAAAGAATGGATTCCAATATTTTAAATATTTGTCAAGCACCTTGGGCATAAAAGGAAAATTTACTATGTCCTTTCTGAAGTTGATCTACACTACCATAAATATTACTGAAAATCTCAAGTATTCAGTGTTTACCAATCCATTCACATAATTGTCACCTGCTTTGTGTACAGCATTTACTAAGTACTTTGAATGATAATAAATAGATGGGTTTATAATGACAATATAATCAAAAGTACACATACAAGAGTATATTATCACCAAGTGAGTAATTAAAAATACATATAAGAAAGTAATTAATAAGAGGTAGACTATATCAATAATGTACTCTGTGCCTGAGACTTTATAAGTGTGATCTCACTTAATTCTCACAATACCCTTAAGAAGTTTTCTACTGTTAACATCTACATTTACAGATGAGAACAACCATAAAAAAGATTATAATCTTTATGTGGTATATCAAATTTGGAAACATCTTTAGCTCATGCCAAAATCTGTGCTTTTAACCAATATACTTTCCTATTTTAACATGCAGGCAAAGAAAATATGCCAAGCTCCCACTTAATGAAAATGTTTCTATAACATAATATGCTATACAATAAGGTGATTTTTAGATAGATTTTAGAAGGCATAAAAGATAAGAAGTCATATTTTACGATCACTATTTGCATTGCAATTTAACAGTCAATTCAATTAGCCTTTGTTTTAATACTCCCAAAAATAAAAAGTTTACTTTCTTGCAGTGTTGATTATTTCATTATTGGTCAGTCTTGTCTGTTAATATGTTCATTGATTTACCATTAATTTTTAAAGAAATTTTATGTGAAGGACACCATGCTAAATACTAAATTTTACACAGTGATGTATTAAGATATAAATCTATGTTTGAGGAATTAAAAATCTATTATGTTTTTAATATTTTTTTATTTTGAGTCAAAATTTGTTCCCCAATTATATTTATATGCCAGTAATTATTTTGAGAACAGATAATGACATACTATTGCCCCTCAAGTATTAAAAGAAAGTGATTTCTCTTTAGTTTTATGCTTCTTAAAACTAATACTTCTTTAATCCTTCAAATGTATTAACCTCCTATCACCTACATTGCTGTCATTTTTATATAGTATAATTTTTTGAGATGGTATAATTTTTTAAAATGTGAAATTTCAAATTAAATACAGTATTCTCAATTTCTGCTGATTGGTACTAAATATAATGGGAAATGTATATCTCATAATCTCAATGTAATTCTTAGTGCAACTTAATCATATATTTTATTTGTAACATTTATATTAAATTAATGTTTCATATTAATTTTAGAGCCCTCTAAACACACAAGTCTTCTCCTGGATTATTAAGTGACATTCTGAAACTTATGCAAAATCTAGACATTTCTATTTATAATTGTATATTATCATGTGGCTTTGTATAGATTGATAATTAGTGTAGTAGATAATTTTGAATATTGATTTTTAATTTAATATGCCTCAGTGATTTTTAGATTTGTTATGAACCTCTTCAATAACTTCATATATATAGACATTTATAATCATAAGCAAATGCAAAAATATTTAGACTTAGCTCTCTATTTCATTTTATAATTATAATTAAGAAATATGAAATAAAAAATAATAACAAAGGGTTGAGGTTTTTCTTTCTTTTTTTTCTTTTTAGAAAGTCTTAAAGTGAGTGTTCTTTGTTATTTTTAATAAAAGTGATGACCTTATTTGGGTGACAATGATGGTGTTTTAATAAAGTAAATGGCATTAAGAAATTAGTGCAGGAGAATCAAACTGAGGTTGATTTACATACAGTTTTCCACTTTTATAAATCTCAGAATATTACTTAATCAACATTCCAGAATGAAAATAATATAAAGCAGAAAAAAACCCTATTCTTTTCCTTGTCGTTAATCTCCATTACATTTTGTGATCAGATTTCAGATACAGACAAATTCCCAATAAGCAAATGTTAAGTTCTTTTTTTTTGTAACTTTCAATGCATGGCCTTATAGTGATTTCAATGCAATAATATTGTCTCAGATAGAACTCAACTGTTCAATATTCTCAAGTCCAACTCAGTGCTTCAATTTGATAGCTATTCTGGAAAAACATGCACTAAGTAAAAGAAGTAAAAGCCTATGAAAATAAACAATTTTAGAGTTCCTTGTCTTTCAGTAAAGAAGGTCCCCATGACATATTCTGTGTTACCTTCTTCCAAGACAGAACTTCATTAAATAGTTTAAATAACTAACAACAATAATTTTAAGTTAGATATATTTTCTTAAGCATGTAGTATTTATTTTAGGGCTTTGGAGGAGAATGCTAAAGGTGAGGGACAAAACCTTGTATCCTCTAATTGTCTCTTTTTTAGCTAGAATGTGGTGATTTTAGTAAGGGTTTGATGTCACCCAAAGAGCTCATACCTGCTTGACGCAAATATTTTTAATAGAGTCAATCTTCATAGAAAGGTCCAGCTGTGTTATTTACATTAAGTCCCTTTCAATTAAAGATAAGTTTCTTGAAGATCAACCTTTAGGTGGATTTAAAGACTGAAACATTCAGTATTATCTTACTGAATGCTTTACCTTCTCATTGTCTTTAGTCTAGGATGTTCAATTTGACCAAGAAGCATTGTATTTTTAGCATTCAAATATGTTATATTTTAGAACTTGGGAGATGATTTTAATTACTGTGGTTTCTCTATAAAAAGATTTTATTCATATACTAGATATTTACCAATGACCAAATTGAGCAAACACTCTGCTAGGCATTAAGTAAATCCTGCCAAAGAAAAAACACATGAGCCTGGTCCTTATACAACCAACAATCTAGTGAGAGCAAATGTAAGTAAAATAAATATGTAATTATATATTTTTGATATGTGCTTTGAGGCAAAATAAAAGAGTATTGAATGGTATGATGAGAGATATCTTCACTGAAGATATTTTATTTAAGCAACTATATGAAGAATAAATAAAAATGTATCTGGTACAGAATAGAGAAAAAGAATACTCAACACGAAAGAGTGTATATAAAAGTTATGAGACAAAAAATGTTTTGGAACTGAAATGTACTGAATTATTACTGCTATAATTTTAAATTAAATTGAATGGTTTATACATTTGAAGTCATCAAAGCTATTTATTTTAACAGTAAAAATGAATTATAACACTATTTAAATAATGATTAATTTTCTTCATGTGTAAGTCACATAGGTATACCTGGCTATCTGATTGGTATAATTGATTAGATTAAACAAGGCCAAGACAGGGTAATTTTCCTAAACTCGGCAATCATTTTTATAAAGTAATATTTTTATATAACATATTGTCTTAGCTTGGATCTTATATTTTATAATGAATCAAATAATTTTATTCTGTTTATATCCCCAAATTAAGAGTTTCAACCTTTATATCCCATCAGATTCTTTGAAATGTTTAACCAAAATTGTTCTTTAAGCAGTTTACTACCTAAGTTTCTTTCTGTGATAGCGGTTTTCATGATCTCCTTGATTCACTTTAAGCAAATGTGGTAGTGGTTTTCTGTGACTGTTCCTGATGTCTTTCACTAGCTCTTTCTGTTACCCATGACAGTTTCCAGCAGCTATCAGTGGCATCACCCCTGTGAGTAACAGATCTCAGAAGCTTTCACCAGAAGTTCTTTAGCAGCTCCTCCTGAGAGTCACGACAGGGTCTCTGCAACAGCCTCTAATGGCAGCTATCTGTGGCTGCCATGGGCCTGTATAAATGTACATCTGAAGGAGCTTCTTCAAACTGCTTTATACTTGTGTTTAGGGGAACAGATCTCTGGGTCATCAGCTATTGCTTTTCCATAGAGCCTTTGGAAAATTTTCCATGCTGACAATTCTTGATATGTGACATAGAATATGGTGTATCTATAAGCCTCCTACGGAGCATGCATTCAATAAAGTTGTCAACCTTCTTTATGGAGAGAGTATCTAGCTAGAAAGCATGGCAGCTTACCAACTGAATCTGTATACCAGAACAAATATGCCTATAAAATGGGTGGGAAAACAATACCAAACCCTCACACTTCTCATGTAATGCCACTAAAAGATCCACAATCTGTTCTAACTGGAAATTGAAATCAAGTTTTACTAGTGTGTAGTAAGCAGGGTATGGTGAACACTATGAAACTACCAGTGGAGAACAGTCAGATTCTCTCTTTTCTTTAAAAATAAAACCCTAAAGCCACTTGCAGGTAATATTTGCAGAAACAGAGGAAGAACTGACTTTGCGGTTTGCCTTTTTTGAATTTTCAATGCTAACCAGGCAAAACCAGAATAAAATATAAAATGATGATAGGGCATCTCTAGTATACACCAAGGGGTTCTATGATTTTACACATTGGATTTCAATTTCTAGGCTCTGATGGTTTTTCAGATACAGTGATTATAAGCCAGGTTTTCTCATTGTCTATCTACTCAAAACCTTTCTTCTAAGTAAATCTAAAAGCTGCCTTAACTCTTTCAGTAGAGTAATTTTCCCAGCAGTATCCTGGTGGCCTTAAATACAGTATAGCTTTTCCACATATCTCACTTTCTTCAATTTGAAAGCACAAGTCCTATCAACCTTTAGCTATAAGAGTATTTGATTATGTAAAATTTCCCCAAATATGTCCCAGTTTATTTCAGCTTTGTAAAAATGCCTAAGATTAATGCATTTATTAACCAATAATTATTGCTCACAAGTAGATAAGATATTCTTTAAAAATATGATTCTCAATTAAAAACTTTAAAGATTTCCTGTTAGGATAAAGCTACCTTCTAAATAAGTTGTGTGAGTACTTGTCTAATTTGATTAAAAAAACTGTCTTGATTTAAGTTTATTATGCCAGCACTATCATTAAGTATGCCCCTGTTTATTCTTAATATGTGTCTTTCTTTGGATAAAAAATAATATGAGCATCATTATTATTGTGACCTAAAGACCTATAATGACCTTCTATCACTCCTCTTTGCTCTTCAGCAATCCAACTAAACTAAACTTCTTGTTATTGCCTGAACATGAAATGTTCTCTCAATTTTATGGTTTTGAACATGGATGGATGACCCTACTCAATTTTCCTTCTTAGTGTGTAACCCTGCACACTCTCCTTTTTTACATGATTTATATCAGTTCTTCAAGGAGAGGCTTTCTTACCATGACTCCTTAAGTGTCTGTTTATTGCTCTCATCAGTGGGTAATAAACTCTCCTTCCATCTTATGTATGTCCCATCTCTCTCTCATGCTATGTATTAGGCCTAACAATTAAGCTCACGAACTCATCCTAGAAAAAGTGCTACATACCTCATTGCTGAATATCACTGTGGTCACCTTTGAAGTACTCCCCTTGGGAAGCTATGCACTGCTGCCAGCACCTAGTCCACCCTTGAAAGCAATTTTGGAACTCTTTTTCTGAAATGGCCATCAGAGCTGTTGTCGTATTACCCTTGGTGTCCTGCATGTCATCAAAATGCCTTTTTTTTTTTTCAATATTTCCTCTATCTTTAGGTAAAGAAAAAAATTATTGGGGGCATTTGGACTGAAGGAAATTTATTGGTCATGGAGAATTGGCTGATTTCCATTGTGCACTATGACGCTTTGTTTCAGGGTCATATTGGTACACCCATGGTTTATCACCAATGATAACACAGTCCAAAACATCATCTTGCCTCCTTAAAATGTCTTGGCAGACTTCTACTCTTCATTGCTTTTGTTCATTGGTGAGCTTCTTTGAGACCATCAATGATGAGATTTTCGGTCAAGATTTCCCTAATTCTCTCTCTATCAATGTTTACTTGGTCTGCTATGCTTCTCAAAATCACCCGATGACTTTGATGCACAATTTGACAAATTTTTGCAATGTATTTTTCAGCTCTGCTCATTACTGGCCACTCTGATCTTTCTTCATCAGTAATGCTGTCTCTCCCCCCAGAAAAACATGTAATCCATTTGTATACTTCTGTTTTCTTCATGGCATTTTTCCTGTAAACATGGATTAGCACGTTCCTGATTTCACTTGTGCTTTTACCAAGTTTAATAAGAAAGTTTAATGTTTGTTCCTTACTCTAATTCAAGCTCTGACGTTCTTGGGACAGCACACAAAAACACACAAGACGATAATGAATGACATTGAGCAAGATACTACCACACATCATCACAAGCACAGCTGTGAGATATTGATATACCAAGGTCATGAAACCTTGCTGAATTGTTTGTACAGTGTTGTCAACATGAGCGCAAAGTGACAAGTTCGTGAACTTAATTGTCAGACCTCATGTGTTGCTTCTATATGTTTGTTTACTGGACTGTTTCTAGGACATAACAAATTTTTTAGAGTCAGGGACATTTTACATCATATTACCCTAAGTCTCTAAAACTGACATATAATTTAAAATCATCAACTACAATATATTAGTGAGAAATAAATAAACATAAAAATAGATGATTGTTTATTTTCAAATTCAGAACTCTATTATGCATTAATAGTAAATAGAATAATCATCTGTTTTATATCTAATGCTATATAATCTCCCCAAAATAAATTATTTCATCAGAATATAACAGATCCTGGCTTGTATTACTTTATATAAACTCACAATATAAACATATGGATTCATGCTATGAAATAGATACTGCAGAACATTATTATAGACATTAAACAATTTATTTTCAAAATAAATTCCCTTATTGGAATTTAAATTTTACCTTAATTTTCATAATGTTGACTAATAGACTTTTTATTAGTAAAACACATTCTCCTTAAAATGAGGCCTATATCTTCAGAAATAAGTATATATTCAAATAAAAGTCAATGTTATTATCCACAGAATCCACAACTCTGACCATTTAATTGTGTGTAAATCAGAAATACTTTTAAAAGCTGTCTACCTGCTTAGTACAATAAAAGTCGTGAATGTTATTTTATATATCAATTTTGGACAAACCAATCGATGTATGTGATTTATTCTCAGAAAAACTTGATAGGCAACTTGATGGGATTATTAGTCATTCCAGCTGCACCTCCTTGTACACAGACTTCCTGTACACAGACTTCAGGGAGATGTTTTAACAATTATTATAGTTTGATAATATTTCAGAATTATCTGTCAACCTGCATATACTCATTCAGAATTTTTAAGAATTCAAGACTTTAAAAATAGAAACAATCATATATAGAAGCTATGCAAGCTCTGCAGATATGGAAGCCTTATATGATGTGATGTGCCAGCACATGGATGACTGGAAGGATGAGTGGATATCTATCTATCTATCTATCTATCTATCTGTCTGTCTGTCTGTCTTTCTATCTATCTATCTATCTATCTATCTATCTAACATATATGATCTACCTACATTCATTCTCCGTCACACCACATCATAGGTTCTCCATATCTATAGTATATATTATACATATTATAGATCCATATATATGAATCACCATAGATAATTATCATTAGAATTCTGCCAGTTAGGTGCAGTTGTTCCAATTTTGTGATGAAAGAAGTGAAAGCAAAGTGACAATAAAATATTAATATTTGTCCAAAGGCAGAATTAAAAAAAAACAACAGGATTTGGATATAAAATGTGTCCGTTTTTATTTATTATTCCATTATATTTTCTCTAATATATGGTTCTGTCTCTCCTATTCCTTATACAGAAATCATCATCTTTTAATGAAGGGGAAGCAAAATATTTAAAATAATTCTTATTCTTAAATATAGGGACTATTTATGAACTTATAAAAAATGGAGATAATCACACACTTAAAATTATATACTTTAGGTGTTAATTACTTATCTGGGAATATTAGGATTATTTGAAAAATTCCCTAATATGACTTTAATATGATTCAAGAGTCTGAACAAATTATATCTTAATACATTGGATTAACTCTGTTTAGAAATGTCCTGAAATATTAACTAGATGTTTTTGCTCACGGAATGTTACAGCACTTTAGTAAAACACAAAGACAAATTAAGAAAAACTAAAAAAAAAACAAAAAACACAAAGACAAATTAAGAAAAACTAAGAAAAAAATAACTAAAAAAAAAAACACAAACCAACCAACCTTAGAATATACTTCAAAAACATCATATTAATTTTCTCTTCTGGCTAGAAGAATGAAACCACATTTGAGAGGTATGTATATTAATTGATGAATTTTTAAAATATACTTACCCTTAGAAAAATATTTTATTTTATTATTTATTTTCTTTTGCTTCTCACTTGCTTTTGATATCTTTTATGGTGAAACAACTTCAGAATTACCACATAGTTTAAATTAATTTAAAGAATCTTTGCTACAGGCCAATTACCTTGTAAAATGTCTCTCAATTTTGGTTTCTCATGTTTCCCCATGTTTAGATTTAGGCTACACATCTCTGGCAGAAAGCTACTTCTCATTTCACACTACAATTTGCACAGTCTCAATCTTTTTATTACTAAAGATATCCCCTCACATCACTTAATTCAGTTTCTGTTAGTTTCTTCCCTTTTTTCCCCTACTGTGTACCTATCCCTGCATGGGTACTATACAGATAGTACAGTCCTATACAGATCTTCTCCTGACAGCACTTGTTTTCTGACCACATGTTAATGGGTTCTCCTCACCTAACTTGGTCTGAGGCTTTTGCATAGGGCTATCCCACTGTGTGCAAGCCCTTATTATACCTCTCAGTCTCTGACCCATCAAATTGGCACCCCTCTTAGACCATTTCCCCTTTTTACCCCATCCAGGGCTACTTCCAACCTTCGAAGCCAACTCGTCTCCCTGCAAGGATTCTGACATTGTGCATTGATGTTCTTTAGCTTCTTGAATAGATTCTGACACTCCTCACTAGACTGTTCCCAATGTGAAAGCCCTGCTTGATCTGCTTAGACTCCATGATTCCCAATGAGGCCAACTCTACCATATAGATACCCCTCCCATCTCACTTGGGTTCTTACACCCTACTCTGAGGCCACCTCATTACTGAGATGCCTTCTCTGTCTCCAAAAACCAACCCAAGCCAGCTGCCTTCTCATGTAATAAAGCTCCAACCCCGTGCATGGTCTACTTCCTTTTATCATCGTCTACATTACTCCTCTTAGGCTCCTAAATTTGTGCCAGCCCCTGTCCCCAACTTGATCCTGGACACTTTTCTCATTTCATTCAGAATCTTCCTGCATGTCCTGGGAAGCTGTCTTACTTGAATATCCTTCCATAAAGTACAGGTTCTAATACTGTCCACAGGGCTGTCTTTTGTGGAAGGCTTGCACACTCAATTTACACTCTAACATGCTATGCCACCCTGTGTTCCATACCCCTTATGCAAACACTTTCCTCAACCTGCCTGGACTCTGATGCCCAGAATGGGACTAGGACTGCTTCTCATAACCTCATGCATTAATGGTTCCTTTACTTGACTCCATCTTGTGCATTTGGACTGGATCGTTAGAAAGGAAGGGAAGGGAAAAAAAGGGAAATAAAGAGAAGGGAAGGGAAATAAGGGGAGAGGAGGGAAGGTGAGGAAAGAAGAGAAAAGGGGAGGAGAAAAAGGAAAGGGTAAGTACTCATATCTATGTTATGTTGTATTGACATCTTAAACCCTATTTTAAAACTACTCATGAATAAAGTGAAGAAAATAAACAACTTAATTTTAACAGCTGTATACAGACCAAATGCATTACCATTACATTCAATAATTTGTGAGTGTTCAGCAGTTTTTGACCAAAAGCGGCATGATCCCTTTGTCCCACTTCGCCCCCAACTGACTTTTATTTTGTTTCCCCGGATGAAAAAAGTCCCCAAAAGGAAATGTTTTGCCAATGTGGAAGAGGAAATAAAAAATGGCAGAAGCACAAAAGGCATCAAAATTCACAAGTTCAAAGACTGTTTTGAGCAATGGAAAAAGCGTCTTGATAGGTATGTTGCACCAAACAGAGAGGACTTTGAATGTCACTGAATTTAAACATGTAAAAATAAATACACAAATTTTTATAAATAAATTCCATTTTGGGCCCCCCCCCCATCATATAGGAAAACATAAGGCATTTGTCTTTCTCTGTCTGACTTACTCCACTCAACATGATACCCTTAAGTCCATTCATGTTGTTGCAGGTGTCAACATTTCATTCTCTTATATGTTTGAGAAATATTCAATTATATATATAGGCACGAACACTTTTGTATCTAATGATGAGCACCCAGGTTGCCTTCATATCTTGGTTTATTGTAAATAATGCTGCAATAAACATGTGGATGTACATGTCCCCTAAAGTAGTATTTTGGGTTTTTTGGATAAATACCAAAAAGTGGGGTTATGGGTCCTTCTTTGTTTCTTGTGGGAGTCTTGGTTTTGTTTTCAATTTTGTCTGGTAGAGGTATTGCTATCCCAACATTTTCTGTTGTTGTTTTGTTGTTGTTGTGTTTGTCTTTATTTTCATGAAATATCTCTTTGCATCCCTTTATTTTCAAGCTATGTGTGTCTTTTGGTATGAATTGAGTCTCTTGTAGACAGCATGTGTAAGGGTCTTGTTTTCTTATCTGTTTAGCCAAATATCCTATATTTTGATAAAAGTATTTAATATATTTATATTTAGAGTAAATATTGATAGATATGTAGTTATTGTCATTTTATTATTCATATTTTTTAGCTTTTTCTTTTTTTCTTAAAAAAGTCCCTTAATTTTTTTTTTTTTTTAAAACTGGATTGATGGTAATGAACTCGTTTAGCTGTTTCTTGTCTGGGAAGCCCTTTATGTCTTTCAGTTTTAAATGATAGATTGATGGGTACAGTAATCTTGGTTATAGATTCTTGCTTTTCATCACTTTGAATATTCCATGTCAGTCCCTTCTGGCCTGCAAAGTTTTTGTTGAGAAGTAAGCTGACAGTTTTATGGGAGCTTCTTTATAGGTAATTAACTGCTCTTCTCTTGCTGCTTGTAAGATTTTGTCTTGGTTTTTAAGCTTTGGCATTTTAATTATGATGTGTCTTCGTGTGGGCCTCTTTGGGGTCATCTTGTCTGAGACAATGGAAAAAGCGTCTTGATAGGTAGGTAGGTATGTTGCACCAAACAGAGAGGACTAGGCTTGTATTATATGTCTATTTTCTTCACTAGGTTAGAGATGTTTTCTGTCCTTATTTCTTCAGATATGTTTTCAATTGCTTGCTCTTTCTCTTCTTTTTCTGGTACCCTTATAATGTGCATGTTGGTATGCTTAATGACACCCTAGAGGTCCCTTAAACTATAATCACTTTTTGTTTTTTGTTTTTTTTTTTGCTGTTATGATTAGGTGTTTTTTGCTGTTATCTTCCAAATCTGAGTCAAACCTCAGCTTTATCTAATCTACTCTTGATTAATTATAATATATCATTTATTGCAGTTGTTGTAGTCTTTATTTCTGACAGGTTCTTTTTTTTTTTTTTACCTCCATTTATTTTCTATCCCTTTGCTTAACATCTCCCTGAGATCACTTAGCATTTTTTATAACCAGATTCTGTTTTGAACTCAGAATCTGGTAGATTGCTTTTCTCCATTTTGTTTAGTTTTCTTTCTAGAGCTTTGTTCTTTTCTTTCATTTGAGACATGTTTCTTTGTCTCCCAGTTTTGGCTTCTTTCCTTTGTTTGTTTCTACATATTGGGTAGAGCTGCTATGTATCCCAGTCTTGGTAGAGTGGACTTATGTAGTAGGTGTGCTGTGGAATCCAGTGGCCCAGTCTTCCTGGTGACCTAAGCTGAGTGCTCTAGGTGTGTTCCTTGTGTGGACTGTGTGTGCCCTTCTGTTGCAGTTGAGACTTGCTTGCTATTTACACGTTAATGGGAGGAATTAATAATCAAGCTGGTAGGTTGTAAGGACTGACCATGACTACAGTGGAAGAGCTGTTGTGCAGGGACTGACCCTACAGAGCAAGGTTTGCTTTAGTGGGGCTCTGGTGCCTGCCCAGTCTGCCCTTCGAATGTGTCATCTATTAAGGTAGCTAGGTAATGCTCTGGCTCCATCAGAAACTGGCCATCCAGTGTGCTGGCCCAGAGGCTTCCTGGGAGGGTCCCCACCACAGGTCAAGCTTCACTGTAGCCTGTATCCTGCCCAGGGCCACCTGGCATAAGCCACAAAGTAATACACAAATGGTGTCCACACGTACTGAGCTTGGAAGTGCCTCAAGAGGCCAAGCTGTTAATCTAGGCCAGGTGCTGCTAATGCTAGTCTTAGGGTACTTTGCAAGAGGTATGGGGCAAGTCAAAGCCAGATGCCATTTGTTTAGGTTTTTTCACCCCTTGAGAGAGTTTTAGGAAAGCCTGTAGCATGAATCAACATAGGTAATTTGTATAGAAAAGTTACTAAAAGTAGTCTAGATGTGCCCAAAAGTTGGTGGGGCAGCATCTCAAAAATCACCAGGGTGGGGTAATGGAGTCTCAGATATGGTGGCCACCTGTGTCTCCAAACAGGGCTCAACAAAGAAACAATGAATTCTAGTAGTACTTCTGTGTGGGAAAAAAAGCTGCCCGTCAGCCCTTGCCCAGAAGCCAGACAATTCAGTTCTCCTCCCCATATGTCCTTGGTATCTTTTGAGCTGCTATCTCATGATGGAGCTCAGAACAAGTGAGATTTTCAATAAGTAAGTTTGTTAGTGGGACCTTTAAGAGGAGTGCCTGAGACTCCAGCCACCTTCCATCTTACTCAGCCACAATCATCGCTGGATTTCACAGGCAGAAATTGTGGGGACTTCTCTGCCTAGCACTAAACCCTGGGCTGGGGAGCCTGATATGAGCCTGTGACCCCCTCATTCTTCATGGGGAGGGGGCTCTGCAGCTGAGATATAGCTCCTGATTTTAACCAACACAGGTGGGTGTGAGAACAGCTGGTTCCACATCGCCACCCCTCCTACCACTCTCAAGGTGGCCTCTGTTTTAGGTCCTTATTTGTAGGACTTCTGTTCAGCCAGACTTTATGTGATTCTCGGTGAGGGCTGTTTTGCATGTTTATCAACTCTGTTATTTTGAATGTAAAATCTTTGATCCTTACATATTTCATATCTTTCTGCACACTCTCTCTCTCTCTTTCTATTTGTCCTTCTTTCTTCCCCTATTCTATAAGCACACACAAATATACTGTCTTAGAAACAAACTCTTCTGTTTAAACCTAGCTGCAAAAAAAAAAGACAAAAAAAGACAAGAAATCACTTTGAAACTTTGTAGCTAAAAAGTCAACAATTATGAACTTCCTATAGATTTAACTGTTACTCTTCGAATTTAAGTGCATACTCTTAGATGCATGATCTCATTCTAATATTCAGGATTAATTCTGAAATTGAGTTTAGGTATGCCACTTTCGCTATAAGCTTTTTTTCAAATATAAAACTAATGTTACAGTATCACCCTGAAATTGTCCATATCCTCCTATCTACATTCTTCTATGATTGAGTACTTTCCTCAATTCTGTTCTTCCTTGTTAATGACGTTAAATTGATTGCTAAAGCCAGAAATTTTACCACTCCTGTTCTCACAACTGATCAGTCTGCCAGTAATCAAGACCTTAAAATATTTCCAAAAATCTGCCTATTCCTTTATATTCTACTTCTGTGGTGTGGCCAATTGGCTTTTTCCCATCAGTGGGAAAACCTCTTATAAGTGATAAGTCACTCTGCTTCTCCATCTTCCCATAGAAATCTAGAGCTTGCTACAATTATCCCCAAAGCATAATTCTCATAATTTTTACTGCTAAAAGTTTTTAATAACTGCTTTTAAAAGTCAGTCTAAAAAGCTTGGCATCATATTGATATTCTGCTGTTAATGATTTTCAACCTTCCATTCCAAGTGGTTCTTCTACCTCCTGCTTGACATGCATCCCAATTAAGGTGCAATGGGCAAATAGTTTCATGCTTTCCTCCATTCTCATATATCATTGACTACCAAAAGGACTTTTTTATCTACTATAAATAACTGTAGTCCTTCTTTAGCACTTCTGTAATGATTCTGTTACAGCATTTATCAATCTGTCTTATATTAAATTTACTCCTTAATATGACTTTCACCTCATTAGGATTTTTATTTCATCTTTATAACTTTCCTCTCAAGCATCTGCAATGATGAAATTGGTCATTTCAGATGTTGAATATATATTGAGTTAAAATGTGATTATGGGATTTATGACCATGCTTTGGAATGTGGAATGGATTAACTTTTTGATAAGTTTTACAATCCAAATATATGTTCATGTTAAAAAGAAAGAAACATAACTCTTTACCTCTACCTCATAAACATATAACAAATTAAATGAATTGCAGATCTCAGTGTAAAGGTAAAATAATAAGCCTTTTTTAAAAGGCACAAAAGAATACCTGCATAATCATGAAACAGATAGAGATATTTTATAGGATACTATTCATAAAGATTATAAATTAAAAATTGAACTGTGAAAGAACACCATTAAGAAAATGAAGACAAGTGACAGACATGGATATATTTGCAATCTATGCATTTCGTGAAGGATTCTATCCTGAATATATAAATACCTACTACAAATTCAGCAAAAAGCAAAATGTGCCATCCAAAAGATTAGACAGAATACTGGAGTAGATATTTTAAAATAAAGGGTATCCTAAATTGGTGGGGATTAAATTTTCTTACTTATTGTACAATTTCTACTAAAAGCATATGAACTCGCTCAAATGCTAAGTTCAGATAGGTGGTATGGAACAAACAGCACTCACATATGAGGGCTATCGGGAAAGTATCCAGCCATGTAATATGAAAATTGAGGCATTTATGGCTGGATTTTTTCCAGACAGCTCTTATATACTGCCAAAGTGGGTGTAAAATGATCAACCACGTTGAAAAAAAATGGTGATATTTTTAAAACCTGAGCATATGCCTCAGCCCAGAAATTCTATGCCTGCCTATAGGCCTAACAAAAATGTCACAAAAAGACAGGCACAAGAATGTGTACAAACTTAGTATTTGTAATAGCCCCAACCTGAAATTACACAAATATCCCTCAATGGTAATTGATAAAAATAAATTATGATGGAATCACACATTTGAATACCACTCTGAAGTCTGAAAAAATATTTCTTCTCTTACATGTCTAAATTCTACTAGATGGATTAATAATCAGATAACATCAGATTAAGAGAAGAAAATATATTAATAGTTTTAATACATGCAATCTAGGAATTCACATAAGCATGTAAAATCTAAAGACAGTAAGGCAAAATGAGGTGTAAATCCCATTAAGTGGTCTAAAACTTGAAAGGGAAGTAAAGCAATTTACAAGGTTAGGAAAAGTGTTGGTGTTTAGTAAATACATGTTTGTTGGGCTGTCTTGAAACCACAGGACTCAGAGAAGACTTTGAACAAAAGAGACTTGCTAGGTTCCTTCCTATCACATACTAGTTCATATTAAACTGTAGAAATTGATGATTATATCTTCCTTCTTGGGACAAGGCCTCTACCTAAATTCTTTTGGGCAATGAGGAGGATGATCGAAAGATTTTTTGGGTCTTTGGTTTCTTGGAAGTAACCAGTTTAAAATAGTCAGTGTCCCAAAAGGCATTATTGTGAGGTGGCAAATTGCTTTCCCTCACCATACAGTAATGACAGTGCAAAACCAAAGCTACATACAACATTATAGATGAATCTAAATGAGAATGAAAGAAGCCAAAGAAAAAAATATGTGGTTCAATTTATTGTAAAAGTTGGAAACAAGCAACTGTGCTTTTATATTATGTCCAGAGTGTGGTTACTTTGAAGGAAGTTTGTGACTATAAAATTGCAAGAGGGATCTTTTGGGATGCTAATAATATTTCCCATTGGTTTTTCTCTTTTAAGTATTTTGTTCTGTAATTCTTTATTTAGGTAATTGTTACATTGATTATTTCTTCAATTTGAAGAAATTTATTCATCTGTACACTTACAATTTCAGTGATTTCTGACATGTGTGCTATACCTGGGTAAAAGATTAAACATCCTATATGAAAAAGAAAACACTTTCCTACATGGACATGATTAGCTAAAATATATAATTACATATTGATCTGCAAAACTGTCCTATTACTATAATTTGAAATTTTAGGTATATATATCAAGTATTGGGGAAATAGAAACAGTGAGGAGTCCCAGAAGAATATGAATGCCGTCTAAATATTTGAGATGTACGATAGCCTTATGGCATGTTGTACATCATGGCCTTTAGTTAATTAAATATATATACTCTAAACCTCAAGAAGAAAATGTTTTAAAATCTTAAAATTAAGTTTTACTTAAAGTTAAGAAATTGATACTATACTGAAAAATAAAAGTTCAGAGAAATATTAATACTTTTAGACTTGATCTTAACTAAAATTCCAGGAAATAATTCAGAAAAATACTTTTTATTATAATCTTTGAATCTAATTTTCCCCAAAAATTACTTTAGAATTTCTACTATGAAATTTATTTTCTTTTACTTTTTCTATTCATTATAAAACTACTAAAAATATATGTTTAATATTCCCAATAAAAGAATATTCCAGAGAAATTCAAGCTTTTTTTCTAGCTAGAAGTCAGATGGGTAATTAATACACTTATTTTACTTCATAATTTGGATCTAAGATTTTGTATAATCCAAAAGATTGGGTTTTGGAGAAAGAGAAAGCTAACTTCAATCTCAACGAGCTGCTCTTCTGGATCTCTCAATGCTTCAGAGAGTGGGGTGTGCTCATAATTGTGTGTGTATACACATATACTATATTGCATGCATTTATCCAAATACCTATATAATTATTAACATATATATCTTAATAATAGAAAGAATCCTCCCTTCATTATTTGCTGTTTTGATGATGAAGCCTGGAGAATATTATTTAGGGCATGTCTAAAGGAGAAATGCAAGAGGTAGATGACATGTAAAAATGTATACAATCAGTTTCAATTATTAAACTATTCCAGCTCCAAATTAGCTACTATTGTATTAATGTCAAGTGTAGCTAACAGAGAACTCTGACTGCTTATAAAACTTTTCTTTCCATTTCTCTTGCAAAAGAAAATTTATTCACTATACTCTCAAAATTTTATATTAGACTACAGATTCAAATTTAGTGAAAGCATATTGCAGTTACCAATTTTGTGACTATGGGGAAGTAGCTTAATCTCTCTGAATGGGTTGTACATGGTTGGCACTATGTTAATTATTTAATATCAATGAACCTTATAATGTATAAATAAGATCACTTAGGATATAAAAAAGGAAGAAATGGATAAAAAGATCAACACAGAGTAGCTATTATCAATATAATTATAGCCTTTAAATACATAATTTCTTGTTAACTCTTAATAGGCATATGAAATATATAACAGAATGAATAAGAAAATAAGTGAATATATCTAAGGTACACCTTTAAGAATGTTATCAAATACTCCTTTTTCTTCCCTTAATCCTCTTACTTGAAATATTACACTTATTAAGTACCTATCAATTTTAAGGTATTGTGCCAGATGCTAGTAATATGAAGATCAAAATAAAAATTTCAATTCTAATAGGGGAAGCATACAAGTAAAATAAATCTTGCAATACAGTATGATAATTGTTATGATAGAAATATATATAAAGTAACACAGCTGTGTGGTGGAAGGCTTCCTGAAATAATGAAAGTCATCAGGGAAGGTTTTTCAGAGGATAAAATGTCTAAGAGCAAAAGTAAGATAGGTACTGCATAAAGGCAAAACAGTAACAGTAAACTCAGAGTGGTTCCATAGCAGAGATAACTGTTTGGATGGCATTGGGCTTGGTCTGCTTCTCTCTTGAAATTGGTGAGAAATGACACTGGGAAGGTAAACAGAGAACAGACCAGTTAGAGCATCTTTTACGTCATGACATCCTGGGAATGTTTCTGTCGGGAGTGGGAAGCATTATAAAACATTAAATAATATGATGATATAATCATACACACATTTTAAAATAAAATATAGGCAAGAAACACTAGAGTTCATTGATGGAAAAATTTTTTTCATAACATTTATGTGTATGAAATCATCAATTTAAAAATCTTAAAATTTTAATTGTCACTTATACCTCAATAAAACTTTAAAAATACTAAAGTTTAAACAAATGTTTTAATGCAAATTGTTGCATTGAATTGACAAGTTTTGTTAGAAAATTAGAGGTCAAAATTAAGCAGAAAAAAAGGTTAAAAAATTGTTAAATGAGATTATACAATGTATATATCAGCTTCCCATAGCTGAAAGAAAATAAAGAGGAGGAATAGAAACAGAAAATAATAACTATAACACCAAAAATAATTAATTTTTGACCTAATGAATTCTTATTGTACAATTGGATTAACACAATAAACCATGGATGACATCATGGACTTAGTATATACCTCTCTTGAATATTCCGTTGTGTTAAAAATGTAAATATGTAAATGATAGCACAAATATAAGTAACCCACATATTCCCCCTACTACAAATTCAAGGAAACAAAAAGTACTGCTTTGAGCTCTGCAGAAAAACTTTCTAGTTGCCTCTTAAGTAGTTCATCTTAACTCGATGAACTAATTAAACTCACTGTAAAATTACGGCTTCTGCTCAAAATAATATTAGTCAATTGAAATGAATATATATATTTTTCCCTTTGACTTTCAGGAGAATAAAATCAATGCCTTTCTAAATAGATTAGATAGGTAGATGATAGCTGATAGATAGATAGATAGATAGATAGATAGATGATAAATTGATAAATATGTAAATATAGTGATAGAACAGTGGAAGTGGGTGGTTTTGCATGTAAACAAAGGAGTATATGAACAAACATTTGCTTTCTGGAAATACACATTATTTTTAAAAATTATAAATTGTTGTCTGGTAAAAACATTTAGAACACACTGACAAATGTTAGTGTGTGAAAGAATAAACACTGAATAAAATCACTTAGTATGCTGAATGAACACTGACATGAAATAAGTTATTTCCCTCACCTCGATATGAGTGAGATCACAAAAGATTGAGAAAAATCATGGAAAATATCAAAGTACAGATTAGAAAAGCTGGAATATGGCAGATAAGAGACAAATTAAATGATACCTCTGAAAAAATCGATTTTTTAAAAATAATAATCAGACCATTTAGTAACCTGGTTCTATATACATATCTGAATAAGAAGTCTAAATCATTAGAATATTGAGGCTCTTACATTTCTGTCAGTTTGTTGAGTGCAAATTATCCTTGCTACTTCAAACGGTACCTCCATAATAATAAATGTGAATTTGAATATACATTATTTTTTGTTTGTTAACTTGAATTTCTCTGAATTCTCTATTCATATTCTTAATCAGTTTTTGTTTCTGCTTTTTTCTTGAAAATTATGATTGATTATTTATATTATAGATGTTAATTATATTTTTCTCGTATGCATTACACATTTTTTTCCAATTTTGCCCTGTCTTTATTTTACTTACTGTATATTTAAATATAAAAACTGATTTTTTAAAAACTTTAGTCATATATCTATGCTTTTTATTTTATAAATTTGAGGCCCAATTTTAGATAACTTTTTCAAATGTAATTTTCTAAAAATTCTTAAAGAATTAATGTTTTTATGTTTATATATTTAATACAAGAAGATTACATTCTAAGTGGGTAAACATTTTCATTTTCTTCCAGTTGGGTAACCAATGTGCCAACACAAATTATTTCAAATCTATTCTCTGCCTACTTAATTAAAATGTATATATATACACATACCTATACAAATATACTTTATATATTCAAATATAAATACATATATGAATATATTTTCTCAAATATATTTCTTAATTCTCTAATTTTTTCAACTGACATGCTATATATTTGACAATTCTATACAAGTGCAAATTTTTGGATTAAATATGTTCCTTTGAGGGAGCTCTCTGGTGGTGTAGTGGCTTAAGGCTTCGGTAGTGTCAGCGCTGCAGCCTGTGTTTAATTCCCAGCCAGGGAACTACCCACATAAAAAAAAAAAATGTGTGTGTGTGTGTGTGTGTGTGTGTGTGTGTGTATATATATATATATATATATATATATATATATATATATATAATATATATATATATATATAATCCTTTGTTGTTCTTATTCCTGCATTTTATGTATATTATTTATTGAAAACTTTATAAAATAATTTTAAAATATTCATTAACAACTATAAGATAATATATTTTGGTGACTTTCAAGATACATCTTAAATCATCTCTCTAAGTTCTGCTAACGTGTTTGATCTAAATGAGTTTGCTACTTCTTGATTTGATTTTATATATCATTATTATTTTGCTAGGATGTTAACCCTTCCATTAGTTTCTCAAGTGTCTTCCTGTGGTGGATACCGGTGGTGCTCCAACCAGTACTCTCATTCAGGGACAACCAAATCTTCCAGTACCCTCTAACAGTTAATGAATAATCTTCTCACTATGAATTAGGTTTAGACACAAGAAGTTGCCCTGCTGAAGCTTTGTTCCTTTCTATGAGATATTTGTAGATGACAAACACTAAACTACAGCAGGGACCCAAGAACCCCATTGTCTCAATTTTGGACAACTTCAAATGACCCTCCCAGGTTCCTCACTTCTTTTAGAATTGGCTTTTGTCTCGGTGACAACTGCATTATGGTTCATCTCCTGTTTTTTATCACTTTCTCCTGCCATTATCATTACCCTGCATTTGTATATTCCAAGACACTTTTTAATGAACCATCTGTGTACAACTCACAATCCCGGAGTCTGTGTCTGGGGAATTCAATCTAAAACATTTGTAGCCTGAGTTGGTCCTGAGAAACAGAATCTAAAATGGAACTTTGGAAATACATCAGTACAGCCCCCTAGATGCATATGCTATCTTGTGGGAAGGCAGAGAAGGAAATGTGCCTAGCAATTGTTACTTTTCTCAGCAGCGAATAGTGATGGGAGACTAGTGTGAAAGGATGTACTGGTTAGTGCAATACTATTAGCTCTTGAAAGACATGATGGAAATGTTACCCATAAAGAAAGTTGACTAGGGTGGCTGTTGCCAAGCAATTTTGGTTTATTCAAGAGAGAAAATGACAGGCAAAGGAGATTATTATGAATTTGAGGCAAATTGTAAAAGCACAAGGATTTGTTGCAGCAATTATGTTCAACCCTGATCTGCTGAAAAAAAGGTTTGGCTCAGGATTAAAATGTAAATGTAACAGATCTTCAGAGAATTTCAAATTCTCAGTCTTAACAAGTGCCTGGTGTCAAGATTAACATAGAGAAGAAACAAACCTCCTACACTTGAGTTGGAGAAATATAGGAAGATTCAAATATTAATAAGAAACTTGAACACATAGATTTCCAGGAATATGGGAGTCTGCAGATATGGCTCATTCTTTATTTTTAAAATATAATAGAATTTTCTCTGTATTTAAAGTTTATATTTTGGGTGTGCTACAAGAAGATATTTGTTAGGCAATAAATAAAACAAATGTTATAAGAGAAAGTTTGTTAGTCTTTTGGTACCTACGTCCACTTCCTCTCCTGGCAATCTCCTCGCTCTTGGAAACCAGAACAATCACAAGTTCTAGATACTTGCACTGGCTGACTCAAGCTATACTGGACCTGCCTAGAAGGATCTCTAGACTGGGTGCTGTGAGACAGCTACATGATTTGGCTAATATGTGCCAATAAGAGAAGAAAAATTATAAATGGGGCTGGATACTCAAGACATTGGATCAAAAAGGAGGGGGCAAATCAAGTTGAAAAGAAAGAGTTTATAATTGTGAGAACTCAATTCTGTAAACAAGATTTAATGATCTGGCAAGGACCTGGGAAATAGTGTTTGTACACAGACAAGTTGGATTTTAGAAACTTGGAAAAAATATTGGCCACATATGTAATGTAGAAATATCAGAATTGTAGATGGTAAAGGAAAAAAAATGAAAGCTCAGAGAGGTGAGCATAGTATGCCAGAGCAGGAACACTCTAGAAGACTGAGAAAACGACAGCTGTTAAAGCTCTAAAATATAGAGATCAGAGGAACAGCAATTCACCAAAATGATGAGAAAGGCACCAGTATCATGGAGAAGCTCAGCGGTGATAAGTTTCTGTAGGCCATGGCTGACAATATGAGATGCGGTTATAAAATTGGATGTTTTGATAGCAATGGGTGGTAAAACCCTATCCTTCCTCTTTTCGTCACCCTAAATAACAGAAGCCAGGTGCTGGCAATTATCTATCAGAAGCAAAGTGAATACAAATATTATAGAAGAGAGCAATATCAGAGGGTAGCCAGTAAGGGCTGCTCTGCAGAAAGGTATAAAATATGGTAATCCTTAGAGACAAGATAGATGAACAACAAATAAGAGTATTGTTTACTTTATATACTAAAAAATAATCAATGATAGGTGATGAGAAAGCTTACAGACCCAGTGAAAATTCCCTCTCTCTCGCCAAATTTTTGGATTTGAGTTATATCTGATCTGGAACCAATGGGACTGAAGGACCCTGCAGTAGTTCAGCAAGCACATTTAGTAGTCATTACCTTTGTCTTTCCACAAAGAGACCTGTGGCAATTTACTCAGGTAGCCACACATTGGAAAAAGAGAAAATACCCAGATCTTTCTGGAATCACTGAAGATAATAATGTAGATATAAATTTGACGTTGTTACTTAGGACTCACAGTGCCATTTTGGATCTCATATCAGACTCGTGTGTCACACACAAGTCTACAAATGTCTGGTAGTTCATGTCATGAACTACTTCAAACTTAACCCGACAATGGCCTAATTGTAGGTGCATTATGAAAAATGGTATCTTTTTAGTAGTTGTTAACTTTATTGGGGTGACATTGGTTAGTAAAAATTACATAGGTTCCAGGTGTACAATTCTATAGCACATCATCCATGTGTTGGATTATGTGTTCACCACCCAGAGTCAGTTCTCTCAATCTCCATACATTTGACTCCCCCTCCCTTCTCTACCCTTCCCTTCCCCTCAGTAACCACTAAACTATTGACTGTGTTCATGAGTTCTTATTTCTTTGTTGCTTTCAGGTTTATATTCCATGTATGTGTGAGGTCATATGGTTCTTGGTATTTTTCTAACTTATTTCACTTAGCATGATAATCTCAAGATCCTTCCATTTTGCACAAATGGCAATATTTCATCTTTTCTTATAGCTGAGTAATATTCCATTGTGTGTATACCACAGCTTCTTTGTCTAGTCACCTATCAAAGGACACTATGGTTTTTTTCCATGACTTGGCCACCATGAACAGCACTGCTATGAAATTGGGAGTACATATATATTTTTGGACTAAGATTTTCAAATTTTGGGGGTAGATGCCCAGAAGGGGAATTGCTGGGTCATATGATAATTTTTAAAAGAATAGCTTAACACAAGGGAGTTCCCTGGTGGTGTAGTGGCTAGGCATCAGCACTCTCAATGCTCTAGCCTAGGTTTGATTCCCAGCCAGGGAACTACCCACATATAAATAAATAAATAAATAAATAAATAAATAAATAAGAATAGCTTAACACAGCTTTTGAAAAATATTGTGTTTAAATTTATCTGGCAAATGAAATCTTTTCCATGTCTATCAGTAAGAAGGAAAAGGAATAATTTACATTTACGGATATCGTCAATAGATTGAATGACAGTCTTAGTCTAGAAAAATGTTATAAAATATCCAGTTAATCCATGAATCAGACCAGAATATAAGAATTGGCAAGTACACTGGTACCCTTTGCAAGACATTATATTTGAGAAAGTGGGAGATAGGCATCAACATTTTGATTCAGAAATGCATCACATTAGTGCAGTTTTTAGGGGTCTCATGGCTTGGGGCATGCTTAACATCTCCTCCAAAGTACAGAACAAATGGCTGCATCTCTTAACTCTTTCTTCTAAGAAAGCAACTTAATAGTTAAAGGGCCGTATTAGGTTTTGGAATGTTTCCAAATTTGGGAATACTGGTCTGACCTGTATTTACTGGATTAACTGAAAGTTGGCCAGCTTTGAGTTTGGCCTAAAAAAGGAAAAAATTTTGTAACAAGTCCAGGCTTCAATGCAAGCTGTTCAAATACTTAGGATATATTACCTTTCATACCTTATGATACTAAGGTGGGAAAAGATGCTTCAATAAGAGAATATCAATGTTATGTGTATGTGTGAATTTATAAAATAAAGTACATTGATAAAAATACTGAAATTTTAAATATTAAATTTTATCTAGTAGTGTTTGTACCAGTCATAAAAAGCTGTATTCCAAAGTAAATGCATTTTATTCTGATCGTTTTTTAAAATTTCTGAATGATTTTGTTTGTAAATACTCAAATGCTGTGTTATTTGATATAAATAATTTTATAATGATTAGTTTTTATATATTTTTATAAATTGTACTTTAGGTTGTGTGTGTGTGTGTGTGTGTGTGTGTGTGTGAGAGAGAGAGAGAGAGAGAGAGAGAGAGAGTGGAAGAGACAGAAAGAGATTGAGAGAGAAAGAAATGAGGTATGATTTAACAGTAAATGACAAAAAATAAAGAAGACGATATGTGGAAGTTATTTTTAAAAGCTGACTGCTTTTTATTCACCATTTTTCTTCACCAATTTCCTCAAATTTCCTTTCTTTTGAGGTCAATAATTGTTCTAAAGAAATATACATGTTACAAAATTTTTGAGAAAAGTCTGTTTTACTCAGGTTAATTAACATTTTAATACTTCAGCTTCATTTTATTCATTTTTTCAACTTCAAGGTTTTGATCAAGTTTACTTTTATAACCATGAAATATACAAAATTATATGTAATTTTAAATTTATATTCTCAAGTCATTTGAGAAGATGGGCACAAAACTATCCCAGGAGGAACTGTGAGATGATTAAAACATTATAATTTAATATCAGCCAAAAGATGAGAGTTCTAAACATACTCATAATAATCAGAAATGTGCTGATTTATTTTGTTAGCTTGTTAAGTTTTTCTACAGTTTATAATTCTATGTTAAGTAAAATTTTTAAAATAATCCTCCATTAATGTGTCTTTCCATTTCCTTCTTATTTCTATGTTCAATACAGTTACGAAAGAGTTTGACTGTGTTTACTTGTTAAAAAAATACAGTTATTATAACAGTGAAATAAAAATATGGATTTTGACATGATTATACCATTCATTTGCAGGTGTTGGAATTATTAAAGTTAATTTAACTTTTACTACAAAAGCGTTAGAAAAGAGCCTACCATTAGCAAGACATTAATTATAATCAAAATTAAATTAGATAATTACTTAACATTGTTTTGGTTTAGTAAATGGATATTCACTTATTTATACTTATTTATAATATTGAATTTTGTGATTATAAAGTAATATGAGTTAATTGTGGAAGTGGAAGGTATCCAAATATACTAAGCATAAAAATTAATTGGTAACAATTATTATCTTAAAAAATATTTCTGTTTATTTCTTTCTAGTAGTTTTCTTTTGTCTCTATATGTATATGTCTTTTTGTATATATAATGCTTTTTATCCCTTTTTAAAGCATTTGTCCATGAACATTCTCTCATGTCTTTAAACATTATTTGAAAATATAATTACAGTATGATACTGTAATGGTGGTTACATGTCATTATACATATGTCCAAATCTGTGAAATTTATAACACTAAGAATAAACCCTGATGTGAATGGGCTTTGGATGATAATGTTTTCTCATTATGCTGGTTTTATTCCTAGCCCAGCTTCTCTCATGATTTTAAAAATGCAATGTACATTTTTGTTTATGTCCAAAAGAAGATAGAACCCAGGTTATTTGGTCTAAACCATATTTTTACTCTGGGACGAGTAACATTTACCACAAAAAAGGCCTAGAGGGCATTAATGATCACAATAACATAAAAGGGATAGAATTACAACAAGAGATTTTGCACATGTAGATCCCTCTGCCTGAATACTGTTTCTCTAGGCTGTCAAATTTCCCCTTCTTTGCTTAATTTATGAATGGATCCATCTGCTATCTATTAAAATAGGTATTTCTGAATTTGCTATCTAAAATTTAGTGTCACATAGTAGCAAACATTTCATGTTATATTGCTTTTTTATAATACATTGAGTTCACATTGTTTATTACTGCATACATGTATTTATTTTTCATTTTCATTTTCAAATTGCCATGCTTGTGTCCCTCTCACCAGACCTAAGAAGATTAAAATATCTCCGCCATACTGAATTTCTTGTATCTGACATATGAAAGCAGTTTTTAAAAAAATATATTTTCAGATTGCTTTGGGCAATATGGATGAAACAATCTGAAAGTATTTTTTAAAAATGTTTTCCTGAGTAGTTGCCAGATAAAAAGCAGGGAGAAGGATGGAAAAGGAAGGAGGGGTGTTCAAATATATGGTATGGAAACAGAAATGACTCCGGGTGGTGAGCACGCAATGGAACACATAGACAATGAAGAGCTATACAGCTGGAACCCATGTAGTTTTACTAAACAATATCACCCCAATACATTTAATAAAAAATATTTCAGATAAAAAAATTTAAAAAGAAAGAAGGCAGAAGAGAATGAAGAGAAGGAGGAAAGGGAAGAGGAATAAAACGTGAAAGAGGGGAGGAAGGAAGGAAGGAAAGAAGGCAAAAGATAGAACACAGTAAGAAAGATGAATGTGTGAGTACATTATTGCTAATACATCAAGATAATTCTATTACTTTGGCTATCCTGTAACTGGTCATATTAGTACCTATAAATGTTATTGGGATGGTAAATTTTATGTGTCAATTTGACTGGGCCGAAGAATGACCAAATAGCTCATTAAACATTATTTCTGCATGTGTTTGTGATAGTGTTTTTGAAAGAGATTAGCATTTGAATCAGTAGACTAAACAAGATCTCCCATTCAAGTGGGTGGGTAGTATCATCCAATCCACTGGGGGCCTGACTAGAACAAAAATGTGGAGGAAGAGTGAATTCTTTCTCTCTTCTTAACCTGGGACATATAGGTTAAGACACCAGCCTTGAGATATCAGAGCTCCTTGTTCTCTGGTCTATCAATTTACAATTTACAGAATTTACACCAGTAGTCATCCTCATTCTCAGGCCTTTGCATATGAACAGAATTATACCATCTACAGTTCTGTTTCTTCAGGCTGCTTATGGTATATTATGGCATAGCTCAGTCACCATAATTGCATAAGCCACTCACATAATAAATCTCCTCTTTTTATATGTGTCTATATATCATATATTGCTTCTGTTTCTAGACTAATCCTGTTTTTATTGTTTTGTAACAAATTACTCCAAGATGTATCAGCTGCAAGCAATGAACATTTATTAAGTAAACAGTTTCTGAAGGTCAGGAACCTGGAGTCTACTTTGAGGTGTGTTTCTGGCCCAAGATCCCCCTTGAGGTTACAGTCAAGTTGTCTATTGAGACTACAGTCATCTAAAGCCTTGACTGAGACTAAGGAACTGCTTCAAAATTCGCTCATGTGGCTTTTGACAAAAGTCATCAGTTTCTTGCCATGTGGGGTTACCATAGAGCTACTCGTAAAATGACATTACATATATGAATTTCCCTAGTTGTGTAATGCATGAACGTGAAAGAGTAAACCACTAAGACAGAAGTAAAACTAAATTTTATGATCTAATTTTAGCAGTGACATAGCATCACATTAGTTACATTCTATTAGTCACACAGACAAACCATAGAACAAAGTGATAGGGGAATATGCAAGAGCATGAAATCAGAAGAGGTAGCAAGGAGTCTTTTAGAGCAATAATGGAGACAGATGCCTCAGATCACTCTGTCTCCAAGTAACCCTTCTCAGTAAACCCTTCCAAGTCCCACAATAGACTAATTCCATTCAAGATCCACTCAATGTTTAGAATCCTGTCCGCTACATCAGGCCTCTGTGCAGATGTACTCCCAAGTACAGCTCTTCAGATACAGTTTCTGTCAGTTGGTGGACCTATGAGCTAAATAGATAACATATCACACACACACACACGCACACGCAACACACACTCACATGCACATGCACATGGCAAAACAGACCTAGGAAACTCACCAGAAACATTCCTATTAAAAAATGGAGAAACAAGGGCATACAGGAATTACTCATGCACAGCACATTTGAAATACAGCTATGCGAATATTGGACATTCATTAGGACTCAATATTTCTTCTGGCCAGAAATTATTCTCTATGCTCTTAACACAGGTTTTCTTTTTGCTGTTGTTAAATTTATTGGCATGACATTGGTTAGTAAAACTTACATAGGTCCCAGGTGTACAGTTCTACAATACATCATCTATGTGTTGTGTTACGTGTTCGTCGCCCACAGTCAATTCTCTTTCCATCACCATGTATTTGAGACTCTGTCCCTTCTCCCTCATCTGTCTTCCCCCTTACCCTCAGATAACCACTAACCTCTAAACTATTGACTGTGTCCATGAGTTTTTGTTTCATTGTTGCTTTCAGCTTTGTGTTGCACATATGAGTGAAATCATACGGTTCTTGCTATTTTCTGGCAGGCTTGCTTCACTTTGCATGATGGTCTCAAGGACCATATGTTGTCATAAATGGTGCTATTTCAGCCTTTCTTATGGTTGAGTAATATCCGATTGTGTATATGATTGTGTATATGTACCACTGCTTCTTTATTCAGTAATCTATCAAGTGACACTTTGGCTGTTTCCACCGTAAATAGTGGTGCAATGAATTTTGGAATACATATATATTTGCAGCCACAGATTTTAGAATTTGGGGGGCAGATACCCAAAAGTAGAATTGCTGGGTCATATGGTAACTAATATGAAGGTCTTATAAACTGAAACCTATAAGACATTACCGAAAGGAAGTGAAGAAGACACAATAAAATGGAAAGATATTTCATGTTATGGATTGGAAGAATCAGCATAGTTAAAATGGCCATATTACCCAAAGCAATATACAGATTTAACACAATTCCCATCAAAATCCCTCAGACATTCTTTCAAGAAATAGATAAAGAATCATCAGAATCATATGGAACCACAAAAGATGCTGAATTATCAGTGCAATTGTACACAAAAAGAATAAGGCTAAAGTTATCACACTCCCAAATTCCAATCTATACTACAATGCATCAAAATTCAGACAGCTTGGTATTAGTGGAAAAGCAGCCATACAGACAAAAGGAACAGAATCAAAAACACAGAAATAAACTCACAATCGATGGACAGATGTTTTAGAAAAACGAGTGTAAAATATAATATGGGGAAAAGAAAGCTTCTTCAGTAAATGCTGTTGGGGATATTAGAAAACCACATGCAAAAGAATGAATCTAAATTATGAACCGTCACCATATACCAAAATTAACTCAAAATGGATCAAAGCCCTCCACATAAGACCCAAAACAATAAACCGTGTAGAAGAAAACATCAATACTAAACTCATAGACCTTAGGTTTAGGGGGTACTTTACGAACTTGACCTCAAAGACAAGTGAAGTAAAAGCAAAAATAAACAAATGAGACTATATCAAACTAAAAAGCATCTGCACAGCAAAAGAAACCATCAACAAAGCAGAGACAACTAGTCGAATGGGAGAAAATATTTGCAAACAATGCCTCTGATAAGGGACTAATATTTAATGCAGGGTTTTCAGACGTGCTTTTTTTTTCCATCAGAAATAGCATATATAAGCAGTTGAGTAGTTTTCTTACTTATTAGTAGAACTAACGGCATGCAACAGTCCATATTCCTTAGTATTATATCTGTGCCTTTCATTCTAGCTGGCAGTATTTCTGTTAATATAATTTTAAAAACAACTTTATAGGTTTTCTAGGAATCTTACTGGTGTTCCCTCCATCTGACAAACTCATATCCACAAATCTACTTTTGCCTTCTGACACAGCTGAAAAACAGCACCCTCTTTATCTTAGAAGCTCTATTGTTAGAGAGACTCATGAAGCATACCCTTAAACTCATTAAAAGGGTGTTGTCTGTCTCATTGCTCTGAGACATAATCTTTGATCATTTGGAGATTTTTAGAAAAAAATTTTAAGGCATGCCCTCACCTCTACTTTAAACCATGCTTTTCAAGGAGGGCCCTGGATTTAATTTTTGCTTGAAAACAATTTGTTGTTTTCAACATAATTTTTCATCTGTAGAGACTGAGCATTTTTAAAACCACCACATCCTGGTTTCGTTTTGCTTAACAATCCATCTCTCAAGGTATCTCTCTCATCTAACAATTTTCTAAAAGCAGCAAGTAAAAGCCAGTCAGCACCTTCAACCTTTTACTTAGGAAACTCTTCAGTTAGATCATGGTGATCATTAGGCACAGTTTGTATTTTACCCATTATTGCAGTGGAGAGCACTGCTAAACTTTCTGCCCATTACTTAACTCTTTCCTTCAGTTTCTAAGATTTTTTTTTTAAACTTTCCTGAAAGCCCTTCCTGTCCACCTTATCAAACACTGTGATGCTCCTAGTAATAATTTTTTCAAAGTACTTTAGGCTTTAAGTTACACTGTCCCCACATTCAATGGCTACATTTAAAGATACACCCACATTTTAGTTTTTATTATGAAGTAAGTACCCTACTCTTCATACTAAATTCTGCCAGTTATCTATTTCTGAATTTAAAAGTTACTCCAAAATATAGATGCATAAAACAACTAAGATTTATCATTTTTCCATTTTTGTGGGTTAGAAATTTGAGAAAATTTCGCTGGGTAACTTGTTCAAGACCTCTCCTGTGGTAGCACGCACAAATTTATCTGGGACTGTAGTTTCATGTGAAAGTTTGACTGAGGCAGTAAACTTCTGAACTAACTCATCAATCATTTACTGGACTTAGTCATTTGCTATATGGGCCTCTCCGTAAGACTGAATGACAATATGAGACCTGAGTTCTCCTAGAGTGAGTGTTTTAAAGAGAAAATGAGTTAGGGTAGGAGACACAGTGCTTTTTAAAAATAAATTACTTTCAAAAGTTATGTTCAATCACTTCTGCTAAATAATAGTTATATAATAGAAATGGGTCAATAAGCCAAGCCCACAATCGATGGAAGGACTATATCTGGGTGTGAAAAAAAGGTGGTGGTGATCATTGGAGATCTCAATGATTGCTTATAACAGAACTTGTCCCATTTAACCAAGGTCCAAGAAGAGGTATAAACAAGATATCAATAATCCAGTAAAAGTCTTATTGGACAAGACAAATAAAAATGAGCAGCTGAATATTTGGTTAAAAAAAACAAAACGTTCTTTCCTCCACACATGATGAAAATGTTTATATTTTGTTTTAAACTTCTGTTGTGATAATGCCTTTATTTGTGTGAAACATTTAAGTAATGAAGAAATAATTACTGAAGTTAGTCATAAAAGCAATCTGAAATAACCTGGAAGTCAATAATAGAAATAGTCTTGTAATTGGAGGTTATGTTAGTACCTAAGAATGCAGTTTCTGGTGTATTATTTATTTAATATCAATGATGTATATTCCTACTGTATATTTGCTAAGATACTTCTAAACTTTATATAAACTTTTCACTCTTTATGGGATTTAAAGCCAAATTTAAAAGATACACTTCCCACTTCTTGAATTCTAGTAAATCAACCTGTTTCATTTACAGTGTGACCTGCGTCATTCTACTCCTTTTCTATATTGGTCACTAAGCCTAAAACCCTCTCCACACACATTCACATCTCATCACCATGACTTTTCTGCCTGAAAATTTTATATATATAACCCCTACTAGTCTAATTCTGTTTAGCCATTAGTCTTTATCTTAATCATGACTTTCCCAGTATTCTAATCCATGGAAACATTACTTAAATTCCAGTATAACACTTTTTTAGAGATGACTTAAATGTTTTGAATTTCTACTTTAGATGGGTTAATAAAGGCATACTAGTTGAGTCATTGGAATTTACTAAGGCCTGGAAAAACTTGATTGCTTTTTATTTATTTTTGTTATAATATTTCTTTTCCAACCATGATTGCTTATTTATTTTCTCAAATCATTAGAATTAATTGTTCTTTGTTGCTTATTTGTCAGTGATAGAAATGTGGAAATACCACATTTGCTTTTATTATAGTCTTCTTTGAATGTCATTGTGTAAATCATAGGCAAACAAGACTTCACTGCTAATTAGCATTCTAATGAGCTCTTGTTTCAAATATTTGCATATTCAAAATTTATCAAAACACTGTGAACTAAACACAATAAGATTTCAGAAATGCAATGAAATATCTGTAATGCAATGAAGGAAGTAACTATAATTCCCAATTAGATATAAATCCAGACTTAAGTGTAATATTTACTGATGAAAAATATTAATCTCACAATTTTAACACACAGCAAGGATACATTTAAGCATAAATAGATATTAAACTGGTTCCCCCAAGAAGTTCTGAGAATTTAAGTATAGTGACAAGTAGAAATGTTTTTTTTTACAAATCAGTCTGTGTAAAAAGACTATCTCAAAGTCATGTTTATATTGTTACAATTCCTAAATTGCAGACTCTTTCTCATCATGAAAACTTGTTAATCCAGTACAAAGAATAAAACAAGAATGCCATGTTTCCCAGAGAAATTGATGAACATATGATTGATTGTAAATATGGATAACCTGCTATGAATAAATAAAGTCAAATTTGTTTATTCACCTATATTCATTGTTAGAAAATGTGACAGGGAGCTCTTCATATATCCACTATGATTGTAGTCTGATACTTTTCTACAATTAGTAAATATAAGCCGCAGTAATATTCAAACATCAAAATATATGTAAAATAAATGTTTAATGTTTAAACATAGAATAGAATGCATGTAAGTATGAGTCAACATGGGCTAGCAAGTAAAAATAATTCAGTTATAAATAGTGTGAGAACATAGAAATTTTAATTGCCCCTATAGTTTCATAATTTGTGAGTTAAAGGAAAGAGGGCAGTGGAAAGGAAACAGGGGGTGTTAAGTTTTTGAAAATGCTAACATCATCTAAAAATTGGTTAAAAATATAATGCTTTCTTCTAGGTGCCCAATATAGTCATATACTATGATATTATGAACATATGTAGTGAATGAATGCTCATATGTCACTCTTTAGTAAACTGGAATTTATTAGAATAAATTGTTTTTAAAAAGCATAAATTTTATTCCCAGAGTTGTATCTAAGAATATTTCAAACAGTAACTCATAATGCCTTGAGTCTTGGAAAGCAGATTAAAATAAGTCAATATATTGTAGAGAAACTTCAGAATTTTAAAAACTTATTTGTAGCTCTAATACAATAAATTGACTCATGCTTGTCAAGACCTGATAATTATTAAGAAAATTAAATATGATATAAGGAGACTAATAAACGTAGCAAGAATATAACTATTGAGATGAAGCAAGCAGTATTAGATTTAAGTTGTCAGCAGAAGACATATCTTTTTGGAAGAATATTATAAATCAGTGGTTCATACTATAACATCAATTAAAACCAGAGCATTTGACAGAAAGATTAACCCCTCCAAGCCTTCTAGGCTCTATTAGAATATAAAAAAAAAATGCTCACAAAGGAAGCCAGACAGGCAGTTCTTCAAATATTTATAAAATAGCTAAACTATAAATAATGATATCAGATGTGGAATATGGCAAAATTTTTCACTTATTTCAAGTCCTTAATTTTCCCTTTACCTCTCTATATACTTTTAACTCACTGTGCAAATGTCTCTTTATACAGGAACATTCCAAGTGATATTTAAATAAAATTTTGAAATATTTAGTACATTTGCAAAATAAAAATATAATATTCGTCTCATTTTATATCACTTTCCCATGTTATTTACTTTCCACAATTAGCTTGTTGTTTAAAAATATTTTATAATTTATTTTGTATATTTATAATTATTGCACATGTCCATATTATTAGGTAACTGCATATAAATTATAGAACTTTTAAATGTATATTAACTCTCTATTTTCCTGAGTAAATTTTTAAAGATTAGCTCAACTCTTTTATTAGAATATTCAAGAAAGTGTTCATAATTTTTGAAGACACCATCATATATGTGACTATATATCCTCACACATTAGAACAAGAGAAAGGAATATAATTTAAGTATTAGAAGTTCATCTTGTTACAGCAGTAAACATATATGACCCAAGGACACATATAATTTGTATTACTTGGTGAATAATAATATAACCAATTAAATTCCTCCATAGTATTTTATAGACATAGAAACTACTGATCATATAGCAATCTGTTTTGAGGAGCCACATGAAAGTAAACAGAAAAAAGTGAGAATAAAATAGAGTTTATTGTTTTAATTAGTATAATGTGAGAAGAAAACTTTCAGGTAGGAGAATGAGCATTTAAATGGAAGGTATTCTCAGAGTTGCTTAAATTCTACAAAGTTCTCTGTGCTACACAAGAGTGTCTTGATTGTGATTGGATATAATTATCTCTTATTTCTTAAGATTTCTATTAAAATATAGCTAACATACAATATATTAGCTTTAAGTATACACCATAGTTATTCAACATTTATATACCTAAAAATGTGACCACCGTGATAAGTTCAGCAACCATTTGACACCGTACCACGCTATCAACAATATTATTAACTGTATGTCCTATACTATATATCATCCCTGAGACTTATTTGTTTTATACTTGGAAATTTAAACCTCTTATTCTCATACAACTTGTCCCCCTTTTAGTTTTTCAATTTCAAGTATACAGAATAGTGGTTAGACAATAATTTTAATAGAATAGATTAGGAGACACCTTTGCATAGACCATAAGGTATGCCATATGTTAATTTAATTTCTGTCATTACTTTCTTTTATATTCAAAAACACTTCGTTTAAACATACTTTTGGCTTGCAAAGTATAGACTTCAGTTAGTTGTCAATTTAGTAGTTAATTGAAGTGGGAGTTTTTTCCATTTGCAGTGTGCATCAAGGCAAGTTGACACAACCCAAGAGCATTAACATAAACAAGTAAGTATAAATCTCTAAGTTTGTCTTCTGGTTTCATCAGACACAGTAAGAAATAACTCAGCATGAAAACAGTATTTTTGATATCCCAGGAATTCTAGGTTGCTAGATATGTCTAATCTGATATAAAAATATAATTTTTGTTTGCTATTTTAGAAATTCCAGGTTGATAAAAATATGTAATTTGAGAGAAAAACAAATTATTTTGCTTAACTAAAAAGTAATCATGTAGTCCTCTGATAAATGGAAAAGATCATTAGTCAAAGTACATTCAGGTAAGAAAAATAATTTAAATATAACTACATTTAAATATTGAGAAAATGACTAATAAAGGCATAAAATGATATTTAGACTATATGCATAATATTAATTCCATTTCATTTTACTCCAAATAATGAATGTATGATCTTCTTCAAAATAAATAAATGTTTAAATTTTGCCCAATCTTTGAAATGAACTTAAATTTACTTTCAGTTTTGGAAGATAATTTAAGAAATCATTAACTTTTCACTGATACAGTGACAGAGCAGACAATATTTGTGACTTATCTAACAGCAATTCTGCCTTTGCCCCATTTCTAAGATTGTAGAAACTCCACGTTGCTCAGCCTTTGGGCAGGGGTGAGTGGGCAGGGGTGAGTTCAGGGAAGGTGAGATTTCCCCCCAGCCTCAGGGAAGAAATCACAATTAGTCTAAGATAATCATTGCAACACCACATCCTTTAAAGAAAGTTGCAGATCTTATGTGACTACAGCCATTTTGACATAATAAAAATTCTGGTGCAGGACAAGTGTTACTTAAGATTCACCTGCATGTAATAACCACTAGAAGAAATATTGAACGAACTTGCTCACTGAGGTACATTATCTCTATCTGTCAAGTTCAGACTCTTTATTTTTTATGAATACTTCTATTGCAATTGCATTCTTGCTGGTTTCCTAGTACCTTCCTTATTTCACCCAAATTCACCTTTTTTATAGTTGACAGTAAGATATTAAAAATGCAGATATGATCATGTTAATTATTTGCTTAAATTCACTGTTACTTCCTATTTATCTATAGGAACCAATCTCCATTTTTCAACAGAACTTTCTATATCCCATCTACTTTTCCCCAGGATGGTTAAAAAGTTCATTTCCCATTATATCAGTGTGTGTGACATCTCAGGAAAATGTGTTTCTTGACTATAGTGGTAATTTATTTATTTCTCTATGCTCAGTTTATAGGACTGCACATATAACATTATAAGTATTTGCCAAATAGTGGAATTAAAGGTATAGCTATAATAATTTAAAGGGAATTATTAACTTTACCTGTTTATGTTTAAATAGATCTCCGATCAACAAGAAAAATAGATTTTGTAACACATCATATGTCATCACAAGCTATATCATCCATGTCTGTGATACAGTACTTTAAAACCATTTCACACTCAATTCTGTAAGCAATTTGAGTATTATCCAATCTGACATGAAACTTTGAGAGGACATTTTTAGCTTCAGAAAATTAGACTCCCCTTAGGGACATAAGAATCAGAAAGGAAATGGTTACATCTCACTGTACTTTTGTAAATTCTCTTTGTTAATATAAACGTCTCATAAATATTAACTTTTCAATACACATTTGGTCAATATTTGTTGAATCTTTCAGCTATTTCTATTGTGATTCATTTTATCTTGTGCACCTTAACATGAAATATATCTTATTCCAAAAAATGACTTCATCTGTACTACTCTTTCATCTCACAAGAAAAATTATGTTCTACTTCTAACAGCCATAGATTGAACAGAATCTTGATAAAAGAACTTCAAAATGCTGTAACATAAGTCATTGTTTTCAGAGAATATGGCAAAAGGAAACAAGTAATAATCCATCTTCAGAGAAATTCTTTATTAATTTTATTTATACATTAATTGTTTAGTGCCAGGTCATTGATTTTTCATTAACTTTTTTCAAGGTTTTTGTTTTTTTTTTAAGTAAAATTAAACAATATTTTTCCTTAGGCTAATTAGTAACAATTTCAGTGAATTTTCAGAAAACAAACATACCAATGACACCACCTGTTGGCGGAACTCAAGTAGTTGCTCTTGGGCCCTTCTGAGTTTCTACTCCACACAACAGTAAACACTCTTTTTACTTTTGTCTCCAATGGATTAGTTTTCATATTTTTGAGCTATAAGTAAATGGAATTCTATATTACATCATGTTTTGTGTGTGATTTCAGTTGCTTAATATTATCTTGTTAGAATTATACAGATATCTGAGGGAAGCAATATGTTTTTTCATTTAGGTATATTATTTGACAATTAATACAATTTGTATATTCATTTTACTTTGAATTTGCAGCTTTATCCAAATGTAGGCTAGTAGGAATAATCCAATGATAAACATTCTAGAAAATTTGTTTTAGTACACACATATTTGTATTTTAGTTGTACTATATATTGGACTATAGGGAATGAATGAATCTAGTTCAATTGAATAAGAAACATTTTTCCCAGAGTGATTTATATCATCTTTAACTTATACCTGAAGGATATGATGGTTCATTTCTTCTACATTGTTGACAACAATGGCAAACTTTCTTTTTAAAATTGTAGTCATTCTCTTTTGAGAATGTAACACAACTTGGTTTTAATTTGCATTTCCATAGTAATAAATGAAATTGAACAAAACATCACGTGTTTATTAATCACTTGGATGTCATCTTTTGAAGTACAAAGTGAATGTTTAACTTTTTGACCATTTTTAGTGGACTCCTTTTCTTTTTCATAGTGATGTGTAGGGATATTTTTTTATTGACTGTATTTAAAATACTTGTCAGATATATGTTTTGAAATTATTTCTGTGACTCTTTGTATTTTCAAACTTAATGGTGTCTTGTGATAAATATAATTTCATATATTAAGTAAATTTCACTTATCAATATTTTTCTTTATGATTAATATTATGTAGTCCTATTTAATAATCTTGACTATTCAAGAACATAAAGACAGTCTCCTAAATTGCTTCACTCAATGTACGCATACCATCTATTTAATGTACATGTATTTATGATATAAAGTAGGACAATGATGTATAATATGGTAGTCATAGACACTATGTTTATTAAAATTAAAATTCATCTAATTTCTCTGTCACATTATTCACATATCAAGTGCTCAACAACTATATGTGGTAAATGATTACCATATCAAAGATATACAACATTTTCATCATGTAGAAATTTTTGTACTGTGGTCGTCCAGGATCACTTTTCCCCCTCATAAATATTTAATTGACTGAACATCATTTGTTAATATTGCCATTCTCCCCAAATCCACTTATGTAGACTATTTGTCTTAAAACAACTAAGCATTGATACAGAAACAGTTAGGAAAATCTTAACTGAAAATCTTGTCACGAGAAAGGTGTGTGCACACGTGATCCCAAAGGAGCTCACCAATAAACAAAAGCAAAGAAGAGTTGAAGTTTGCCAAGACCTTTTGGAGAGGCAAGACAATGTTTTGACCTATGTTATCACTGGTGATGAAACATGGGTGAACCAATAAGACCCTGAAACAAGGCTTCAAATTTTCCACAACCAAAAAAGTTCTGTCAGTCCAAATCAAGAGTTTAAATGTTACTAAACTTTTTTGATATCACAGGGATTGTTCATTATGAATTGTACCAACTGAACAAGCAGTAAATCAAGTTTACTCTTTGAGAGTGCTGAAAAGGCTGCATAAAAACGTTAGATGAAAACAACTTGAATTTTGCCAGCAATTCATGGCTCTTTCATCAAGACAATGCACCAGCTCACATGGCACTATTTGTAAGAAAGTTTTTAGCCTGTAAACATATATTTGCATTGGCATACCCTCCCTATTCACCTAATCTGGACCCCAATGGCTCTTTTATTTACCCAAAGGCAAAGGAAATATTGAAAGGAAAACATTTTTATGTCATTCAGGACATCAATGGAGATAATGATGACAGCTCTGATGGCCACTCCAGAAAAAGAGTTTCAAATTGCTTTGAAGGGTAAACTAGGTGTTAGCATTGGTTAATAGCTTCCAAAGGAAAGTACTTCATAGGTGACCATAGTGATATTCAGCAATGAGGTATGTAGAACTTTTTCTAGGATGAGATGACAAACTAAATTATCAAACCTCATATGTCCTCAAGTTTCATATTTTTATGGAACCCCTGTATGTACATATATTATAAACTTGATAATGTTTTTCTGTTAATGTGTCTCATGTTACATTAAGTACTCCACCTATAAGAATTTAGAAAGATAGAAGGCAAATCATTTTTTTTGCCTCCACACTCCTGATCTTGAAAAATAGTTGTTGTTTTTTGCCATTAAACATTTACACCAACACTGCAAAAATTCTCATATCTCAGAAACTGTAGTTCTAATGGACCACTTTTTATTGTGGTTCATAAGAATTCCAACATCTAATGTTTGAATTACAATTTTCTATAAGGCTTACATTACAGAAAATACTAAAGGGGGTTATTCTACTTGAAATAAAAAGACAATTGAATACAAAACTATGAGTAAAATGAAAAACTCACAAACGGAAGCAAGAAATTCCAACCCTTATTCAGAATAAGGAACTATGCATTTAAATATAAAGATTAAAGGAGGTAGAAACATAAATAAAAAAGTTTAGAAGAAGATAATGCTATACAACTTGGAAATGAACTCAGAGCAAAAATAAAGATAATTGTGACAAAAAATATAAAACAGTTGGGAGAAAAGTTCTCAATTTGCACAGGGGAATGAAGATAAGATACTTGCAGAAGAAAAAGAATTACTGTACATGTAAGTGTAAAACTTTATTTTACATAAATTTAATGGTAACCATACCAAAAAACATCTACAATTGAGACACATATCATAAAAGAATTAGGAAACAGAAAAAAAAAACATAGAATACCACCAAACTAAAATAACAGAAAAACAAGAGTAAAAAACAATGTAGGCAAAGAACTACCAGAAAACAAAAGACAAAGTTGCTATAGGAAATTCTCATACATCAATAATCACCCCAACTCAAAATGATCTGATTTTATCAATAAAAAGACACAGAGAAGCAGCTTGGATTAAAAAACAAAACCTAACCCATTTGCTACCTTCAAGAGAAACATCTCAGCTTCAAAGACAAATACTGCCTCTAAATTAAAGGTTGGAAAAATACACTTCAACAAATGGCATTCAGAGGAAAGAGGATATAACTGTACTTATACCTGACAAAATAGACATCAAGACAAAAAAAGATAATAAGAGACAAAAATGTATGCTTCATAATAATAAAATGGACAGAACATCAAGAAAACATGACATGTGAATATATATGCTCCCAATCAGAGAGCACCAAAATATAAAAAGCAACTACTGACAGAACCAGAGGGAGAAACTGACAAAAACAAAATGATAGTAGGGGATCTAAATATCCCATTGACAGCTATGGACAGATCATCCAAACAGTAAATTAATAAGGAAACAGTCTTAAATAACACATTATACCAAATAGACATAATGAAAATTTTGTTCCAGAACACCAGATTATACATTCTTCTATAGTGCACATGGTACGTTATCAAGGTTAGATCATATGCTGGGACACAAAACTAGCCTCAACAAATTTAAAAACATGAAAAGCATAGCAAGCATATTCTCAAACTACAATGCTTTAAATTTGAAGATCAAATGAGAAATCAGGAAAAGTCACAAATGTGTGAAGATTAAACAATATGCTACTAAAAAAAGAATGGGTCAGAAAAGAAACAAAAAGAGAGATCAAGATACAAGGAAACAAATGAGAATGAAAATACAATGTATCAAAACTATAGAGATGCTGAGAGAGCAGGGAAAAGAGAGAAATTTCTGTCATTATAGATCTATCTAAAGAAACAAGAAAAATCCCAAGTAACATTGTAACATTATGTTTTAAAGAACTAGAAATTGAACAAATGAAACCCAAGGTCTCCAGAAGAAAGGAAATAACAAAAATTAGGGCAGAATTAAATGAAATAGAAAACAAAAAGTGAATTGAAAAAGAGTAACGTGATAAGGAGCTGGTTCTTTGAAAAGATTAATAATATTGACAAACCCCTGGCTCAAAAACCACAAGTAAACAAAATCAGAAATGGAAAAGGAGAAGTTATGACAAATGAAAGAGAAATACAAAGAATCATACAAGAATACCAGGAAAGACAATATGCCACCAAATTCAGTACCTAGAAGAAATGGACAAAATCTTAGAAATTTTTAACTTTCCTAGACTGAATTATGAAGAACTGGAATATGTAAATAAACCAATTAACAATAAGAAAATTGAAACAATTCTTCAAAATTTTCCACAAGTAAAAGTCCAGGACCAGAGGGCTTTACTAGTAAATTCTACCAAACATTCAAAAGTTATTTTGTACCTGTCCTCCTCAAACTTTTCCAAAAACACTGAAGAGGCAGTACTTCCTAACTCATTTTATACGGCCAATAGTACCCTGATATGCAACCTGATAAAGATAACACATATCCCCCCCACACACACACAAATGAATAAAACTACAGACCAATATCTTTGATGAAAAGCAAATATTCCTAAACAAAATATGAACAAATCTAATATAATAATACATTAATGATTAAGTAGGGATCATTCCAGGGAACAAGGATTGTTGAATATATGCAAATCAATCAATGTGATGTGTCACATAAACCAAAAAAAGAATAAAAATTATGTGATCATATCAATAGATGCAGAAAAAGTATTTGAAAAGATATATATTTATGATTAAAACACTTAATTCAATGCATATAGAAGGAAAGTAACAACAAAAGGACCATGTATGACAAATCCTCAGTTAATATCCTACTTTATAGTGAAAAACTGAAACTTTTTTCACTAAATCAGGGATTAGAATGGAATGTCCCCATCATGATTGTTATTCAATATAATATTGGAAGTCTTTGGCAGAGCTATCAGGCAAGAGAAAGAAATGAAACACATCCAAATTTGAAAATGAATAAACTAAATCATCACTTTTTGCAGATGACATGATTCTTTATATAGAAAATTCTAAAGACTCCACCAAAAACTATTAGAAACAGTAAACAAATACAGTAAAATTGCAGGATACTAAATCAATGTACAACAATTTATTGTGTTCCTACATACTGAAAATAAAATTTCAAACAAATAAATAAAAATATTCATCTTTCAATTGCAACAACAAAAAATACAATTCTATGAATAAACCTAACAAAAGATGTGATGAACATATACACTGAAAACTGCAAGACATAATGAAAATAAATTGAAGAAGATACAAAGTAATAGAAAGATATTTTGGGTTCTTGGATTGGAAGAATCAATATAGGTAAAATGGTCATATAACCCACAGCAATAATCAGATTTAATGCCATTCCTGTCTAAATCCCAGGGGAATATTTTTTGGGAAATAGAACAAAAAACATTATCAGATTTGTATGAAATCACAAAAAAAAAACCAGACTAGTTGAAGCAATACTGAGAAGAAAGAACAGAGCTAGAGGTATCCCACTCCCTGACTTCAAATTATACTACAAAGCAAAGACAATTGAAATAGCATGGCACTGTCAGAAAAACAGACACACAACCAATGGGATAAAATTGAGAGCCCAGAAATAAACTCACATGTATATAGGCAAATAATTTTCAACAAAGGGTCCAAAATTATAACAATAAAAAAAGACAGCCTTTTTAATAAATGGATCTGGAAAAAATTGAAAAGCCACATGCAAAAGAATAAAACTAGAGTGTTATCTGTCACCATATATCAAAATTAAATAAAAATGGATCCAAAACTTAAATAAAAGATATAAATCAATAAATTGCATACAAGAAACAGTAGGTACTAAATTTATGGACTTTGAATTTAGAAAGGTATGAATTTGACCTCAAAGGCAAAAGAAGCAAAAGCAAAAATGAACGGGACTATATCAAAATTAAAAGCTTATGCACAGAAACAAAAAACAAAACAAAATAAATCAAAAACAAAAAAAAAATCAACAAAAACAAAGAGGCAACCAACCAAATGGGAGAAGATATTTGCAAGCATTACCCTTGATAGAAGGCTAATTATCCAAAATACATAAAGCAATCATACAAGTCAACAACAAAAAACAAAAAATCTAATTAAAAAATGGGCAGAGGATCTGAACAGACACTTCTCCCAAGAACATACACAAATGGTAAACAGATATACAAAATAATGCTCAACCTCACTAGCTATTAGAAAAATGCAAATCAAACCCACGATGAGATACCCCCTCATATCTATTAGAATGACTATTCCATACCAACTAGAAAAGTAATAATAATTGCTGGAGAGGTTAGGGAGTAAAAGGAACCCTTTTACACTGCTGGTGGGAATGTAAATTGGTATATTCATTATAAAATACGGTTTGGAGGGTCTTCAAAAAACTAAGAATAGAACTGCTATCTGACCCAGCAATCCCTCTTCTGCGTATCTACCCCCAAAATCTGAAAATGTTCTTGTATGTATTCCTGTGTTCTAATTACAACATTATGTGCAGTGGTCAAGACATGGATACAACCAAAGTGTCCTTTGATAGATGATTGGATAGAGATATGGTACATATATTCAATGAAATATGACTGGGCCATAAGAAAAGAAAATATTGCCATTTGTGAAAACAAATGGATCTTGAGATTATCAAGCTCAGTGAAATAATTCAGACATAAAAAGTAAAAACCTATGTGATTTTATTCACATGTGAGATCTAAAACTAAAAGCAACAAACACACAAGACAAATAAAAAACCAAAAACTCAAAGATACAGACAACAGTTTAGTTGTTACCGGAGTGTAAGGGGGAAGAATGGAGTAAAGAAGGTCAAATATATGGTGATGGGAGAATTGACATTGGGTGGTGAATACACAAGGCAACATACAGGTGATCAATTATAAAATTGTACTCTTGAAACCTATATAATTTTAATAACCAATGTAACCTCAATAAATTAAATGAAACTTTATTTAAAAATTAACAATATCTGTATCAGTAATCAAGAGGGGTTTTCTATTCAATGCTTCCATGCCCAGCCATTGGGCCAGCTTGGAAATGGCAGGAAATTAACATCCCAAGGAAGCAGGCCTTAACTTTTCCTTGAACCACAATGGTATAGAAATACCCCTTTCCCTTGAGAAATGTATTTTGAATAATTTTCCAGAGTTTCCCCATTAAATTCAACTTACATTACCCACTAGAGTACCCAACTCAAAAAACTTACTCTGCGTACAGTTGATTCCTTGTATCAATTTCCCTAATTTCTTCTGATGTCCCCTACATCACCCTGATAAATTAATTTATATGTTCTCTTGGACCTTTGCCTCTGCTTTGGCTTCTCAGGCAATGCAAAGTAGAGGAGTATGATCCACCTTTTATCAGATTAAGGAAATTTTCTTCCACTTTTGTTAAAGGTTAATTTCATGAATCAATGTTAAATTTCAACAAATGCTTTTGTCCTTTATTCTGATTGTGGTAAATTAATTGGTTAATTTTCAAATAACCAGGTGGACTTGACTATCTAGAATAAATGCAAACTGGTCCTCAGGTGTTACTTACTTAATAGATCACATATTTGGTTTACTGATTTTTTTTATGATTTTTGTATCTATGTTTATAAAGATCAATCTGCAGCTCTTTCTTACAACATATGTACTATATTTTGCACCACATGAAGTTTAAAAAGCAAGAAAGGTTTTGTTCAAGACTGTTGTAATGAGAGTCAAGACTATTGCATTAGGGAAAAGAGAAAGAACTCAACTCCACTGAATCAAAAGGCAGAAGCGTTTTTAAGCTCTGGGTGAGCTAGTGGGACAGTACTAGGGGACAATGGGGAGAGGCTGGTCAGTGTAATTAAGCCATTTTATTTGCTCCATTGGTGTTGAAGGTAAGAGTATTATGTTTCTTGATGTTCCATTTCAAAAAGATGGCTCCCAGGTACTTGGAAAATACATTCTTCAGTTATAAATTGACAAGAGGCTGGGAGAATGTTGGCTTCTCAAAGAGACATAGTAAAATTCAACTTTTATAAGTTTTCTAAAGTAAATGCTCTAAGAGAAGGGAAGTCTGAACTATAGTCAAAAAGACCTATTTAATATTTAGTCAAGCTGAGGGGGCAAATGAAACTTTATGTTTGAAACCCTCCCAGTTTCTTTCTTGTGCTTCTCTTCTTTAGGTTGACTCTAATTTGTATCATTTTGTTATGCTAAAACTATAATTATAAGCATACCTTTTCCTTTAGTTGTATCAATTCAATTATCAAACCTGAGGATGGTTTTGGTTCCCTCATATTGATGTCAGTAGTCTGAACACTGATGCCTTAACCTATAGTTTGGCTAATCCAAAGTATTCTGATTAATCAAGTATTATTATTTCACCCACACTTATTAGCATATTCATTTTTATTCCCTTTTTAAGTGATTAGGTGTTATAATGTGCATGACTAACTTAGTATTGTTTTACCTCAAAACTGTGAGTGATGAGTGTTTTTAGGTTTGGTCTGCCCTAAATTACTTCATCTTTGCTTCACATTTGAAGGATATTTTTAGGGTACAAATCTAGGTTGATCTTATTTTCTTACAGTATTTGAAACATATTGATGTATCTCTTGATTACAGTTTCTTTTTTGTGGTGACAAACCAGCTGCATTATTATTCCTACTTATTTAATTGTTATGTGTTTTTATTTCTGGCTTCATTTTAATGCTTCTCTTTGTCTTTCATTATCCTTATTTTACTATTGATATACTGGAATATTGTCTTTGTTGTGATTTTATTGCTTGGATTTGTAGTTCTTTTTGGATCTGTAGATTGATATTTTTGTCCATTTTGAAATATTTTCAGTCATTATACTTGTATATTTAAACATTGTGATTCCATCATTTTTTATTACTTTTCTCATTTTGGGATCTCAAATATATAGACATTCAACTTTTTCTCAAGTTCCCATATATACCTTACATTCTTTTTGGTATTTCCTATGTTTTTTACTCCTATAATGGAGTCTGGAATTTTCTCTTGATCTATTTTTCAATGCAATGCTTTTCTCTATAAAATGTAAAATATACAGCTAAGGAAGATTATTATATTCAGGCTATAAGAAAGAAATGTATTAATAAGGATAATCACAAAGAAAAAAGAGGGAGCTAGGTGTTTTTAGAGGTAAATTAGCACAGGAGTCATCCATCAGTAAGTCTTATAGGAAGAATAGAGGCGGAGTCATGAGGAAAGGTGAAATTAGGTCTCAAAATTAGGTCTTCATTGCGTGAAAATGCAATGTTGCATTTTGCTTTGTTGTTTTGGTTAGCCTTTTCTCAGAACGCAAAAGGTCAGTGAGATTTCTCAATTTTCACTAATTTCTGGGACATGGGTTTAGATAAAGTTTGATGTTGTCATCTCTATCTGTGAGTAATTTACTTCATAAACTCACATATTAAGTTGTTAATTTCACTTATTTTGTTTCTCAGTGCAGTGTATTTATTTAATATTTTAATGGATACCACTTCTCTAATAAAATATGACATTTCGTCATTGTTTTCTTGAACATTTTAACCATAGCAATTTCAAATTTGTATACTATCTCCAATAGCGATGGTATCTATCTCTGTGTTTCCATAGTCTATTTTTTAACATAATACCCTTTCTTGGTATAGTAGGTAACTTTAATTGATTTTAGTAAAAATGGTAATTTTAAAGATATTGTCATCCCTTGAGAAAATTTCCTATCCTCTGTCAGGTCCCTAGGGTAGAGAGAATTATCTCTATCCCATTAATTATTATTCCAGTGACTGCCTGACTCAAGGCAAGTTTGTAGTCTTTATAAGGCCCATTGTAAAGCAAGGAGAGCAGCCAACCAGGAGTTAAATCTAGAATTTTCTGACTCATAGTCAGACACATTATCCATTATGCCACTGGCCTACAGGCACTGATACTGGGTAGTGAAGATATAATGCAATACATAGACCATGCACTATAGAATTATACACCTGGAACCTGTGTAATTCTTGTTAACCAATGTCATCCCAATAGGTCTAAAAATTAAAAATAAATAAATAAAATAGACAATAATAACAAAAAGAAAAAAGGCTTATTGTACCTTTATTTTGCTTTATTCTCTTCAGAAACCTGTAGGTTTTTACTATGGCCCCTTTTTCTTGACCTCTTGATTGAATAATAAGGCTCCTCAAAACTTTTGTTTTTAATTTACTTTCTCTTCAGATCTTTAATTTTCTCTTTCACAGAGTCTATTGCAGCTTTTTTTTCCTGGATCTCTTTTTGCAAGGATCTCTTCTTGCAAGGATTTCACTCCTAAAGCATTGGCTGCTTTGTCATATTTATGATGCCTTTGAAGCAAAACTTTTTCTGAATTAATTTTTATGGTTTTTCTAGTTATTTGTATCAATCAGAGGCAATGTCTACTACAAGCTACTTCTTTATAACCAGAGGTGAAAATCTAATTCCACAGTATTTTTGGTACTTCTTTTAGATAAAAACAAAATTGTTTAAAAAATATTTCAGAGATATATTGACCTGTAATTTATTTTTAGTATAGTAGCAAGTAACTCTCTTAATGATTGTGCTCAAGCATATTTGTTGAAATTTGTTATATTCAGTCTTAAAAAGATAATCTGCAGAATCATAATAGGTTGATTTTTTTTTAAAGCAAAGCAATGAACTGAAAACAATGTCTTTTTATAGTATATAGTTGTTTACTTTGGGTTATTAGTGCTTCCACCCATGAGTAGAACTATTATGGGTTTTGAATAATTCAAAATAAAGATCTGTTGATTGTTGATTTTGGAAATATTTGCTTGACATATTGAGTTAAATATTCAGTTAGTGAATGACATATGGCATTTTTTCACTGAAACATGGCAAATATGGCTTTTTTGCTTGGTGCACAGACCTTGTTTTCAACCAATTTTATAAGCTCTGCAGGATAAGTGAAGTCAAGAATAAATTGTTCAAGATTTATAAATCACATATGTGGGCTGTTAGGAAAAATCCAGCCATAAGTGCCTCTATTATACATATTACATGGCTGTATACTTTTTGGACAGTCCTCATGCATTTAATGATTATCTTCTGCACAAAATAAGTCTAGATTCATGGATAATAAATATTTATAAAGATGAAAACTTTTCAGATTTCTAAATTTAGAAGCCATATGCTGGTTGACTGCCTCTTTATTACTGTCTTCTGCCTTTGTTAGTTTGATATAGTTTCATTTACAATATTTTTTATGGATCCTTACTAGCTTAATTTTAAATGCACACCATTGTGATATGCCACAATGTATTAACTAATTTAACAATGCATAATACCTACACATTAAATAAATAAGATTTTGTATTTTAATTATAGTTTTAGAGAATTTAGCATATTTCATCTTCTGTCACTTGGGTATTGCCCTATATCTAAGCCCCTCAACAATAAAGATACAAACAAATGGAGGAAAAATCAGTAGAATCATAATAAATGTTTTTTCATGTAAATAGGTGGAAACCAGTTAAGAATTATAATTAACATTTATTTCAATCTTTAAAATATAATTCCTATAAGTAATTATGATGGGAAATGCTACAACACAAAAATTATAGGTATAAAGAAAGACAGTAAAGATGAGTGTGTTTCCAGTACTCGTCATTGGAAAGAAACTAATTTTTGTGCTTAGTTGGTTTCTATTTACTCCCAATGTGATGATTTTGTATTGTGCCAATTTTGCTAACCCCATTCCTCAGATTTCCCTTTCTCATGTGGGTCTGGGTAAAGTCAGCTGTAAGAGAAATTTGTATGAGATTTGCAAAGCTGAAGTGAGCAGTTGACATTTTTACTACTCTAAAGGTCAAAGTAGAGCCAAGATCTTTATAGTTCATGCAAATTTCATTGATGTGTTAGCTCATCTTCGTGTGGGAAACAGCTGGACCCTTGGTTTCTGAGATTCTTGGCAGATCTTGTGCTTCAGCTTTCGCACGTCATGGGCAAGGCACACATGCAACTCTTTGAAGAAGAGTACCCAGATTACAACATAAATTACTAATATCATCAAGATTAGAAGCAATTAGCAACAGATGTGGGTTCTACTACGTCTTTATGGATTTTATTTTGTTCTGATGAATTCCTGTTTATCTCATAAGTTTCTAATTATCCTTATAGATTCTATTAATAATTTGTCCTTATTATTTCCAAATTTGCAGTTAATTTTTCCCATATCTTGGCTTTGATTTTAGAACCAATATCAGATGCAGAAGCAGCAGTTTTAAATAAACTGTTCACTTGCTCTGATCATTATGTAAGGTCTACCTCCTGTAACAAGTCTCTTACTCTATATCACTCGTGGTTATTAATTTCTGATCAAAGTTTAACCATGCAGAATGTGGTACCACAGTGGTTCTAAGGGATTAAGATCTTAAGTATCAGTTCTCCCATTTGATTCTGGGTTATACAAAACTGTTCTCTGGTCTTATTGCATTTAGAGATATTAAAGACCCTGTTTCCAGTAGTAATTTGCTTAGTGGTAGTCCATGGCATATTTTGACAAAAGAGTTACTTAAATAATCATCTGCAGATAAATACAATCAAGTGCTATAAAAGAAAAGTCTTAGGATGGCTATGTAGTTGCTGCCATAGAACATAGTAGTGAAAATATGGAAAACACTTTCTAAATATACTAGAGACTTGAGGAAAAACAACTAATAAGCTTCATAAGTTAAAGTCTCATTTCAATTCCGTGTCCAGGTAAAGGATCAGAACATTTCTATAATCTCCTGAAATAAAACACTTTTCTCCTTTATCTCTATAATTCAGATATTTGGAAATTAAACCTAAGTGTTAGTTCATAGTGAGTAAATGACAGTGAAAATCATATTTCTAACATCATTGTATCTTTCATTAAAGTTAGGGCATTGACCTACAAGAATAGGAACCCTCAAAATTGATACGGATTCTTATGAGAATATTCTGTTGAAGCTGAGGACTTTGAACTTACAAAGAATTCTGAAGTGTTTGTGCCAAAAAAAGTAGATTTTTCTGCCTCATAAATAGGTTGCTGTCCATTTGTTTGAACAATCTGCAACGGGGTCCTCTGAAACACTTGACTTGTAGGAAACTGCTGATGCTCTTTAATAACCATCCCATCACCTCTTACTGCTTCTGCACTAGTAATTAGATTCAAGTTCTGTCATGTCAGGAGAGGTAAAACCAAAAGTGTGACACGTGAGGAGGTACAATAAGCAAAAATTTGTAAGACTTCTGCTAATTTGTAGTAGCAGAAATCTTGAGAGCATGTATGGAAATGAATCCTAACAGTATTATAATATGGTGTAATAAATGTAATGTTGGATTAAACTTAATTCTTTCCTATCAGTGCACTAACTTGGTATTCTGGATTCAGTATATGAGGGCTGTCTCGAAAGTATCCAGCCATATAATATAAAAAATGGAGGAATTTATGGCTGGATTTATTTTTCCATGAAGGACTGTGCTTTGGTAACTGAAATGTGTATCCAAAGATAAGAAATACATGGAGTTGAAATGCTAGAACTTCTCTGGTATAGTATAGAGGAGAGCAGCTACAGACTTAGAATCTTTGACCAGCAAGAATGGACTAACAAGACAAGACCTACGTACGAATACTCCAACCCTTTACTATGTAAACTGAGAAGGTACAGAGACTACTCTCTTTACCAAGACTAAAAAACATATATAAAAGTAATTTCAGAATTCTTAAGGGCCCACGGGTGCATACTAATTCTAAACAGCAGCTGGAAGGGCTGCAGACTCTGCTCTGAAGGAAGGTTCATGTGGAGCTGTTGCAGTTCACAGATTGCTGCTGACTCACCTGTTCGCCTTGGGGCAGCAGCCATGTGTGCACTTCCTTTAGTTTCACTGAATCATATTATTCAGTTTTTAAACATCCTGAGCCAGGTGTGTATTTAACTCTGTGATGGAGCGTTTCGTGCAGACCACTAATACTGAGATTTGAATTAGAGAGAGGGATGTGGTTTCCAGTTTGCACACTTGAGTTCCAATATGCCTTCAGCAATTGCAGCTTTCCCCCTGCCTCACCCCACCCCTCATTGATCTCCTTCATTTTACATCCATCTTTTTTTCCTAACTGCCAGATTGATGACCTCAGGTTTCATATTCGGCACAAAAGCAACAGTCTTATGGAGTACCTTTAACTAGCTTCCACAATTTTATAAAGTTCAATTTCAGCTATAAATTTCTTATACTATGTAACTGGTCGTGGTTCTGATTCACTGAAAAACCATAACTGATTCATCCATCTGTAAGTAAAATATATGAATTATAAAACAGGTTCTCTTTAACATTGCTGTAATGTTAAATTTAAATATTATCTAATCATTATGCCTAGAATAATTCAATGCTTTTTCTGTATCTCTGTGAATGCACTCTATTAGCAAACTCATTGTCTCTCAGTATTATAGGAAAATATGGCTGAGCATAAACTAAAATGAGAAATATAACTGGGAGGAGTCACAGCTTATTTTACAATAAAATGTCTCTTTAGACTAGAGTAATTAATAAAAATTCTTGATCACTTTTAGTTTTATGAACAGTGACATTAGAATCATCTTCAGAGATACAGGACTGTCTAAAAGTATCCAGCCATGTAATATAAAAAAAATAGAGGCTTTTATGGCTGGAATTTTTTCCTGACAGCCCTCGTATATTGTTGTCCATTTTATGCATTAGTAAATATGTATGAGAAGTGCCATGTTTGGAAAAGCAATTTCATAAAAATATAGACAGCATTTCCATTCTGTAAAGTTCAATGAAAGAATATTCAGATATATAATCAAGAACATATTTAGATAAGCACAATTGATGATTATTAACCTGCATCTTCTGCCTGTGTTCATGTTTCAAATGATGACAGCCTAATGTTCTTACAACTATTAGAATTGGGAGGTCAAAAGAGGGGCTTGGTAGGTTTGGATTGGAAGGCAATGCTGGTTGGGAAAAGGGTAGGAAAACTCTTATCAGGAAACAAAACTATCAAATATGGATCCCTGCTTCCTCAGTATTTACATAGTCAATTCTCCTTGCATACGAGTTCTGTGAAAACTATGGAACTCTTAGAATTTGTTTCTACTGCCTAAAAGTTTTAACTACTCATAAAACCAAAATTGTCTCCTTTGACATTTAAGCCAGATTGTGTAACTACTACCAGGTGTTGCCAAAATATAACCAGGACAAGGATAGACATAGGTTATTTAACCATTTTTCTCTCTACTCACCTCCCAAAAAGCTATCTGCATAGTTTCACACAGATTAATTAATTAAACTTCAGTAATCTGATCCCACATTTCTGAACCACAGTTTTTGCATTATGACTATGTATTTGATTGACTTCCTCTCAGGGTATGACAGCTATAATCTTGGATAACAAAAGAGCTTGGTTATTTATTATTTTTGGTCTATAGAAAAAAATAGCAAAATAGTAGATGCCAAAAGCTTTCTTTCATCTTGTTGCTCTACTCTTCCTGGAAAAAAATTATTGTATTTACATGCATAAAGGTAAAAATGGGCCTGCTCCAAGGGCATCATTGGTTACTAAATAATAATTATGGTAAGTGTTTACTGAACCTACTTCAGGTTTCCTAACCATGGAAGACCTTAGTTGGGGAAGTTAAAAGTTTCACACTAAAGCATCTTAAAGTTTTAAAATCATTACATAGTACTGAAAATTTTAAATTATTCAGTTGACATTATGTTTTTAACTTAAAATGACTACAAGACTTTCTTTTCCTTTAGAATCACCAAATAATCATGCACACTCCCTGAGATGTTATCCAAGATTAGGGGATAAAAATAATTCCCCTGAGTAAACATATTATAATATTCTCCAAGAAATGCTTACTCAAAGGCTTGTTTAAATGTTAACTACAAGTTAGTTTTTACTTTTAGAAATATGTATATATGTAATAATATATATATAAATATGAATATATTCACATCTGTATACATTTGTGTATATATGCATATATTTATATCCACTTCTATATACCTATGATATCTATCTATATTGTGTATATGTAAATACACAATATAGGTAGATAGATACAGGCATATACACAAATATGTCCAGATATATATGTCTCAGTTAATTAGTAGTAATAACTAGAGTGAATGAATATGAGTATTTTAAATTATTTTTGAAAAATTCTCTAATTTATCTTTAACAGCACAGTTTTTGAAAAGCACGGATTCTAGAAACAGTCTGGATTTGAAACCTAACTACACAATTGAGTGAAATCACTCACATTACTTAACCACTCTAAGCCCGAGTTTACTCATTTGCATTTTAGTGCTAATAATAGTGACTAGACCATAGGGTAGTTGTGAGGACTTCAGAAGTTACAAAATGTAAGCCATGAGAACAGTGTGTAGCACATATTAAACACATTAAATTTTTTATGTGTAACTCTTGTTTTATCTAAATTTTTATCTTTTTCTTTGGCAAAAATAAAATCAGTTTATACACATATATTTTAAATTAGAGGTTGTAGATTTGGTTCACAGAATGACATAATGCAACTTTAATGTCTAATTTTCACTATATTTCTATTGCTCAAATTTTTAAGGAACACTTCCTAAAACAGAGTGGTTACCTATAAAGCATTTTATTCTCCCAAAGTGACTATGATAACAAGTCAACAACTGGTCTTTTGGGTGACATGATGTTGAATTTGAATGTGATTATACATAGGAATTTGATTTATTTTTCTACTGATTTATCTAGATGAAGAAGTCATTTTGACATGGCATAAATTGCAAATGTAAAAAAATAAAAATAGGGAGTTCCCTGATGGTGTAGTGGCTTAAGATTTTGGTGCTGGCGCTGTCAGCGCTGCGGCCTGGGTTCGATTCCCGGCCAGGGAGCTACCCACATACCAAAAAGCAAAATGAAAAAAAACAAAAACAAAACAAAACAAGACAAAAATAAATAAATAAATAAATTGCATATGTGACAATTATATAATTCAGAAGACTAGAGTTAAGACAAATTGCATCTGATTGAGAAGAAAACAATAACTTGCAAGATATTTCATCCCATAATATATTTAACAATGAAAAATTATTTTGAAAAGAAAAGATACAAGTTAGTAGTTCCACTGTGAATGCTTTTTACCAAGAGGAAAAAATAAGGTAAAAAAAATAGATACATATTTATGAAATTTTTTCTTTTTGGTTTTTGTATTTTTAAATTATTGTTCTACCTGATTTAATATTAGTTGCCTTTATAAATAAGTATGGTATAAGAACAAGAATATGAATAACTTAAAAATATAAAAATAACATAATACATTCTCTTCTCTATGTCAGACTACATGATACATTTTATGTAAAACCACATGTATCCATCGGCAGGAGAAAATGTGTAATGTATAATATATCTATCCGCCTGGTGTGCTCCATTTAAGCAAAGAGTAAACCATTCTTTTCATTTGCCAGGAAAATTAATGTCACAGGTTCCTCCTTTTATATTATTTTTTGTTAATAAATATGGTGATTTTAATATGCTTTATTCATTTTCCAAGAAAAATACTTTAAAGAAAATTAAAATGGCAATTCAAATATTACAAAATATAATACAAAAATTCTTACTCTAACTTCGTAATTTAATACAAAGAGAATGTAAGTCAATTAAATTATAGTTCTGCCTTAAGATTAAATGTTTCTGATATTAATCTATTAACATATCTGATGGTAAATTATTAATTCTAAGGATTCTTTTTATTAGAATAGTTATTCAGATTTACCAGGTGTCTCTAAAGAAGATGTTATCAAATAACTTATCCAAATTCAGTGTTGTAAATAGTAGTGGCAGTAGGAGTTCCCTGGTGGTGTAGTGGCTTAAGGCTTCGGCGCTGGCGCTGTCAGCACTGCGGCCTGGGTTCGATTCCCAGTCAGGGAGCTACCCACATACCAAAAAGCAAAAAAAAAAAAAAAAAAAAAAAAAAAAAAAAAAAAAAAAAAAAAAAAAAAAAAAAAAAAAAAAAAAAAAAAAAAAAAAAAAAAGGGCAGAATAGTTTTCAGCCAAGACAGTATAAAAAATAAATAGAGCACACAGAAATATCTGACAAAGTAATATGTCCCTAAATTCTATCAACTTTCCTGAGTCACCACATAAAAAAATTGTTATTGTCAGCATGATATTTTCTATTATGTCTATATAAGAATATAATATTGCTTTGAAAATAAAAACGATCAAAACATACTTAAGTTATGCTTTCTTAATAGTGGAGCTAGATGTAATAAAATTAAAACATTTTTGAACTAAATAGTGTTAAAATCAACAACTCAGTAAAATATGAGTAGAAGAAATATGTATTATTTCTTCTCATTTGATTATAAAAGTTGATTTCAACTTTTTAGAAAATTTTCCCTTCAAATAATGTATAACTGAAAAAGAGTTTGGATAACAGTGCCATCTTGCATTAATGCCTCTCCCACAGCATAAGAAAGCATGAACCTGAATTTTTTCCTGCATCTAAAGAAACATCAAATCTTTAGAATAAAATCATGAACAAATAACTGCAATATGAAAATTTGTTGCAAATTAAAACACACTGACCCAAGAAAAATTAGGAGTTTGATTTAAATAATCAAATAAAAATTAATTAATTTTGATAAGGTTAATTTTAACAACTGGCTATTACAAAGTGTATTTTAAGACAGTTCCATTGATCCTCAAATCAGTTATAATCTGTTGTTAACTTGCACAAGCAAAAGCATTTATAAACATAAGTAACTATTCAAGAACTATCTCAGGATCCCCTTGAGATTCTGTTTCTCCTGTAAACTCTGCCCCATCTCCAGGCAACTGTAGTTTCTTCATCCTCTGAATTCCTAAAAAAATTTTTATCTTTTGAATTCACTTAGAAATTAATCATGAATAGAAGGATGACATTTATTTTAATTATGCTATAATTAAAATAGTTTATATTTTGAATAAATTACAAAAAATTATAATTTACTGGTGTGTTTTGCTTTACTTACTAGATACTGAACTTGCAGATTGCAATGAGTTGTTTCTTACCTTTTCTATTAGGGTATCATGCCCCATACTTAGTTGCTCATATCTGCCTTCCTTGTCATTATACATGCACATTAGCTTTTTTTCCTATTTTTCTTCAAAGGCCAGTATACAGTACAATTTGTAATTAACCACTACCTCACTAAACTCAGTAGGTATTAATTTATCTTAATCCCAATTTCTTTAGAAAAAATAAACTCTATCAAATGCATGATATATATGAAAATCATTTGCCTCTTCTTTTTTTTAAGATAACATGCTCATGCATTTTACTATCTCTCTGTTTAACATTTCCTCTGATACTCTATAATTTGAAGGAAGCAGTCACCTCCTCCAGGAAGCCTTCACTAGTCCCCACTCCCCTCCCATAGCCTGTACTAAATGCCTCTCAGATATATTCCCATAGTCACTGAATATATCATAGTACATGTCATTTTGTAATGTGTAGTTTCTTATTTGTGCTACCACTGTTCCATCATTATTTTTCAGAGAAGACTTTCACTTCATTGTACCTTTAGCATGGCATAGCATCTGTCACATCAAAGACTATGTTCTTTCAATCTAAATTATGATTACAGATTTAATTTATTGATCCAACTGTCTAGCTACATGTCTATCTACTTGTACCCAGCACAGTGCTTGACTATTAAAATGTTATCAAATGCATGCCAAATGATGTTTTAATAATTTAATATATTCCATGATATTTAGCACAATAACTAACACATTGTGAGATTTCAACAACACATTTTGAATCAATTATTTGAGGAGTTCCAGTAAATAACAGCATGGAAAGCGGCATGAAAGATTAAAGCTGGGTTGAAATATCAACAACACTGCCAAGGATGCCGAATGGGCTTATTCTATGAATAAATAGCTACCTTATTCCAGGTGCTACAGTTATGTATTACAAATGTACTCACAGGCTCACAGGGACTGCTAGACCAGTGAAGTCTGCTTAGTGTGTATGTGTTGATGGGGAGATGGGTGTGGGCTATCTGGAAAGAGCAGAAAACTCTCTGCAGGCAGACTGACTCCATACAGAACAAAGGAAAAAGGTAGGCTGAAGATGGCCAAATTATTTTTCTTAAGTTATCAGTCTGGCACGTTTTGCCATCTTATCTGATGAAGAGTGAATAATGGGGTGGAGAGATTCCTATTTATTGAACTTCCTGCATATAGAACGAGATGGCAGGAACAGAGAAGAGACATCTTTTAAACATATTGAATTAATATCATAAGTACACATATGTATTTTTATCACATTTCTCCATCAGGAGGGAGAATTGATATTGACAGCTGTGATATTTCACATCGTTTTCTCTCTTAAGTGAGTGAGCAGTGGGGGCAACTGAAAATAGGAACAGACAAACCAAAAGAGTTAAGTTCCGACCCTACTCTAGTAAATAGTAGAAGGTGGAAAAACTATATAACCAGGAGTCATGTTTCACATCTATAGATGGTGGCTACTCTCTAGCCTCCACTTTTTGATGTGTCTTGCCGGCAGGTATGACTGTCAAATGTAAAGGTGTTGGACATTTTCCACATGTAATTCAGTTTATAAACCATCAGTTCATTCTCATTCAGTCTCCTCATTCATTATATTCCCTTGTTGTCTCCTGAGGGACTCTTTTCCACTTCCATAATGACCTCATTCTGTCTTTCCAGCTAGTCCCAGATCAGTTATTTTTGACCTTCACTATTCTTTTCAGAAAGAAGTACGTGGCACTACCAAGTCTCCCTGTTGTCTAAATCCCAGTTTTACCTTGAGACAGATGTGCATATGTAATACATTTTAGACTAAAGTTCCTTGTTAGTATTTTTTTTCTGGCCATTCAATAACATTATACTGCTCTGTTTTATGGGAAGGAGACTATTCAAAGAGTTCAATTTAATTTGTATTCAAAAGAAGTAACTGAAATTGTGAATTTGCTCCATTTACTTACAAATAAGCAACTTATGCCTTGAATGAACTCTTTTAGTAATTATAATCTTCAGCAGAAAGACATCGTACTTAATAACTTATAATTAAATATATCTCTAGTAAATTTAGGGTGTCCTATGATGAATAACAGAGTATTCATGTGGCAAAAGAACAAAATAAGTTTTCATCATACAAAATCAACTTCTATGCAAGAATAATAGAGCAGTTGTGGTGGTATAACCAATGGTAGTGTTCTGTCTTACATAAGTATCTCCCTGAAATAATAAGTGCACATTCTGTCTAATTAAGGGGAAATGTAAAGTACATGTGAATGTAAAGTACGTGATGCTGGTATGAGTAAACTCTTCTTTTAGCTCTCTGTGAGAAAAGCATTATTTAAACACAATATTTCAATTTAATACTCAAACAGAGAATAACTTCTTACTTGCTTTTTGAACATAGTAACTATTCCTGATTTTACTTTCTGATTATTAGGAGATATATAATTTTGATGAATCATAGTGTAATGTAATTTGCATCTTGATGCATGAGTTTAAAGAAAACAAATCCAAATTACCTACATTTATTAACTTGTGATTTTTCTAATTGCATGTAAGTTTCACATTTAGTTTCTAAATACAGTAGACTCTCAGTTAACTGGCACCCATGGGGATTGGTAGATGCCAAATAAATATAAGTAGACCCTTCATTTCCTGGAACTGGCTTTGCTCATTCTTTGAAAGTGCGAGTTGTTTGAGTTCCAGTCAACAGAGAGCCTACTCTATGAAGTTGAACTACTACTGTATTTTTAGGTCACATTTTTTTCTCTAATAATTTAAAGTGTATTAGTTATTTTTTAAAGTATAATTTCTACAAACTGCTCTAGCCTCAACATAAATTGTATATGGTGATTAAAATGCTTCAGAAAATAAATTAAAATTTTTAGTAATTAAAATTTAGCTCAGAATTTTGAAAGCCTCAGCATTACCATTTTGTAAATTATCAGTAAATATAATAATTAAAAGAGATTCTATAATGGTGTATCCATTGACTGGATTATTTAAAATGAAATGCAATAGAAAATACATTATTTTTATCAAATAATTTTGATAAAAATGTAGATGATATATTGGCAATCATAACAATTGTGCAATAGAAATGTTTTGAGTGATTTGTTACATGTGGTCATGTTATCCAATGTCTAATAATTCAGTATATAGTAGGAATTTATAGGTATGAATTTATTCAGTTTCATTTTTTACCAGTTTGGTGCTTTAAATGTCTTAGATTTAATGTATGCAGAACCATAATTTCCCCTTACATGCTATAATTCTGAAGCAATAACTTGTGAATTTAAGATAGTATTCAGATTATTTATTTGCAAGATACCACCACCCTTCTCATATACCTAGTACAGCATATACACTATGCCAATATATATGGTTATTGGTAATAGAAATATTACCATTGTTTTAAATCATGACCATTTGAAATCTAAAACTACCTTAGAATTAAGTCTATGATAGTTCTATTGTCCTTATGTAGCAAGACTTTGATGAAACAATCCAGGGCAATTCAGGTCCCTACACTTGTCCCTAATGTGCATATATATTTTGCTCAACACCTAGTTTAGAAGACCTCCCTTTTATCAGAATATCGAACAAAATTTCAAGTCATCCTTCTTCTGACATCTATTACTTTTAATAAGGTAGTAGAATGAGAGAAATATCAGGAGAGACTGGATAAAACTACTTTTCCAGATTCCTGTCTTGTGGCTTTTGTCCTAGGAGAGATTCTCTCATTTTATTCTCATTAATTATCTTGGCATCTTTTAGTCTTTAGTATTAGTTTGTAAGCACATAAGACTTTGGTGCATGGAATCCTCTTGGTAGCACAAAAAATTATTAGAACATGGAGAGGCAAGTAAAAAAGTGAACAATATTTCAAGTCCAGGAAAAGAGCATTTAGCATGGAGACAGGGATTCAAGAAAAATTAAGCTGGAGAACTTAAAGCAGGATGAGCAGGGATCAATAGTGTATTTTTCAACCTTTGTTGCTTATGTAAGGACCCCAGAATATTATTCTAATGTGTGTAATAACCATCTTGTTATTCATTGTTTAATCTAAAAAATACTATTCAAAAAAGCACAATTGGTCACTCTTTTCAGGTGTCGTGTTAATAACTGGAAGTTTACTAACAGTAATACTTGATAGAAGCCCTTAATGAACTATTGCTTACAATTACGTAGAAAGAGATTCAGAATACATGAAGAAAAATTTAATAAGACATGCTTATAAAGTTCAAGGTAAGCACTGTAGCAGCAGTTCTTGTCTATTTTAGGTTTCCAATATCATTACTGCTTGCTCTTATTAATCCTTAGTAAAAGGTTGATATTTGAAGTACTGAAACATTACACAATCATCCCTATTACAGTCACCTTTGAGTAGCTGAGAAAACACAATCAATGAAAGTAAAATCCTAATTTACCTAATGTCAAAAACATACATAATTTAATTAGCTTTTGGAGAGCTTATTGAGATGACCTAGCTAATTTTTTTAATTTAGAATCAAGAAAAATTATGATGTAAGGAATGGAGTATTTATAAGTGCCAATGAGCCTCAAAAATTACTCAACTTAGTCACTGACTAAATGTAGAACTCAAGAAATGGTATCAGATACAATTGCTTCTCTTTGTGTTGGTATCTACTTCTCATGAAACTCATTCATATCTATGATTTGAAATCTTATAACTATGAAGATAACTTTATGCCATTCACCAGCTCTGTGCTCTAGGATCACGTGAATGTCCTAGAGTCACCTAACATTCTATTTACCATCTTTTCTCACAATCCAGATTCTATGTTGACATCCCTATTACTAGTTACTCAGCCTCAAAACTGATAGATTTTGTTTCTTCTCTCACCCCAATATGCAATAAAACATCATTTTTTCTTTTATACATTTATAGGTTATTTTGTCTTTCTCATTATTGTAGACTTCTTTCATCATCCATAAACCTACTATATTGGCTTAGTCCTGACTCCAACTTTACCCCACTTAATTCATCTGACATTCTGCTTTTAAAAATAAACTTTAAACATTTTAGAATAATTTTAGCAAACTAATGTACTTTTAACAATGTTTTCTCTAAAACATTCCTTTATTCATGTCAATCACTGATGTAAATTCTTTCAATACCTCACTAAAATCTTTTCTCTAATTTTTTTGTTTCTTGTATGTTCCTTATTTACCTTCCTAATCTTATTTCCTTCTATAATAGCAAAACATTTATTACAAAGTTGAAAGTCATACTTTTCTCAGTATATGCTGGGAACACTTTGTACTCACTTGTGCTGTGGCTTTTACCATACTATTCTTCTAGTCTGAAATAAACTTTTCTCTATTTTTTTCTCCCCTAACATCTCTTTTCTATAACAATACAACAGAATAAACTCGTCAGTGATATCATCTAGACCATCAGTATCTGTGAAGCGTTGATTGTTTTATTTCTTTTACACTTAACACAGGTGTGTTTGTATAGATTGTCATTCTTGCTTTCTTTAATGCACATAATCTTTTTCTTTAACTCAGATTTTAAGACAAAGAAGTATGTCTACCTCAAAATCTATGTGCTTACAATGTGTAGTCAGTAAAAGTCTTTTAACATTGCAGATGATTGGTGATAATGAATATAGGACAGTCATCACACATAATTGCTGACCACTCTATAAATTGCCAAACTCAGTCAATTATGCTCTCAAAATATTTGATGAATATTGAAAATATGTGAGTGAACACTGGATGTACATTATTTATACTTTAATGTGAGCATTAAACACAGTTTTATAGCTGACAAAGTCTGATAGTTTAATCACAGTTTCTCCACTGATACATTCTGTAACTTCGGTTAAATCACAAAACTATTTAAATACTGTCAGTACTAATCTATAGATAATCATTTCACACTCACTCCCTAGCTTAATAAAAAAAGAAAAAATCTGTAATGACCTAAATTTGTCAGGACAGAACACATTCTGAATAAATTGAAAATATAATTATTGTTAATATATGTTTCAAAATCAAGTATACTAAAGTAAAAGTATATAAACTGTCAGATATTTCTCAATGTTATTGCTCATTACGTATTTTTTAATGTTGAATTCATTCATATGGTTTATATGAGAATTTACATTTTATGTAAATAATATCTCTATTCAAATATACTGACAATATTTTTTAGCCAAGTTCAGATTGGTTTATTAAATTGGACATGAATCATTAATAACTAATGAAATATCTACAGATGGCGTATCACATAAACAGAGGAGTAAATGTGAAAGATTTAATGATAAACTATATAATCTAATACAGATATGAGATAAACACCTTTAAATTTTTAAATTCATTTTCTATTTGATTATAGATATGAAATATTAATAAAAATAATTTCACTTAATAATACAGTTCCCAGAATTTAATAATATCTACTGCAGCTATGATATACTTCTAACACTTCAAGGTATCTAAAGCTGAATAGAGCATCTTTAGCAACCGAGATAAGCCCAGGGCTAGACTGGTCAGACTGATGGTATAAAACTGAATCAAAACACTCTTATTCAAAAGATTATGTGAGGACCATTTTTACTATAGCTCACATCTTGACCTTTTGCTTAAATTTTTTCCAGAATTTAGTATTTATCTTGTGGTATTCAATCTCAAAATTGATCCCTTTCTCCAAATTGGACCTATTTCTGGATATTACTTATCTCTTTACATTTTTTTCCATTCTACATTCCAAGATTACTCCTTGCCAACATGTCAGTAAAATGGCTAATTATACGTGCTTGAAACTGCAAAGTTGTGCAACTGTGCTGATAGATATCAGAATTCCTACCTTCAAGATTTTTGTATCTATTGGAGAATCCAATAAAACAAACAACTGAAATAAAGCATAAAATAGGTAATTTCTGAGTCTTATTATAGTCTATCAGAGAATCACTTTATAAAATATGGCCAAGATCTACAAAGTTTAAGACCCTAGGAACTAAAAATAATAAATAAATATTGCAGATAATATCTATTGAATAGTTACTATATGATTAGCAATATTCTAAATAATTTACATGGATTAATTTACGAGGCTATAAAAGATAGTTATACACATTCTGTAGGAGGCAGAGTCAGGACTTCAACTTAGACAACATGGCTCCTGAGAATATGTTCATAATTATTATATTACATTCAAACAATTAATAAGGATTCTGATAAATTTTGTTTTCCTGAGTAAATGTTTTGATGCCTAATATACCAATAAAAACCACAGGCAATGCTCTTATTGTTTTAAAAAACTTTTGTTATTGTTTTTCTGTTGCCTTTTTGTGGGACTCATAACCTACCCTTTGGCTAATGCAACACCCAGTGAGAAGTACGTGAAGATTTCCTTGCTATATAGTGTTAATTAGAAGCTATCCGTACAAAGTAAGGACTGAGAGAAAAACCATATAATAAAGACCAAAGAGTATGTGCAAAATAGAAACACAAAGGAAAAATGCAAATCATATATATATAGACACAGGCTATAAGATGAGGAAGTGGTACAAGAATGAATAAAACACAGAAAAAGTCATCAAGGGCTTAAAAACACCGTCATAAGAAACATCAATTTTAGAAAGAATCTTCTAAAGAATTAGAGTAGGGAAGAGCAGTTTTAGGCATATCTAGTAAAATGGGAGTGAAGCAGTGCCATCTGAACTAAAACAGTGACAAAGGGACGTTGAGAAATAAAATACATGAAAGTGAGAATGATTAATCAATGTTATCTTGAAGACTTCTTAAAATCAGAGGGTAAGAAGGAGAGGTCTTGGAAGACTTATGGCCTGGTCAAAAGGATAGTTTCTAGGCCTGCAATATATGAAAGGGAAAAAAAGAGAAGACTTAGGCTGGTAAGAAGGGTTTGGATTTACTCTTTCAGCAAATATGCAAACCCAATATGTTTGAGACAGGCTATTTGACTCTAGATTTGTAATGATTAACTCAAGAAATATTGTCCCTAACTTCATTAAAATTACATGTAACTTAGAAAGATTTTATACAAGAAAGTTTAAACATAGATGTAATTGCAATTTAGGACTAAATATGTAAAAGCAGAGTTAAATGAGAAAGTGCAAAGTTGAAGGCAGGATATTTAAACATATGATTACAAGTGATCTCTCTGAAGAATAATTATTTTCTTTCCTGAAAGTCGAGGAGTCACTGAGTTAAATTAACTTCCATATCAAGAGTTTTCCAATCATATGGAAATGAAAACCCAGAAGTAAGAAACCTGAAGCAGGAAACAAGATTCTTTTTTGCTCAGCAAGCTTTTGTGATTTTTCAGTACAGAGCAACTCAACATATATTAATAATAAATTTTTCACTATTTCATTTCTTCTTTATCTGCTAAAGGAGGATATTAATATGAGTCACCCTTATATCTAAGTATTATATTTATGTCACAGTGTGTCAAAGGAGAATGTAACTCAGGTAGAAGAGAACTGCTCATTAAATAAACATGAATTAAGAGAGTGTGTATTTATTTTGGGGAAAGTATTTGAAGGTTCTTATTGTTTGGGAGTCATTTTATCACATAACTCAGAAGAAGCATATTTTTGGTATCTTCATTTGTAAGTATGGTTAGAAGAGATGGTTATAAATGCCATGTTGCCGAGAGATGGACAGTATTGACTTTGTTTTCTGTCAATATTGGTAAACTTAAAATGCTTGTACATTTTCCAAAATTTCTTTAGCTGTTCAGAGTCTAGATTGGAGTGACCTAAGTGGAACAAGGCCATTAGGTAGTGAAGAGTAATATAAGGTGCCAGATGCTATCAAAACGTGCGTGTTACTTCCAACCTGCTGGTTAACCCTGTTGGTGTGTAAAAGCTGTCTGGATAGAGTTCTTTTAGATCCTGAATCATTTCTTTCTTTAGCTCTTCAAATTTCCAGGACAGGCATGGCTCTATGGTGATGTGTGTAGCTTCTCCTACAAATGATTGATTTCATCAGTGTTTTATTTGCTGAAAAATATCTGTTCCAGTTTTTCTTCATGGGGTCCAGGTTGCTCTGATTAATGTTCAGCTTTCTTACAAGGCTGGTTCTGGAGATTCACAGCAACTTCAGATCGAATGCCAGAAGCAGAGACAAGGGTCTTATATGTGCTTTTTTTTATCAGCTTTCAAAATTCTGATAGTGTAGTTCTAATACCAAATCCATTATTTAATACTATTATTAGTGGTTTTACCTGTCTCACCAATCCTTCCCTGAAAGATAAAGAATTTCTTCCTATTCTCAAGTTTAAAAATAATTTGTGTAAAATAGAAAATATTTCTTAAGTAATTGATATAATTTACCGGTGACACCATCAATAAGTCTTCCTTGTGTGTAAATGTTTTCATTACAAATTTAATTTATTTAATAAACCGAGAGCTAGTTGTGTTTTGTGTTCTTTCATGATAACTTGTGTTTTTAAAGGAATTTACTCATTTAATTTATGGCATGAATTTTTGGCATATAGTCATTCATCCTTCCTTTTTTTTTCTTCAATATTAGTAGGATATGAAAATTTATTCTCTGGCTTTATTCTTCATATTGGTAACTTGTGTTTTCTGTATTTTTTTAAATAAGGCTCATTAAGTGTTTACTCTTAATGGTTAATTTTATTAACTTTTCAAATTACTAACTTCATTCTTTATTATCTTTCCTATTTTCTGTTAGTTTTTAGGTTAATTAATTTCTGCTTTTAATTGTTTGTTTAGTTCTTATTTTGGATTTATGTTTGTATATTTTTCTAGCTTCACTTGGTAGAAACTTAGATCATAGATCTTCCACGTTTATTCATTTTTAATGTAATCATCGTTTAAAGGTAAAATAGTTACTTTAAGCATTGCTTTAGCTGTATACCATAATTTTGATATATTTTATTTTTATTATTATTACTGACATAAAAATATTTCAGAATTTACATCGTACTTGAGTAACTATACCCAGTCAGAGGGCTGTGGCAATATTGGAACTTACATCCTAAATGTCTTCTCAGGAAGCACTGTTTTGTCCTGCTAGTAGTCCAAAATTTGAAAACAGGGCCTCATTGGCATTTTGTTCAAGGTTATAAATGTTTTTGGCAAAAGGACTAGTTTTATATTAGTTATTCTGTCATATGAGAAAACAATAATACCCAGATGAATGACTTTCCACCATATAGAATAAAATTTATTTATACAACAATGAAAAGATGAAGTAGACACTTTTGACAAGTTTAAAAAATAAATAAGTAGTGAAACTGTTGCATGATAGTTTTCAGATATCTAGAATATAAAACTTTTTATATTGATTTTGAAAATACCAAAATGGTATCCTGCCATATATGGCTTTTGTGTTAAGATTTGTTCTCTTTACACCCAGTTTGTTGAGAACTTCTACCAATTTTAATCCTTATTTGTAAAAACGTAATTAAAAAAATGTTCGTGAACATCTGAGAAAATGTGAATATAGATTGGATATTTGAAAATATGAAATTATTGTTAATTTTATTTTGGAGATATGGTTTATAGTCTTCATTTTAAGGAGATAATGGTAAGTTAAGTAAAATGTTGTGACATTAATATCCCTTATTGATTCCTGTTTCTCCAAACTGAAGTACAAATTCTAGAGATCTGCAATTTAAACTCATGCTATATCCAAAAATAATTTGTTAAAGTTTACATTATTTATTCAAGTTTTTGTAAAAGTTATTAGTGAACACTAATGCAAAGCTAGGTAAATACACACAAACACACAAAAATAAACTGAGTTGTTTTATAAACATTCTAAACCTTGAGATTTGTATTGTAATTAAAGTTGATCTTATTTTGGGGGGGGAGGGGGTGGTTCCCTGGCTGGAAATCGAACCCAGACCACAGCATTAAGAGCACCAAAGCCTAGCCACTACACCACCAGGGAACCCCTGCTAAAGTTGATTTTAAAAGACGGTGAAATGCACAGTGACATTTAAAAATAACTATACATAAAAACTATACATTTAAATATAAAACTTCCTGGACAGTTCTTGTACATCTTAGATGAAATAAAGTTCAACAGCAAAAAGACTAAAAAGTTGACAAGTACTTATTTTTTTGCATAGGATTTTTTCCCCTGAATCAACTAGCTAGACCTATGATTGATTTTCTTTTGTTGTCTTTAAGGAAATTACATATTTATTCCCCCTTATAAGTAACACTTAGCTGTTTTTATTATTACTTCCCAGCATATGTATGAGTCTCATGTACATAATATTCAATAGAGGTGAAGATTTATCTTTATTTTTCTCTCTTTCTTTAGGCTTTTGCTAAAGAATTACTTAAGTGGTAGGATAAAGTTTTTTTTAATGTATTTTTTTATTTTTTATGACAGTTGATATACACTATTATATTAGTTTCAGGTATACAACATAGTGCTTGGACATTTATATAACTTACAAAGCTATCACCTCAATAAACCTAATACCCAACTAACACAATACATAAGAGGTCTAACAATTATTACATCAGTGCAAAAGTAATTGTAGATTTTGCATTTTCTGAAATTTGCCTTTTGATATTGGAATACGTTCTCAAATAACTGTGATTATGTTTTACATCATTTTAACGTGCATTTCTCGCATTTTTTTTGCTAATGACATTACTTGCTGTTTATTTTATATTTATTTTAGACTATGAAAATGATGTTAGACAAAAAGCAAATTTGAGTGATTTTCTTATTCAAGTACAAAATGTGTCATAAAGCAGTGGAGACAACATTAACAACACATTTGGCCCAAGAACTACTAACAAACACACAGTGCAGTGGTGGTATAAGAAGTTTTGCAGAGATGAGAGCCTTGAAGATGAGGGGCATAGTGGCCGGCCATTGGAAGTTGACACTGGCCAATTGAGAACAATCATCGAAGCTGGTCCTCTTACAATTGCACAAGAGTTGTGAAGAACTCAACGTTAACCATTCTATTCTTGTTCGGCATTTTAAGTTAAAGAAAAATCTCAATAAGTGGGTGCCTCATCAGCTAACCAGAAATCATAAAAATTGTCCTTTGAAGTGTTCTCTTCTGTTATTCTACATGACAACAATAAACAATTTCTTGATCAGATTCTGATGAAAAGTGGATTTTACATGACAACCGGCAATGACCAGCTCAGTGGCTGGACCAAGAATAAACTCCAAAGCACTTCTTAAAGACAAATTTGCATGGAAAAAGGATCATGGTCACTGTTTGGTGGTCTGCTGCTGGTCTGATCAACTACAGCTTTCTGGATCTTGGTGATACCATTATATCTGAGAAGTATTCTCAGCAAACCAATGGGATATACTGAGAGCTTAAACATCTGCAGCCAGCATTGTTTAACAGAAAGGGACCAATTCTTTTCCATGACAACTCTGACCTCATGTCTCACAAGCTACACTTCAGAATTTCAATGAATTGGACTACAAAGTTATGCTTCATCCATCATATTCACTTGGCCTCTCACCAACTAACTACCACTTCTTCAAGCATCTTGACAAATTTTTGCAGGAAAAACACTTCCACAACCAACAGGATGCAGAAAATGCTTTCCAAGAGTTTGTCAAATCCCAAAGTATGGATTTTAATGCTATAAGAATAAACTTATTTCTTATTGGCTAAAATTTGTTGATTGTAATGTTCCTTATTCTGATTAATAAAGATGTGTTTGAGCATAGTTATAATTATTTAAAATTCATGGTCTCAAACCTCAATGTCTCTTGAACTTAACACCATGTGCTTACATTGGCAGCAGTGTACAAACAACTTGGTAAGGTTTTATACTTTGGTATATCTGTGTCTTTCAACTTTGTTCATGTTGACATGTGGTGGTGTCTTGCTGAAAGACATTCATTATTGTTTTACTGTGTTTTGTGTGTCATTGTGAGAATGTTGGAGCTTGAATTAGAGCAACAAACAAACATTAAATATCTTATTAAACTTAGCAAAAGTGGAAGTGAAATCAGGGGCATGTTAGTCTACATTGATGGGGATAATGCCATAAACAAAACAACAGCGTACAAAGGCATCGAATGTCTTTTTAAGGGAAGTGAAAATGTCACTGATGAAGATCAGTACTGACATAAACTTTGCAAAAATTTGTAGAATTGTGTGTCAAAATCATGGGCTTTCTGTGAGTCAGAAACATAGCAGACCAAGTAAACATTGATAGAGAAACAGACAAATTTTAACTGAAAATCTTGCCGTGAGAAAGGTGTGTGCATAATCAGTAGCTCACTAATGAATAAAAGCAAAGGGGAGTTGAAGTTTGCCAAAACCTTTTGGAGAAGCAAGACAAAGTTTTGGGCTGTGTTATCACTGGTGATGAAATATGGGTGTACCACTATGACCCTAAAACAAAATGTCAAAGTGTACTATAAAAGTCAGCCAATTCTCCAAAACCAAAATTTTCTGTCAGTCCAAATCTACAGTCAAAACAGTGTTGCTAAGCTTTTTTGATAGCAGAGAACCGTTCATTATGAATTTATACCCACTGGGCATACAGCGAACCAAGTTTACTCTTTGGAAGTGCTGAAAAGGCTGTGTGAAAAAGTTTGACAAAAATGACCTGAACTTCTAGCCAATAACTCATGGTTCTTGCATTATGATGCTGTACCAGCCCACACAATACTGTCTGTGAGGGAGTTTTTAGCCAGTACACAAATAACTGTTTTGGATCTCCCTTCCTACATTTTTTTATCTGGCTCCCAATGACTTTTTTTTTTTTACCTGAAGACAAAGGAAATATTGAAAAGAAGACACTTTGATTACATTCAGGACATCAAGGATCATAGGACAACAGCTCTAATGGTCATTCCAGAAAGAGTTCCAAAATTGCTTTGAAGGATTCACTAGGCACTGCACAACTTCCCAAGGGGAGTACTTCAAAGGGGATTATAGTGGTATTCAGCAATGTGGTATGTAGCACTTTTGTTTAGGGTGAGTTCATGAACTTAATTGTCAGAGCTCATAGTAAAACAATAAAATTGACTATATTGACACTTTGCCATTCTATACATTACATCTCAATGACTATTTTGTAACTACCAATTTTTACTTCTTAACGCTTTACCTTTTTCTCTTATACTTCCAAACTATTTCTTGTCTAATAACCATTAAAATATTCTCTATATCTATGAATTTAATTTTATTTTGTTTATTCATTCTTTTTGTTTTATAGATATCACAAATAAGTGAAGTCATATGGTATTTGTATTCCTATGTCTGACTTATTTCACTTACACAATATCCACTATATCCCTTCATGTTGTTGCAGAGGACAAGTTTAAATTTTTCTTGTGGCTGAGTAATACACACACAGACACACACAGACACACACACACACACACACACACACACACACACACACACACATGCATAGCTGTCCAGAGAGTATCCAGCCATGTAATATAAAAAATAAAGGCATTAATGGTTGGATTCTTTAATGTGTTCTCCATTTCAGTTATGGTATTCTTCATTTCTGAGTTTTTTTATGTTATCAATCTCCATTTTTATGTTTTCTATTTTTTTCATTAAAATTTTCATTGAGATTATTGAGTATCTTTATAATTGGTGTTTTTAACTCTGCATCTGGTTGTCTTTATTTTGTCTAGTTCTTTTTCTGGTGCTTTGTTCTGTTCTTTTATTTGGACCATGTTTCTTTGTTTCTCCCTTTTGGCTACATTCCTGTGTTTGTTTCTTTTAGGTAGAGCTGCTATGTCCCCCAATCTTTATTTAAAATTATTGTTATTGTTAGACTTATTGGGGTGACATCTGTTAGCAAGGATTACATAGGTTTCAGGCATACAATTCTACAGTGCATTGTCAACTTGTTGTTTATCCCCCAATCTTGATAATGTGGCCCTATTGGTAGCTTTCCTGTGAGGCTCACTGCATAGTTGCCCTTGTCACCTGAGCTGGGTGCTGCAGATATGTCCTTCATGTGTGTGTGTGTGTGTGTGTGTGTGTGTGTGTCCTCCTGTTGTAGATGATCTTTGGCTCTTATTTTTATGTCAGTGGAAGGTTCTGAGCTTTAGGCTGATTGGTTGTAAGGACTAACCATGGTTGCAGTCAAAGAGCTGTTGTTCAGAAGCTGACCATAAAGAGCAGAATTCACTTTAGCAGGGCTGTGGTGCCTTCCAAGTCTCTCTTTTGGATGTGCTATCTTTAAACAGGATTTGGGTAGTTCTCTGGTGTGGTATGAAGCTGACCACCACGTGTATTGATTCTGGGGCCTTTCAGGAGGGTCTCTGGTGTGGGCCAAGGTTATCCACAACCTGTTTCCTTTTCTGGGCCACTTGGTATAAGCTGAAAAGTAATTTGTATCAATAGATATTTGCCAATTGTGTTGGGCTTGAAGGTGCCTGGGAAAAGCTAAGCTGTTAATCAAAGCTAGCTGCTGCTAGTGCCAGGCTGGGGTCTGCTTAGTAAGTGGTATGGGTCACACTGAAATCAGATACTGCTGGTTTGGGGTTTATGAACTTTTTAGAGATTTTTAAGAAAGTCCACAGAAAATCAAGACAGGTCTTTTGTATGGAAAAACCACTAGAAGTGGCTGGGTCAGCTTGCAAGTTCGATGGGGCGACATCTCAAGGAATTACCAGGGTGTGGCAAACATTGACAGCTAGGTTGATGGAGACTTAATAATGGTGTTTGCCTGTGTGTGCAGACTGTGTGATGAGAAGGCTCAAAAACAAAACAAAACAAATCAAAAGCATCCGCCAGCACTTCTCTATGGGAGAAAGCTGCCCCTTCAACCCGCACATTGAAGCCAGACTTTTCAGTTCCTCTCTTTATGTCCTGGGTGTCTTTTCTGTTTTAATTCTCTATCCCTTTTAACAATGTAAAGTTGGCTTTTTAAAATATCCTTAGTTGTAGGATTTCTGTTTAGTTGACCTCAGGTGATTCTCAATGATGTTGTTCTATAGTTTATTGTAATTTTGATTTGGTCGTGGGAAGAGGCAAGCAGAGCATTTACCTATATTGCTGTCTTAATAAGGACACTATTGTTAATTTTCTTAGGAGTTCATTGGTATTTTGCTGAATTTATAGAGAATGCATGTTAAAAAACTGAGTGAATGCTCATATTTTTTATAATCTACTTTCAAAGTTATCCAAATATATGTGTGTATACACACACACACACACACACATGTTTGTATGTGTGTGTGTGTGTGTGTGCATCTCTGTGTGTGTCAACAATTACGGAATAATGCTATTACATTTTTATTTAAGGTGATGACAAAACAAGTACCAATTGTATTTTTTAAATAATTTATTGTTATTCTAAAAAGTTCTCATTAAAATATTGTGAAAAGGCATTATAAGCAGTAAATCTAAGTCTTAAACATTAATTTTAATCATTATTAATATATATGACTGTCCAGAACAGTTCCTCCAACATAGTAGGTGCTTTCTCAGTAAATATTATAAAAAATAATAACTTAATTAAATAGTTATAATCCTTTCATATGGCTGAGGAATATGTAATTAATAGTGAAAATCAATTAAAATATGTTTTTCTATAATTATAAAATAGTCCCAAAATTTAAAAACATAAGTATATTTTACCATACACATACAATTTATGATTAATTATAAATTTTACCATTATTACTATATATTATTTTATTTTTATATCATTTGATGTGATACAATAATATGATATGAATCTATAATTACTTTACCAATTTACCTTTATAGAAATCTAAAATATTTAGATTTACTTCTTACATCTCTAGAAATTAAGGTCTAAGAGAGATAAAATAACTTTACTTAGTGTCATGTAACTAGTAAGTGATAAATCTAAGACTTGAACCAATTTTACTCTGCTGCTATTGTTTTTGTCACAACATGCTTCTTCTTTATAAAGTTTTTTTTAAAAACCAAGCATATGTAGCTCTCAAACAATGTTTAAAATTTGCAGAAACAAAATTCTTATTTACATTTGACAGAGGAAATGTGTTTGAATATTAAGGTACTAACTATCATTTACTTGTGACTCCTATGCTATGGTAGTCAGTATCAATAGAATCTAGTTACTTTACCCATTACCTCATGTGACTAATAATAAGGTTTGCTAAAATTTAGAAACTTATATCACTAGAATAGGATTCTCTAAGCCCACTTTGCTTGTAGTTTGCACTTGCTATTTTAGATGATAGAAGTTAAAGAGACATTTTTTGCTGCTGTTGTTTTTTTCACAAAAAAAAACTTTATTTTCAATCCATTGAGGTATAATTTATGAAAAATAATAATATGTACCTGGCCACTAGTGTAAGTAGACAATCAGCAATATGATTCGCTTTAAATCAGGACTGGAAAATGTTATAATTCTTTTTAAAAATCTTATAACATATTTGAGTACATAATATGACCTATACAAAAGTAACAAGGAGAAACAATATAAAGCATCTTAAAAAATGAAAATGTCTCCTCCCATCAAGTGATTATAATTTGTTGATTATAGCCATGAAAATATAAATATATTATAGTGCAGATATTATTTTTCCTCTGTAGACATTTAGATGATTGTTTTTACAGAACAATACATAAATTTATTGTCCACTGGCACATTCATAATTAAATGGCAACTTCAAATAGAACATTTTTTATGAATTACTTCCTGTCATTAGCATTTGATACTCATTACTCTAAAATGAGTAACACCTAAATAGTGTCTACTCAGTTAAAGAAATCAGACTCAGTCAGAGGCATAAAGGGCACTTAGATACCCTAGTCCCACTAGTCAAAGATGACCTAAGGGAGCTCTGGAAATTTGAAATATGAAGGATGTTGGTGGCATAACTCCAGATTTCAATGTAGATACGTCTTTCTCCTGTCTTTCAGAGTTTCTTAGAATGTGTATTGAAATAAGCAGTACAAAATTAGATGATTGGTGAAGAATGTCATTCTAATGAATTAATAGAAATATAAATAAAACAACATTTGTATTGTATTACTCTTATTTTCTAATGCATACCATGTTATATTGTAGAAGAATCTGTATACATTTTTGTATAACAAAATACAAATGTACTTTATATGATATTAGAACCCAATGTTTTAGATAGTTATGTCATTAACTGTAATGATTCTGAACCAAATAAGTCCTCTTTTATTTGGTCCATAAAATTTTGTATGTATTTGGTATGTCTTCATAGAATTTATTAACAATTAATATTCCTTAATTATTTGTTATTTTATTAATGTGTATATATTGTCTCTGTAGACCATAGCCCCTTGTTGGTAGCACTATTAATGAGTTATTCACAGTTACATCTGAATGTTTAGCACAAAATGAGAAATGAATACATATTTGTTGGATGAATAAATGAGAGAATAAATGAATAAATGAAAACCTCATCCAACAAGAAAAAGATTACTTTAGGAACAATCACAGATGTGTAAGAAAGCCTAGTTAAGCCATGCCAAGAGTAGAATAACATACATGACCTACACACTTACGAGCAACAATATGTTAATTATATTAATCTGATGAGTATTTGGGAATGATTTGTTATTCAGCAATGGCTAACTGATACATTATTTTCCAACAGTTAAAAATAAAATTCTGTTATCCATCCAAGTTTTGAGTGTTATAATATTGAGTAATCTATAATATAAAGTCATGTTACTATCATTTAAAAGATTCTTTCTCTGTCTCTAAAGAAGATATAAATTATATATAATATAAAATTCCAAAACATTATATAATAAGGGATATTAGTATATATACTTGTTTTACTCAACTTTGATTTATAATAACATTTAAAAATTATTTCCTTAATTTCTTTCCACTTTTACCTTTATCCTTATATGCTGTTATTCTATATACACATTGAACTGCCATAGCCCTCTTTGAATTATTTAATAACCTTTATTTTATCTCATCCCAGACTTTTTAAAATTACGTGTTACTTGCAATGTTATAATGGTTTCAGGTGTACAGCACAGTAATGAGTCATTTATATAACTTACTAAATCCTCATTCTGATACATCTAGTTCCCCTCTAACACCATACATAGTTATTACAATGGTGTTGACTATATACCCTATGCTGCCTTTTGTATTCCTGTGACTATTCTATGCCTGTGAATTTGTACTTCTTGATTTCTCCTCCTATTTTCCCCACTCCTTCAGCTCTCCTCCCATCATCCCAACAAATCTAGTACCCATCTGACACCACACATAGTTACTGCAACGTTATTGACTATATTCCCATGTTATACTCAAAAATCCCTTGATTATTGTCTTGTAACAATCAAAATAAACTTCTCCATCCCTTTCCCTTCTTTTACTCACTCTTTCATTTGTCCTCTCATCTTAAAGGAGACTCTCTAACATTTCTTGTATTACTGGTTTGGTGGTGATGAATTCTTTCAGCTTTTTCTTATCTAAGAAGCTCTTTATCCATCCTTCAATTTTGAATGCTAGCCTTGCTGGACACATTAATCTTGGTTGTTGATCCTAGTTTTTCATCATGTTGAATATTTTCTGCCAGTCCCTTCTGGCCTGTAAACATTCTGGTGAGAAATCTGCTGGGAGTAGAATGACTGTCCCTTTATAAATTACTACTTGCATTTCTCTTGCTGTTTTTAAATTTTTCTCCTTTTCTTTAACTTTTCCCATTTTAATTATGATGTGTCTCAGTGTTTTCCTGTTTGGGATCATCTTGTTTGGGACTCGCTGTGCTTCCTGGGCTTGTATGTCTATCTCCTTCTCCAGGTTATGAAAATTTTCAGCCATTATTTCTTCAGATAATTTCTTGTTTCTTGCTTTTCCTCTGTCTCTTCTGATAGGCCTATGAGGCGAATGTTTTTATGTTCAATATTGTCCTAGAGAAATCTATTTAGATTATTTTTTCTATGTGTTCTCACTGGATGTTTAGTTCTTATTTTCTTTAAAATCACTGCTTTGTGATTCTATTTCATCTAATTTGGTGACTTTTATTTTGTTATTTATTTTAGTTAATGTAGTCATTTTCTCTGGTCCTTTATTTTCATTTGTATGTCTTCCTTTATGCTTGCTATCTCTCTGTTGAAGTTATCATTTAGTTCCCGAAGCATTTTTATAATAATTGCTTTGAGTTCTGTTTCAGATGGTTCATTGTTCCCCACCTCTTTTACTTTTTTTGTCTTTTGTTCAAATTTATTTTGAGCTCCCTTTCTTTGGTTTCTCATTCTGGCAGCCTCTCTGTAGATATTTTGCTCCTTAACGAGACACTTGCTGCTGCAGTTTTTTTAGTGTTTGCTGCTGATACTGGATGGGCAGAGGTCTGTAGGTGGGGGGTGTCCATGGTTTCATTTTTTTCTGGGGCTTCAGGAGTCATATAGGTAGTTTGGGCATAATTATACATTTCTGTCTGGGTTTGCCTCCTGGATTCTGCCCTGAATCTTGGGGTCTGCTGTCCTGTAGGCTGGTCTTTCAGATAGTGCTGGTTGTGGAGCCAATAAAAGTGCATGCAACCCCCTCTCTTTTTCTCCTTGTCAGGGAGAAGTTATGCTGTGGCTCCTCACCGCCCCTTCACTCCCCTTCTTTTCAGAACAAAAGTGAAGTTGGGTCACTGCAATTTGTGGATGGGTCTGCACCTCCTGGAGGTAAAAGTAAGGTCTAGTGGTATCTCATGTCCCTGACTTTTGGACCCCATTTCTCTGTCTCACACACTGAGTAGGGTTCAGAACACTCACCTGCCATCTCTTTCTCCTCCCTTCCTTGGCGATAGAGTTCCAAGAAGGACCTGTGAGCAGCCCTTGTCTCTAAACTTTTCTTTTTATTTCTTCTTTGTTTAATCCTCTGTCCACCTGCAGGTACCTTAACGTGACAAGCAGGTTTCTTAGCTGTGATTGTGCAGTGTAGAGAGTCTTTAGTTGAGATATGAAGGTTTTATTAGTTGTAATCTCCAGAGGAGTTTTTCAGAGGTTCCTTTCTCACCACCATTGTGTTTCTCCCTCATCTCAGACTTTTAATTGTGTTGTTTCCTCAATCTGAAATAATTTTAGCTCTAATTTATCTAATTTTTAACCAGTCCTTAGAAGTCAGCTAAAAATTCAGCTTTTCATAAATGCCTATGCTCAGTATGGTTTTCCAAATTGGCTATCTTCTATTTATAAATTATTGCTTTTTCAGGAGTGAGAATATGTTTCAATAATATCTTACTACCATTACCTAGAATAATGTCAAGTTCACAATGAATGTTCAATAAATATTTTTTAGATATATAAATTAAAAATATATGAAATTTAAATTTAGTTATACTGGCCTGAGTGACTCTTTTAGTGTATGACCTAGGTCATTCCAGGTAGGAATCCATATATAAATCAAGTATTAGTAATATGAACTTCAATAACATATACATCACAAATCTCAGTAGCTTATTACATAAGAAGTTTATTTCTCACTCACAAATGGTTAAAATGTACAAGGGCTATCCAAAAAAATCCATCCATAAATGCCTCCATTTTTTATATTACATGGCTGGATACTTTCCAGACAGCTCTCATATATCCTGATTGGAAAGTAGCTTCATTAGAGTTTCTCGATCCTGGCATTATTAATATTATATTAATATTTTTGGTCTAGATAATTTGTTATTGTGGTAGACTATCATTGTATGATGTCTAATAATACCTATTACTTCCATCAACTAAATGCCAACAACACCTTTCTAGTTATAATGACCAAAAATATCTCCAGACCTTGTCATGTGTCCTCTAAGGGACAAAATGAACCACAGTAGAGAATTGCCAATATAAATTATTAAAAAGAACCACAATTCTTCAATCTTGTGGTTACAGTATCTTCAAAACATGTCTTGCAAGTTTTCTAAGCTCATGTTAATACTTTTCAAGTTATAGAAGGAAAAGATCATTGAGAATCAAATATGAGAGAATTTTATGGCCCATGTATGGAGCTGGTGCAACTTTAACTCACATGAGATCGGCTGGACTTAGTCACCTAGATGTACACCCAAATGCAACAGAGACTAAGAAAGTGCAATAGTGTTGTTTAGATATATCTGCTAACCCTCAAACTGCATCTTTCAGAAGTTGCTATGTCTAAATGAGTCCTTGGAAATAATTCTTTGTTAAGAAATGTGAACATGAGTGATATGCAATTTATAATATGAAACATTTAAGAAGTGTATATGTTTTCTTCACATAACTTTTCACTAATTATTAGCTGAAATGAATATATCCAGGTTTTAGGGCTTGGCAGTAACATGGAATATAAAGAATCTAAATTACTGTGAAGATAGCCATCTGTTTAACACTCATGGTGGCTGACTACATGGAAGAGTAATAAAGTTTTATTTTACTAAGCCATTGTAATTTTGAGAATTTTTTGATATAAAAACCACTTTTCCTGAAATGTTCTGTCCCACGTTATGTTCTTGTGTTCATAGATTTGCTTTTTATTTCATCATCTTAGTTAGTCATCTCTCAAATAGCTTCATCAAAAAGAATATACAGATTTTACATTCTTTGGATTCTAGTACATGCTTCAATATCTTCATTTTACCCTGAAATTTTATCTTACTAGACATGTGATATTTTCAATTTATAGTCTATAAATGTCACTTCAATGTTTTCCAGCTTCCAAAGCCATTAATGAGAAATTAAATAATGCAAGTTGTATATTTGATATTCTTGCTTAGTAACTAGAAAAATATTTTATTATTTTATTATTATTATTATTATTATTATTATTAATTATTATTACAATTTAGAAAGTTCCCAATAACCCAACTTGGAAATCAGTAAATTTTATTAATATTTATATAAATGACATTTTCATTATATTTTAATAATAATTTTAGCTTCTCTACCATTTGTACTTTATTTTTGTTGAAGAATATGTACTTTTTCAAGTTAAATATTCCAAATATATCCTCTAGTTTTCTTCTTGTTTTATTTATGATAGTGGCTTATTTATATTTGTGTTTAATTCTTTAAAATATTTGTTTGTACTTAAACATCCTGGATGCCAATATTTTACTAACATCAACCATTCTCTTTAATTCATCTACTCACTGTTTTAAACTTTATTGCTCAAAAACTTTCTTGGTCTTTCTTTATTTCCCTTCATTTGGATCTTTTTAAAACACAATAGCTTTATTTATTATTATTGAATGGCTCATCTATCTCATCCAGAACATTATTTCACTGGGTTTTTGTTCTGATTCTTCAATCAGATCTGCTTTTTCTCTGGTTCCCAAGCTCACTTACATGAATTGCTAATTTACTTTGCCAGCTAATTCATCTGGTGTTTGGAACATTCTAAAGACATATTATTTGAATAAGCCACAACAGATATCATATATCTAAAAGGGACTTGACAGTATTCAGAAAAAAAACCATAATCCACTAATATAACTAATAGCAACTAAGGTATTAAATTGCATGCTCTTGTAACTTCCCTGATTAAATAAATACAAATATCACCAAACAAGATTGTCTTTATTGAATTAATACTAAAATATAGAGATTCTTAAGCAACCAAGTCATAGCAACAAGCCTTTATTTCAATAATGTGTGAGTGATATGACTAAATAATGATTAGTTTAGGCTATTTAAAACAACAGCAAAATAAAAACAACAGTAAAATTAATCTCAGTGAATAATTTGGAAATAATAAAATCATACCTAAAATATTAAACTCTAAGAAATTTGAGGATTATTATATCTTAAAACCCATGTCCAAGGAAATAAATGAACAAATTATTATTTAAACTACAATTTTAGCCACCAGATTTAAAAAAAAAATACATAGCAATATGAAATGAAAATCTTTTCTGGGCCTCACTATTTATATTAAAATAAAATCCTGCTTACATATTGTTAGAATCTCTCAATATTGTGAGGATATTTTGTTAAAATTTCTCCAATATTTGGTATTAAAATGTTATTCAAATTTAGTACAGAGAGAGGTCTTTTAAATACCATAATGGTAGGTAGTGAATTCAGAGAATAAAATTTTCTCTCACTAGAAATTTATGTTTTGCCCCTGATTTAAAGTGAAAGTACAAAATACACGACTAAAAAGATGTATAAAATGGTTATATTACTTAAATGAACAATGTTTTTAGATTTAAAAATACCAATATAATAAAAGCTTCACTTTGCATATTCGAATTGCTGTTCACACCTATTTGCAAACTCTATGTTAAAATTCAAAAGGAGTAACTGAATTTAAGCTTAATGTGTGCTGAGTAGTTTCCATTATTGAGAACATAATTACTATATATGGTGACTTGCCCAGTTAATAATGCAAGAAAGCTAAATGACAGGCCTACAGTGAGTGGTTGTCACAGTTTTAATGATAGTATGCAAGAGATTTCATAAATCTCCACTGGAATAAAAAGCTAACTTTTGGAGGAATGTGGCATTAAAGTTGGAAAGTGCTGGCAGTTAATTATAAATGAATTGAATCAAAATATTCATACACATCCCCATTTAGTATATTTTTCTCATGATATTTAGAGAGATATCTATTATATTTTTGACCCATAATTCAGATTAAGAAAGTGAAATACAGATCCAATTGTCATTTCCCCTTCAGTATATTTATCTCTTTATATATTTCTCTATATAAAGAGATCCTAATATATATATATAATTATATGGTCACAAGTACATTATATAAATATGTATATGAGGGCAGTCTGGAAAGTATCCAGCCATGTAATATGAAAAATAGAGCATTTATGGCTGGATTTTATTCTAGGCAGCCTTCGTATATTCCTACATACTTGTATATGTGTTAACTTTGTGATCTTTTTCCTTTAAATAAACAGAATGATATGTGAATGATATGATATATTGTGGAATAATTGTCATTTTTCATTTAATATATATGCTTTAGAATAACAGGCATATGTATCATCTTTGCCCTTGAAATTAATAAGCATTCAAATTCTAGAAAAATTATGTTCTTGAATTTATAAATGCCAATGTCTAATAATTAAGGTGCTGCAATTTCTTTATAATTAATTCTTCATTTAATAAAAGACACGAAATCAATTTTTGTCACAAACAACTCTACAGTTTTTTTTATAGATAATGTGTCTTCAGATTTCCTGAATAAATTTTTCTACCAGAGTTCAGTACAGGAAACAGAAACCACTGTAGGCATTTTTAAACATGAAGACATTTCAGACAGGAAATTATGTGCTTACTACATTACCAAGGCTGAAGAACAGTCTCTAAGCTGGGTCTCCTGGAATAGTTCTCACACCTGTACAGAATTGACTAACTCCAGGAGCACTACCTCTGAGGCCACACCTGGAAATATTCCAGAAACAAGAGTCTCTGCTTTGCCAACACAGCCCAGCACTCAAAAGGTTGGAAAATGTGCTTTGGGTGCTGCAGTCCATGGTGGACACTCCAGATAAAGGTGCTGCAGTTTTCTGATTATCAGTACCTAGGAGGCTGGAACCTGCAACACTACTGTTGGGGATGCTCACATCTGAGGGTCCTTTGCCAGTAACAACATCCAAAAGCCACAGGAAGATGGCTTCTGTTTATCTGTTGCCTTTCTTACCTTGTTAAACACAGTACTCAAATGATAGAACCTAATTTGCATTCACGGCCTTAGTTGAAAGGGAGTCTGGGATATGTCTGTTTAAAATCATTTACCCATTTAAAAAACAGGGTTGTTTATCTTCTTATCGTTCATTGAAAATTAATTCTTTGTATATTTCAGATATAAGTTCTTCATTAAATTTATGTACTACAAATATTTTCTTTATAGTTTGCCTTTTTATTTGTAGTGGTGTCTTAAAGTGCTAGAAGTTGTAATTTTTAAAAATTGTTAAATTAAAGTTGACTTTCAGTATTAGTTCAAGATGTATAGCATAGAGGCTAGACATTTATATAATTTACCAAGTTATCTCTTGGTAAGTATAGTACCCATCTGGCACCTTACATAGTTATTAAAGTGTTATTGAATACATTTGCTATGCTCTAATTTACTTCCTTGTGACTATTTTGAAACTGCCAATTTGTACTTCTTAATCCCTTCACTCAGCCCCCTAATCCCTCTCCCATCTAGTAACCAGTAGTTTATTCTCTATATCTATGAGTCTGTTTCTGTTTTTTTGTTTGTTTGTTTGTATGTTTTGTTTTAAGATTTCACATAAGTGAAACCATAATATTTGTCTTTCTTTATCTGACCCATTTTACTTAGAATACCTCTAGATCCATTCATGTTTTACAAAATGATAAGATTTTATTATGTTTATGGCTGAGTAACACACACACACACACACACACACACACACACACCACCCAGTTATCTATCTATGGATACTTATGTTGCTTTCATATCTCAGCTTTTATAAATAATGATGCAATGAATATATGGATGCATATATCTTTTCAAATTAGTGTTTTAAATTTCTTTTGATAAATACTCAGAAGTGGGATTGCTGTGTTATATGGTAGTTCTATATATTTTTAATTTTTTGAGCAACCTCCATACTGTTTTTAATAGTGGCTGCACCAATTTGCAATCCCACCAACAGCGCCCAAGGGTTCCCTTTGCTCAACATTCTCACTAACACTTACTATTTTTTGATTTATTGATGATAGTCATTCTGATAGGTATGAAGTTATATTTGTCATCTTAATTTGTATTTCACTGATTATTAGTGATATGGAGCATCTTTTCACATGTCTTTTGGCCATCTGTATGTCCTATTTGGAGAAATATCTATCAAGGTCATCTGCCAATTTTTAAAATCAGATTATCTTTTTGGTGTTAAGTTGTATGATTTGTTTATAAATTTTTAACATTAACCTCTTAACAGATGTGTCAAACGGTAGGTTGTCATTTTGTTTTGTTGATGGATTTTGTGCTATGCAAAATGCCAATAAATTCATGAAAAGATGATCAACATCATTAGTCACCAGGAAAATGCAAATTAAAACCACAATGGGATCCCACTATAAACCTCTTAACAGAGTTAGCAAGGATGCAATGCAAATGGAACTCTAATCCATTGCTCGTGAGAACGTAAAATAGTAAAATATAAATAAAAACACTTTGGAAAGAAAAAAGTAAGGGAGTTTGGGAAATTTACATTTTAGATGTCAACCTTGTAATAAATAAAAGCTAATGTAAAATAATGGATTAGATGCCTATTGTGAGTTACCTATAATAAGCATAATCTTCAAATGGGAATAAAATGTATTAAATATAATGTTACAGAATACTATACTAATATTTACTCCATGAAAATGTATGTATCTCAGATCTTATAGAGAATTTTTGTTCCAGAAAGAACAATTAATTATTCCAGTAGAGAAAATAATGTTTTATAAAGAAAAATTGAATAAATTTGGCAAAGAGAAGTTAAAATAAGAGATGACACATAAAATAAAAAGACTGTTAAGAGTGGGATAGAGACAAATTGAGTATATTTTGAGATCAGCAGCAACTGGTGTTCATGTGAAAGTTAAAAATCAAACTGAGACCACTTACAATTAACATCATTTCCCAAAAGCTCACCTCCTTAAACTTGGAAGGTAGTGTCATTCATGGATGTGTGGGAAGGTTATTCTAAGTAGATAGTTAATATGTGACAACGAAATATACTAATTCTTATTTTTAAAATTCATGTTTGTATGGAAATTAATTCATCTGCTATATTTTCCTTGTTGCTGTAATAACTAACCACAAATTTAGTAGCTTAATGCAACATAAATCTACTATCTTACAGGTTTGTAGATTAGAAGTCTGACACTGTCTCACTGGCTAAGATAAAGGTAAAAGCAGGTCTGTGATCCCTTCTGGAGTCCCTAGGGGAAAATCTGTTTTCTTTTGGTTCCAGATTTGCGGCTTGCTAGGCCACACTGGAAGAAGAAATGTCTTGGGCCACACATAAAATACACTAGCACTAAAAATAGCTGATGAACTAAAAAAAAAAAGGATCCACGCACAATTTTCATGTTTTAAGAAAGTTTACAAATTTGTGTTGGACTGCATTCAAAGCTGCCCTAAGCTGCCTGAAGCTCATGGGCCTCAGGTTGCACAAGCTTGTTCTAGACAATTCCATAACTCTTTTGGCCCCTTTCTCTACCTTCAAAGCCAATGGTTTTGCACTTCTTTGTGACATTTTTTGCAGTTCCTTCTATCTTTTTGTCTACTCTGCCTCCTTTTACTACTTTTAAAGACACTTGTGATAACTATGCTTCCACCTGCATAATTCAGGATGATGTTCATGTCATCTGGTCCAAATCCATAATCATATCTGCAAAATTCCTTTTACATGTAAAGAAATGTAATTACAGATTTTGCAAATTACGACATGAACATTCGGATCTGCTAATTATTCCACCTACTACATTTTCTCAGAATAAGTATAACCGTGATTGAAATTTCTTGTACAGAGAAAGGCTCTTAGCTGTGATATAAAACGGTCTCTGAACATTTAAATTATATTTTACTTTCAATTGTAGTTTAAACATAACACTTGGGCCAATTTACTTACTACTTATAATATGAAATATCAGTGCTATAAAATATTTAAAAATGTTTCAGTATTGTTGCATCTATTTGAGGATATGGATTTAGATAAAAATTAACCTAAAGTGATTTCAGTTTAAAAGAGAATACAAGTTACAACATGTGAGTTAGAGATTATAGTTTGGGAGTAAAAAAAACAAAACAAAAAACTTTACTGTTGACTAAAACATAAAATGGAAGTGTGAAGGCAGAGACTAAACAGAGACATGAAATATACCTGGTTTAATATGTGTAAAATGAAAAAATGCAGGTATATTATCTGCTTCTCTGCAAATTCAAATTAGGTTTGGATACAAAGTATCCATATACAATGTGTAATTATCAGAGGAGGTGGAAGTATGCATGTGTCATTCACATTTCTGTGAAAACAGATTAAGAATGGCACCACTGCTATGAGTAGAGTTTCCACAGACATCTCCAGCATACGGTATACCATTAAGAGAGATAATGTACATTTTTCTGGCCCTTTTTCTCACTGGCTAATGTAGAACTTCAGCCTTCCTTCTGGACCCTGTTTTTTCCACATAACTATCTTTGAGTACCCAGGTTATTTCCCATGTGGCAAGTCCAGACAATGACAGCCTCTGACTGCCACTGCCATTTCTGTTGGGTACTATAACTCCAGTCACTCCTTCAGGTTGAATTCACTGGGGAAAGGCCCTCTGAAGGCAGGCATTTGTACCTGCTGGACGTGCTGTTTCTTTCACAGGACACCATGTCATTCATTTCCCCATTCAGAAACATCCCAAATGGGTGAGTGTCACTATTTCTTCAGTGTTGGATTCTGTTTTAAAACTACCAAGTCCTTGTGCTCAGGCTCTGAAATGTAGCATTTTGTTGAAAGAATTTTTACTGTTTGCTGACAGTCTTCCCTTTTCTTAGATTTAGAGGGGAGAATTCCAAATGACTGATCTCTTCAAATCCATGTCATCACTTCTCCTTGACAACTAAGGTTTTATTATTAATTTTCTTTTTGGTTTCTTCCCTTCCAGTGAGTTCTCTCAGGAGAAACTCACACCTCTGTACAAGTAGACTTCTGCTTAAACTTTCTCACCAACTCACCAGAGAGGCACAGACACACGAACAATAAGACACTTTAGAACTAAGATAAAATCTACATGCATTCATAACACATGCCACCTTTAATATCAGACCTGTTGTAGGGCACTATAACTTTCAGAGAGCACAGGAATATTTTTTAAAAGGTGAGTAATCCCCTTTGTTCTAAAACTATAAAATGATAACCAGCAATGATCAAAGTTGCACCATCTAGTGCTAGGGAAACTTAATTCAACCATATAAAGGCTAATAAATCTACTTTCTAGTTTGAAATAAGTAAATATCTGCAAAGTGGTTCTTGTATATTTTAGGCATATCTGTGTCTGACTGAAGAAAGGACAATTTCTAAATTTAAACTCATTTCATCCAGACTTGAGACATACAGTGTTTTGTGATCATTCTGCATTCTGCAGAATCTGTGAACACTTCCCAGAATAGCTCTGCCGGTGAAGGGATTTTATGGAACTCACTTTGTCTCTGTGAAGCATTTCTGCAATGATGTTTCCCACCTGACAATACTTTGCTGAATTGCTGAAGCAAAATGCTAAAAAAATGTTCTGTTCATTTAAATGGAATATAATTCTTTTATGCACATATTAAAAAAAAGATAAAGATTCAAGACATTACCTCTGTATCCTCATAAGGAGGGACTACATTTTAAAAATAATTGAAAGTTGATTAGCTATTTAACCTTAATATTAACACTAAACTTATGTACAGCCTGTGGTTTAAAAAGTTAAATCACATATTGGAAAGGAGTTGAGGCTATATTCCATATAACGTAACTTAACACCATATTTTATATAGTAACCTTAAAATAAGATTTTTTAATGTGTTGCTCTCCTTTTAAATGTTATTTTTAGCATTTTTGTTAACGTTATTTTAACATATTCAGGCCAGATAAAATACCATTATTCAATCTAAATAGTTAAAACTACCAACAAAAAACATGTTTTCTACTCATATTTCATATTTTATAATGTTCTATTATATATCACAGCATATGTTTAATTAAATGGTAGTAACTTAAAGCTTTTAAAAAGTCAAATTTAAATTCAAGTAGATAGTAAAAGTAGATGAAGATTAAAGGATGTTACAAATTAATCTAACCAAAATCTCTCCAGAATACAAAAAAATAAATATCTCAGTTGATAGTGAAACTTGTCGGTTATGCCTAATAACAATATAAAATTATTTTATTATTTTATTTATAGTGTTTATCAAAGATGAAAAATATGTTCAACTGAACTAAAGTTCCATGAACATTTTAAAATAAGAGAACAGGGATAAACAATGGAAGAACCTGTATAAAACAAATAAATAAGATTGGAAAGTTAAATACAGAGGGTGCTAAAAAATGTATACACATTTTAAGAAAGGAAAAGACTGTAATAAAACTGTAATACTCAATATATACAAATAAAAGATAAATACAAGTCACATTTGACTTGTGCAGTTTTAAGAGGTGCTCAAAGTGGTTACCATCAGCATCCAGACACTTCTGATTATGGTGAACTACTGCTTAAGCAAAGTTGACCAAAGAGTCCACTTGTACTGCTGCCCAATTTTTTCATGAAGTACCGCCAGTGTAGATGGTTTTCTATGGTACCACGTTCTTTAAGGTCCCCCGTAGGTAGAAGTCAAAGGCTGTTAAGTCAGCCATTAATCTTCCTGAGTTTTACTTGCTGCATGTAATGAATCATGAATGATTCATCATTCTTATTCTTTTGATAGTTTATTTCAGTGTGTCTAGAAGTGAATCTCTGAGTTTAGCTCATTGAGCTTTTTAGATATGTAGATGAATATTTTTCATTAAATTGGGGAGTTTTTGCTATTATTTCTTTAAATAAATTATCTGCCCCCTTTAATCTCTCTTCTCCTTCTGGGACTCTTATGACAAGCATCATAGTTTGATAGTGTCACATAGGTATGTGAACTTCTGTTCATTATTTTTCTTTATTCTTTTTTTTCCTGTAATTTAGATTGAATACTGTCTAATGATCTGGTTTCAAATTGCTGATTCTTTTGCCTCAAATCTTCTCCTGAACCTCTCTAGTAAAATTTTCATTATACTTATTGTACTTTTCTACTTCATCATTATTTCTATTTGTTTTCTTTTTTTAAATTTTGGTCTCTTTAGTGACTTTCTCTATTTGATACAGCATTGTTTTCATACATTCCTCTAATTCTTTAAACCTGTTTTTCTTTGGTTCTTTGAACATATATACTCAGAATAACTGTTTTGAAGATTTAGTTTATGAATTCTAATAACTGGGTCAACTTGGATGTTCTTCGATTTACTGTTTTTGTTTTTCTTGTGCATGGCCATGTTTTTCTGTTTTTTTCACTGGTTGTTATTTTGTTGTTTTTCTTCATAATTAGTCATTTTAGATAATATATTGTAGCAACACTGGATACTGAATTTCTTTACAAAAATTGTTCTTACTGTTTGCTTTTCATTCTTGTTTAGTGACTTTCTTAAATCAATGCTGTAGAAACTGTATCTTCTATAATGCTCATTGATGTGTTTGCTTATTTTTGTTTATTCTTGTATTTTTTTTAAAGTTTAGACTGTTAATGTTCGCCTTTGCTGGCCCATGAGTCAGCAATAATATACTGACTGGCCAGAAATTGAATTTAAAAACCTCGAATCAGTAAGCATTGAGATTGGAGCATGGGTTTATAGTTCAGGTAGTTTACAAATCAGACCCAGCTTTCACTTGCTGCTTGTACAGGATTTTGTATTCAGTGAGGGATGAGTATATAATTGGGACATTTTTCCATCTCTCCTGAAGAGTACACAACTTTTGGCATGAATGAAGATTTCTAGATCCTAAATAATGTGTGAAAATTTATTAAAGCCCTGTGTGTTAGAACCACCTTGTTCCTCATTATCTTCCTGTTGGATTTTTATTAGTCTGTGACTTGCCCCAACTTATATTGAACACTCTTGCAGCTGTGATGTTGCCCTTTCCCAATCATCAATGGCATTGCTATTTTCAATAATGACTCTGGGCATTATGTTTCCTTGGAGTGCTGTATCAGACAAGTCAGCTCACTATGCTGGCGGTGAGGTTGCTTGTCCTTTTGGTCACTATTAGATCTGGTAAAGACGAGTGGGGATGAGAGGAGCTCCATGTAAAAAGGCCACAAACACCCTCTGCTCTGATCAAGGTTTGATTTTTCTTTCATGAGTTAATGCTTTTAATTAGTTGTATACATCTGATTAATTTTCAGAGTTCTGAAATGGTGGTTTTGATAATGCTGTCCAGTTTTCATCATTGCTTTTTTGGTGAAGTTTCTGTCTCCTCACTCTATGATTAAAGCACCTCCTATCACATTTACTTACTTTGAAGTACTAGAAAACTTGATTATATATCTTTATGCGTTCTTTGAATCTCTTTCAAAAAGTTGTTTTATGTTAGTATATTTGTCTATTTGAAATTAAGTATGTAAATTTTATACTTTTAGACACTTTATAATTAGAATTGTAAGTACATTACCTTAATTGGTCATTTGCTTTGTTCCATCTCATACATATACAGATATGTAGACTTTTTTATTTTATATAGTAAAATATGTAGTCACATTTTAATGAATATTTAAATTTGTGGAAGTCTTCTTTGCTGAGACCAGCAAGATGTCTAAAATATTTTAAAAATATTTTTATTAAAACAAAAAAATCTAAACCCATAATCTTGCTGTACTATCTTCTTGACATATAATGTGTAATCTGTTTTATTGCTAAATGCTCAATCAACTGTGGTATCACCACAACTTATTGATAATTTGCATTCATTCTAATGATAAGAAGTGACTTTTTTGTGTAACAAATACATTTAAAAACTGGGTCCTTTTTTTACATTAAATTATTTCTCTATTATCTAATCCTACAGTATTTTAATATACACTATTACTTTTTGTTAATTATTAATAAGATTTCTCACTTTAAAGAACTTAAAAACATACAAAATACAAATTTATTTCAATCATAATTCAGCAGTCTCATACATACATCACAATCTGCTGTCTTCAATAAATATCTTTTCACATCTATAAATCTATAATGATATGATTTAATAGCCTGCATAGGATTATATTAAATCAGTTGTAAAAATTTATTCAACTATATTTTCTGTTGGAAATCTAGATTATTTTTCAGAATTTCATTCACACTAGTAGCATTACAAAAAAAAAATTTAATGCTTGTTCACTTATTTCCTGCCCTATTTAAATTGATTGTTCTTTTAGTTCTAACATGCTTGACAGAATTGGAAAATGTATTTATAGGCAATCATATCATCAACACCAATACTTGTTGATCCTCCTCTCTAAAAATTTACCTCATTTTCTATTCCAGAGCTATCAAGGTGACTAAAAAGCCCAAAACTATGTAAAGTGATTGTTTTGTTTCTGAATTTAATGAAATAATCAAATGTTGCTTGTTTAATTATAGATCGATTATACTTTGTGGTTAATTTTCTTTATGATATTAAGAAAATATACTTCTATTTCTAAGTCAGAGAGCATTTTTATCAAGAATGTCATATTCTTTAAAGATGAATGTCTATTGCGGTGGTAATATTCTCCTTCCTCTCTCTCCCTCTTTATCACTCTTAAATATGATGTTAAATTTGAAATAATAGAATCACTGATATTCAAACATTTTAGTATGTATGTATCTTTCAATGTATAACTTTTGCTTAAGAGTGTTTGTGTGTGTATGTTTGTATACACAAACTTGCATGTAAAATATTTTGTATGGGCTTGACATTTTGCAAGTTTCTTACTCTTACTATGTTAGCTATATAAAGTGGGTCAGGTACAATACAAGAAGCTATTATACTCTTCAGCAATGCTCTACTGCCTTAAAATTGATGTATCTCCTTATTTTTGAAGGATTTTTTTCTGACTTATTTTTCCAATCGCTTCCATGACAGTTCATCTATCATTTCGTGAAGTCAATTTTAATTAGATTGCATATGAAAATTTTGTAGCATTAAATTGCATTTTATATTCATTTACCACTTTGTAATATTTAACATAGTTAATAAGTATTTTTATTTATGTCATTTATGCTGTTTTTTGCATTTACTTTAACTTTTTTCAAAAATATACATGGTTGTGAAATAAGGGCCCTTGACATTAGTGATACCAAGTTATGAATTGTACCCCATTTTGTTATGAGCTGCATTCCATTTTAAAAATGTATTGTGTTGCTAACTGCCCTGGGACTTTCCTGCCTGCGCCCTTGAGACCGCCAAACACCCGAGTGGGTCCGATTCCAGGAAACACCCACGTGTGCCCAACATAACTTGCCTATCTCCGCTTCCGTAACTCACCTGAGTTTGCTAGAGGCCATGAGTTTTTTGGATATTAGTCCATTCAAGGTCGCTGGCTTCTGGAATAAAGACTCCTAATTCGGCCTTTCTGAATGTGGTGAATTTATTATTCGCTGTCCAAATACAACAGTTGTGTATTTTATTGGTATTTTCAAGTATGAACTCATAATTTATTTTGTGGCACTACTCATTTTATGTTTCTGTAACTATTTTTTCACATAAGATATCTCTTTCCATTCATTAAGTTTATTCTTGATGATTTTGAGAAATGTGATGTTTTACACACTAAAATTGTCTCTCATTCACCTTTAATTTCTCACTAGTAATTTCTCACTTTAATTTCTTACATAGCAAAAACTTAATAAATATTTTCATTACTTATATAATTTTCATTACTTATATAAAAATACTAGGTGGAAAAAAACCTGAAAAAATATACACTGAAATGAATATTGGAGAATGATCTGATAGTGGGAAGGCAGAGATCTTTAAATGCTAAATGTTTATTTTTGTTGAATATCATATTGTATTTGAATGTTTATTGTGAAAAACAATAGTATATTGTAAGAGGAAACCTCTTTTAAAAGGCAAAAGTAAATAATCAATATTTTTAAAATTTGAAATTTAAAAGAATTACCTCGTTTGTTCTTTAATCTGTATCTGCTGATCTCTGCTGTAGGTTTTAATTGACATAATTAGATTTTAGCCATAAGTAATTAATTGTATATTTTGGCTCAATATTCAGTTTAGTTTGTATTTGTTCATAACTATATTAAAGTCCATTTAAATACTTTTATTTTATTGATCTCGATTATTATCGTAATTCTTACCTACTGTTTATTGATTTCAATTATTCTTTGTTTATCAAGATCATTTCTTAAATTCCTTTTGGCTTTTCAAACGTTGTAATTCTATCTGAATAATTCATACTTGAGTACATATTCTCTTGTTCTCATCCAAAGATAGCAATTCTATAGCCTGGTGTGAAATTCCAAGGACACAATTTTTTATTTTAAAATTGTGTATCTATTTCAGCAATGACTTTTAGAGAGAGATATGTGGTTCAGAGAAATGTGATGTCAGTGTAATATTTTTCCTATAGTTCTATTTATCATGTATATATGTGTGGGTAGGGAGGATTGCATCATATAGGTATATGTTTATATGACAGGGACTGGGGGATTACTGTGTGGGAAGTAGAAAGTGCATGTTTCATTCCAGTTTTACTAAAGCTCAGTATATAAGGTAAATCAGAAATCAGCTTACCAAATAGAAAAATGATACCAAGATTCTTTAGTTTGTGTGTTAGAGCAGAATTTGAAGATGACTCCTGTAATTTCTACAGCCTGATCTTCACATACTTAACTTACGTGTTTAATCTCAGCTCTAAACCTTGTTTTCTGCTATTTCATTTTAGTAGAATTTTATCTATTATTATGGATCAGTTTACTAGAGGTGGGATATTCTTCTATCTCTACAGTTTATCTCTCTGGCTGTCTAAACATAGCTATACCATGCAGGATGCTAGCTTTAAGCCTAGCCCCAAGAGTTTTTCAACATCCCCTTATCCCCATCCCTTGTATATTTTGTGATTCTACGAGTATATCTCCTCGAATTAAATGCATAAATACTATCCATATTCTATTTGTGACACTATCTTATGGGAGTTGATATCTTTGAATGAAAGAATGAATACAAAGTAAGAAATGCAATTCAGCAGGTTATAAATTTAGCAAAATTAATGAGACAAATATTTTTAATTTTCTAGGTGAAATACTACACGCTTTTCTGAAACATGAGGCCTGTAATCCGGGTAAAATCAAGGTTTCTTCATTTGTTTTTAGGTAGAAATGTAGGTTTGCTTTATATTTGAGGGTAAGCTGTTACTTATGCTTTATTAGATTTTTAAAATCCAGTGTTGATTTGACAATTTTCTATAAATTGACAGTATATTTAAAACCAATTATTTTGTTAATTCATTCAAAAACAATGATAATATCTCATCTAAGTACGAGGAATTTTGTATTTTGTATAAGATCAAAACACTCATTAAAGTCTTTCTGGCCTAGCTTGTTTGCAAAGGCCCTGGCCAAGTCAATACAGGAGCCTCTGCAGGGGCCAGTAGACCTACTCAGCAGAGCTGGTACTATATCAGCAGGAGGGCCTGCCCTGTACACCACTGTAGCCCTAGCTGGGAAGAGGAAGTAAAAAAAGAAGAATCTAAGGAATCCCATGATGACATAGGCTTTGGTCTTTTTGACTAAATCCCTTTTGAAATATGTCCAATCCAAAGTTCAACTCTTAAATAAAAAATAGAATGAGGCTTGGAAAAGTGAAGACTGGACAATCACATATAAAGTGCACTCTCTGTACAAAAGGCTAGTGAGCTGAGAAAACATGTTATAGTAATATTATTATAATTAAGGGGCACTTAAAGTAAGAACTAGAAAGATGGGAGCCATACTGTAAAACTCAAATAGGTTTACCTGTATAAATACATTATATATGCATAAAAATAAAAATTTTATGTCTATAAACATGTCATTTTTGTAATTATTTTAGTCACTCTGAGTAAATTTCTTTAACAATTATTTAAAACCCACTAAGGTCCCAATTAATGCCCAGGAAGAGGAAAAACTTCAGTATGGCTGACAATCAGAAAGGGGCTGTATCTTATTGGAGCAGTCAGTGTTTATACAAGTGTATAGAGTACACACACATTTTTGTACATGTGCATTTATGTGTGTGTGTGTGTATTTTAATGGAGTCTGATATAATGATCTTGGATCATTGTTTTCAAAGAGTGAATCTCAAAACAGCAGGGTTATACCTTCTGAACTATATTACAAATGCAAATTACCAGGCCCCATCTACTCCAAATCTACTGAATCAGAAACTGGAAAGATAGGTTTAATAATTTGTCTTTTAATAAGCCTTCCAGCAGATCATATGCATACTAATTATAAGAACTGCTGATATAAAAATAGCATTTGCACTATATTTTTTATGTAAGTGAAATATTGATAGGAACTTTCAAAGGTGTTTCAAATGAGGACATTTCGTTAGATCATTCTAAAACAAAATCAAGTACTTTAAAAAGGCTGCTTTTTTTGCTGTTTCTAGGTGAGAGACATTGGGACATAACTGAGCATCTGATTTTTTATGAAGACTAAGATCATTCTAAAATGACCATTGACTTTTGTTTATTTGTGTATTTCTAGTAATATAATCATTTAAAAAGTTATCATTAATAAATATAGTCTAGATTAAATATTAGAGAAAACAAGGCCTATAGAAAAGTGGCAAATTATCTTTACAACTAAATTTTATTTTTATTTTAAAACTAGAGAATTTATTTTTTAAGCACTTTACATTAGGCAAAAAATTAAATGTTAACATAAATAAAATAGAAATCTAGTATTCTGATTCATACAATCAATGGCAGTAGTATATTAATTTTTGAAACATATATTCTACAATGATAACACATAATATAATATTGTTTAAAGAATATTAATAAAATACATACCATGAACTCATCTTCTATATTAAGAAACAAAACTGTGGAAGAGTTTAAAATTCCTGTATGCCCTCCTCATTTGTGTTGTTAATTTTTTTCTCTCAGTGTAATATTGCTTGATTTTTTTATGTTATTGAAAATAAATTTTAAAATATTTTACTTTTTGAATGTTCACTGCTAATATGAAAAATGAAATTGATTATCATATACTGATATTGTATCCTGCAACCTTGAAACACCTTTTTAAAGTAAACTTTTTATTTGTAGAAAGTTGTAGATTCATAATACATACATGTATGCATTACACATATGTATAGTTGCAATTGTATGAAATAATATAGAGTTTCCTATACCATTTTCCCACTTTTCCCAATGGTTCCATGTTGCAAAACAATAGTGCAAAATTACAACCAGAATACTGACATAGGTAAAGCAAATGTACAGAACAGTTTCTTCACTATGAGGATTTTTCATTTTGCACCACCCCCATGCTCTCCCATCAACATTTCCTTAATCAGACATGACTATATTTTTTTCATTTTTATAATTGTGTCATTTCAAGCATGCTATATGGGTGCAATCATACGGTATTTAACCTTTAGGAATTTTTTCTTTCCTCAGCATAAAACTTTGGACATTCATCCTAAGTGGTATGTATCACTAGTTTGTTCCTTTTTACCACCGAGTAATATTCCATTGTATAGACGTTCCACAATTTACTTAACTACTTATCTGTTGGAAGAAATCTGGGCTTTTTCCAAGTTTTTCATTATTAAGAATAAAACCATTTTGGATATTTGTGTACAGGTATTTATGTAAACATATGTTCCTACTTCACTGGATAAGTGCCCAGAATGCAATTACTGAGTCGTATGGCAATTTCATGATTTGTTGTTTAGAAACACTGCCAACATACATTTTTCAGAGTCATTGTACTATTTCACGTTTCTACCAGCAATACATGAGCAATCCAGTTTCATCACAGTCTCACCAGTATTCGCTCTTGTTACTTTCCCCCACTCTTCTAAAAATTTTGGCCATTTGGTTAGCTACAGAGTGATATCTCACTGTGGTTTTCTTCTGTATTTCCCGAATGGCTAACGATTAAACATCTTTTTATGTGTTTATTTGACTTCTAGATCTCTTCTTTAGTGAAAAAATCTCCTCACGTCTTTTTCCCATCTCTTAATTAAATTATTTTTTGGTTTTGTTTATATTTACTGTTTATGTTGGGGAGTTTTGTGCTTATTTTAGATTTTAGTCCTTTATCAGATATTTTGTTTTGATTTTTTCAAATTTGGCTGTTGTCTTTTTACTCTCTTCACATGTGCTTTCACTGAGCAAATATATAATGATGGGAGGAGAACTGACTCTAGGTGGTGAGCATACAATGCAATGAATAGATGGCATATCATAGAATTGTGCACTTGAAGCCTATATACTTCTACTAACCAATGTTACCTCAATAAATTTAATAATAAAAAATTTTAATTTTAATGAAATTCAAATTAATAATTCATAAATTTTTAAGAATTGTTCTTTTGATGTCAAAACTAAGAACTCTTTGCCTACTTCTAGTTTTGATAATTTTTCTATGTTTTTTCTAAAACCTTTTTATCTTTTACATTTTATATTTAAGTCTTTAATCCATTTTGAGTTACTAATTGCTTTAGCATCATTTGTTGAAAAAGTCATCCTTTAATCTTTGAATTGCTTTTGCACCTTAGTCAAAAATCAGATGTGCATATGCATATACATTTACTTTTTAATTCTATCTACTCATTAGTGTACAATGTGTGTGTGTGTGTGTGTGTGTGTGTGTTCATATACACACACACACACACAACCTTGTAATACCATACTGTCCTCATTGTTGTAGCTTCATAGTGTCTAAAAATCATTAGGGTGAATTCTCCAACTTAGTTCTTTTTCAGATTTGTTTTAAATATTATAAGCTGTTTGTTTTTTGACATATATTTTAGAAACACTTGTCAATTTAAACAAAATAGCCTGGTAAAGCTTTCACAGGTATTTTAGTAGAATCTATAGATCTATTGATTATTTTGGAAAGAATTGGTAACTTCTAATTCATAACATGACACATGTATGTATGTATCTTTCTATCTACCTAGCTCTCTTTCCCCCTATTTATTGAGATTTTGTTCAGTTTCTGTTAATAATGCTTGGTAACTCTCATGGTAAAGGTTTTACACATATTTGATTAAATTTATTCTTAATATGTTTTGGGTTTCAGGGACCTCCAAGTTAGTGTATTTAAACTTTGTTTTCAATTATCCATTTAAAATATAGAAGTACAATTGATTTTGTATATTGAGTTTTTAACCTGTGATCTTTATTCATTCTCTTATTAGTTTTAGTATCACTTTTGTTGATTCTTTAGGATTTTCCAAATTTATGATTTTGTCATGTAGCTCCACTTAAAATATTTTATTTTTAATCTGTAAATTTTTATATAATTTATTTTCAAACTAATTATAATAGGCTTTGATAAATTATATTTCCATTATTATTCAGGTTTTTAAATTTTATTATTATTCAATAATATGCCGGTTGCTAAGAAAATTTTTTAAAGTTAACATATCATTTATGTTTTTAATTCACATTTATGTGTATGATTTCTAAATATTTAGTGTTATTATTCTAGATGAAAGCATATTGAAAACTTGTTTTGAAGCTTAATTTATATTGCAAAGCTTATTTACTTATTTGTTTATTTTCTTATTTTTGTGTTTTGTGTATATTTGGAAAGATATGTATTCTCCATTTTTTGGATGTACTATGTCTATTATATCAAGCATTTTAATTGTACTTTGTAAATTTTTAATATTATTACTAGTTTTTAATTAATTTGATCTATGTATCTGCAGGAAAAGCTTATGTATATGTGTATATATATATATACATATATATATCTTATTATACTAAAGCATTGGTCATTTATCTTTCTTTTGGAGAGCTGACAATTTTTGCTTGATCATATTAAAATGGTTCTTTTAGTAAATAAAATCAGTTTTCACATTTAGTTAGTTGATTAAAATTTTAATCAGTAAATGATGATGTATATTATATCTAGCAAAGCTGAAACTCTCTCTCATAATTATTGCTATAGATAGAATAGCTATATTTACATCACTTCCTTCTAAACTTTTCTAATTCCTATACATTTAAAAACTTTGAAACCTCTTATTTTGCTTATGCATTACATGTATTAAATGTTTACTATTTGATGTCTTTTGTGGATGAATAAAGTATTCAGTTTTGGTCTTTATTCCCCTGATTTTTTTTTCCTTTTCTATAAGATTAGATGGTACAGATTCTATTTCTATTTTACAGGTAACCCCAGAAATTTTCCTCTTCATTAAATCTATATTTAACATACATTTAAATAATATACAGACCTTGAATGCTTAAAATTCGATGACCTTCTTTCTAGTAGTTCTTGTCATTTTTTAAAAAAAAATTAGTTATAAACTTATTATTTGTTTAAATGTACTTACATATTTACCATTCTATTGAATCACCAATAGTTTTTGAAGCTTTATTCTTCCTTCTGGGATTACTATGCAATCATCTCAAGCATGTTCCCTAAATTTCTTTTAATAAAATTTTGATAATAAAAATGTTTATCATTTTTATCTAAATAAATATTATCTAAAATATTTTATTTGACCTCAAATATTTATTTCAAAGCTTCGTTTATTTAGATATCCAAGCTAATGCTATTTTTCTCCAGAAATTTTATCATCTAAATTTTTTTGCTGTTGTTGGTTATGGTTTAAAACTAACCCGATTGGTGTTCTTACTGATTTTTGTAAATATTTTGCTTTCTTTTTTCCCCTTAGGTGTTTTTAGAATACTATTTATTTTTTTGTCTTAAGCATTCCATGGTTTTAAAAAATATTTATAGATACTAATTGCTTTTTATTTCACCTACATAATACATAGCATATCTTCTATGTGTGAATTTATGTCTTTCATCATATCTGGACAATTCTAGCTAAATATTACTTCTATTCTATATTTTTTATTTCTTTTTGTAATTTGAATAGATATGTATTAGTCTTACTATTTCCTCATTTTACTTTTCTTTCAGTTTTCAATGTCCAATATTTTATATTACCTTTTGCATAATTTAGTTAATTTGGTCTTCTTGTTTACCAATTTTCTCTTCACTTCTACCTAATCTTTTGTTTAAATCATGCCTTTATTCAAATTTTTAATTAATATTTAATATATTAATATTAATTTCAATTTTGGAAGTGCTACTTGGCTGTTCTTTAAATTTGGCTTGTGTTTTCAAACAATAATCTCTGTTTTTCAGCCACATATTTAGCACCATATCATATTTATTTCATTATATGAAACATACCTAATGTTTTAAAATAGTAATTATTTTATTATCTCTCAACATTCTGTGGTTTGTCTAGGCTCAGCCATAGAATGTGAACTGAGATGGCAATTATTTGGAGATTCAATTGAATTGAAACATCCCAGAGAATTCAATTCACTAAAATATCTAGCAGTTTATGCTTACTATTGTCTGGGAGGTTGGCATTTGACCAAAAGGTTACATGCGGCCTATCAATATGGCTTGGTGACATGCTTTCTATGCTCATGATGAGTGTGTTCTAAAAGGACACACCCCTAAAATAGGTGTTCTAAGAGCTCAAAAGTAATTTTTAAGAAATTAATACTTACCTCCAACAATCATTAAAGTTATCATTGTTCTTGATTTCTTTTATGAACAAAATATATAGTTAATAAACTTAAGATAAATGGGTGGAAATAACTACAAAAATAAAAATACTGAACTATTGAAACTAATAAGCCATCAAACTCTCTAACTTCTGTGTTTAGGGGGGAATTTTTGTGAATTTTCTTTCTATTTATATGAAGATGACTATTTTTTCATTTCAACTATAAGAAACCCATAACTGGCAAGACCATTAAGAGTAACAATGATATTTTTACTTCATTGGTAGTTCTAATTATGTAGATAAGATCTCTTTGATTAATAAAATCATTGATTGATTAATGCCTTAACAGACAGTTCTATTTATTGCCAAATTAAGTGTGGCTAACAATAAGCTTTTCTTTGTGATTCAGAATCAATTTGCTTTTTTAACTTGTAATCTTTTTTTTTTTCTATTTGTGAGGAAATTCTGGAGAGTTTATTGACAAAGAGTAATACTTTTTTCTCAATTGAGGTTTTATGTCTAGAAGACAAAGAAAAACTTCATTGTGAATCTCTTGAGAAATAAAAAAAATGTGGAGAATATTTGCTTTATACTTCACACTTAATTCAATAAGTAATATATATGAGGATATTAATCATTGAAGCAACAAGATTTTCTAAGCACCAAATATATCGCATGCTTAGGAATGTGATAGTCACTGGGGATAGATACCCAAACAAATAAGACCAATGACATATTTTCTTTCAGTGGAGTTTACATTTTAAAGAAGGAGACAAAAAAAAGTAAAATATGCATACAATTAATTTTATTACAGACTGTGATGTATTCAGGAAAGCAGGATGATGGATATATGTACATGGATGTTATTTTATCATAAATGCCAAAAGTTGAAAGCAACCAAGATTGCCTACAGTAGGGAACTAGATAAAATGTGGTACACACAGACAAGGAAATATTTTTCAGTGCTCAACAGAAATGAACTATCAAGCCATGAAAAAACACGAAGTAATCTTAAGTGTGTATTGCTTAGTATAAGAATCCAATCTGAAAGGTTACAAAGTGTATGATTTCAATTATATGATTTTCTTGAAAAGGCAAACTCTAAACGCATTGAAAAAGATCAGTGTTTCCCAGAGGTTAGTGGAGTGGAGAGGGGCTGGAGAGGGTGCCTAATGCAGGGATAGACAAAGCACAGAGGAGTTTTAAAGCAGTGAAAATCCTTTAAAATACCATAATAATAGATACATGTCATTAGTATACATTTGTCCAAAACCACAAAATGTACAACACTAAGAATGAAACCATAAAATAAACTATGGACTTCTGGTGATTATGATGCATTAATATAGGTTCAATTGTAACAAATGTACCACTCTGGTGAGAGACGTGGTTAATACAGGAGGCTAAGTATATGTAGGAGTAGAGAGTAATATATGGGAAATCTATGTATCATCCCTTCAATTTTGTTGTGACTTTAAAACTTCTCTAATATAATGAAGTCTTAATATTAAATCTGTTATGAATATTGTGATAATACAATATAAAATAAAATAATTGGGCTAGAAAATTTGGTAGGACAACATAATTATAAACAAAATTAGTTCACATTTATTAATGTCTTTTTATTACATGGTTCCAATTATATTTTTATAAATTATAAGCAATGTATACATTTAGAGCTCAATGTGTATTAGTTTTAAGTATTTTGTATTTTAGAGAAAACATTTTTGTGTTAAATGGATTCACAGGAAATTTTTATAGCAAAAAAAACTTGTGAAAGAAATAAATTTGTACAAGTGAAAAATGTTATGAGTATCTAATACTTTCCAGATACAATAAATCAGTATTATGAACTGTGAAAAAAACATTTCACTTGATTCTCATTTTTTCATTATTTTATATGAGGATTAATATTTTTATTTTTTATTTTATTTTATTTTTTTTTTGCTTTTTGGTATGTGGGTAGCTCCCTGACTGGGAATCGAACCCAGGCCGCAGTGCTGACAGCGCCAGCGCTGAAGCCTTAAGCCACTACACCATCAGGGAACTCCCAGGATTAATATTTTTAAATAAAAATTAGACATGATTCTCATACAGTTATAGTCATTTAATTAATTTTATACCATGTTATATTAAAATTTTTCAAATTATACAATTTGGTCAATAATTTTTATTAAATTTATGAAACAATAATGATCTTCATTAGATATTCTGGTCTCCTTTTGTATCAAAAATCAATCCCAGTCCTAACAATTAAAGGTACACTTGATCATTTTTTTCTTTTTTTTTTCACTTGATCATTTTGTACTCTCAAAAATGTAAGACTGCTGTCCTAGTTCCAGCATACATAATTTAAATTTTTCTAATGCAATGAGAGATGGGTCTTAAAATGATTCTTTCACGAAGCTCTAAATTTTTATAATTCAGTTCTTAATGGTTGCCAAGAATAATACAATCTAAAATTAAGTGTGCCCATAATTACAAATAATTTTTGTTTTGTATTTCAGTCTCAGACATTTATAAAAATATTTTAAATATTTCAAATTTGATTTTAATAATTATTAGGTAAATAGGGCTTTTCCTTCATACCTCTTTTTTATTTTTATGATGTACTTATAACTGTATTATCTGTTTTTCAAATGCATTATTATTTTCCTCTGAAAGAAATATCCTGTTTATTGTACTATTTTTTTAAAGATACTTGAGATATACACCAGCTGTGAAATAGAATAATAAATTAGAAAATGATTATAATTAAAAGATAAACCTACTTATAATCTTATTCTCCACTTTATGAGCAAAGCTGGAACTACTGTAAAGTGGCACCAGAAGGCCCTATTATAGTCTGTATCAAGTGTAGATTCACAAAATGCTTAAATTGTTTTCCAAAAATCATATTGAATTAGATAAACTTGTGTTTTTGGATATCATTTGAATAAAGATGAAAAAGTGACTTCACTTAAACAATTTTTTAAACACCTGCATATCAGTTTCCTTCTGGGAATATGTTTCTAGGACTTAGAATTCATCCAAATAATCAAGCACAGATGTTATAATGCAGTTAGCAGCTCATATGTTTCCTTTAGGATATTAGAGAGTTCAAAAAGGCATATTGATAATGCACTCAGAAAAACCTAAGCAGACTAGGAAATAAAATTATTACTTTCCTATTTCAGCACCATTTTTCTGAAACAAATGAGTTTCCTTTTTTAAATACATACAGATGTTTAAAACAATTGAACTAATATAATGGTCCTAAAACAACAACAAAAACATTGCTGTTTAAACTTGAATGAAAAATTTAAGAGAATTTACCAACCCTAGTTCTGGCTGAGTGGTTGTATTTGTCAAGATTCTTGAGAAAAACCAGACTGATGTGTATACACACACACACACACACACACACACACACACACACAGAAAGAGAGAAATTAATTTATTTTCAGGTTATTTGTTCATATAATTGTGGGTGCTGTAAAGTCTAAAATCTTTGTGCCAGGTTGGAATTTTCAGAAACAACAGGTGTTGTACTGTAGTCATGAGTCTTGAAGACCATCTAGAAGCAGAATTTTTTTCTCTCTTGGAGACCTTAGTCCTTGCTTAAGTCATTTCACTGATTTGATGAGCACCTCCTTCCACATTATAGAGGGTAATCTGCTTTACTCTAATCTACTAATTTAAATGTTAATCTCATCTAAAAAATGCCTTTATACCAATGCCTAGATAGTTGTTTGACCAAAAAACTTGACACAATAGTCTAGGTAAGTTGAAACATAAGATTAACCATCACAGTGTATTATCTAAATGTGAAAAATAATGCTTCCGAGAATATGTACAAGGTTAATTATAGTGGCATTTTTGGTCAGAACATTCATATGACACTATTCTAAATAGCCATCAACCAAGTGATTTGCTGAATAAATTGTAGTACAACCAACCAAAGAAACACCACATAGAAGTAAAAAGAAGAAAGGAGCTGGTTATCTACAAATATGGAGTAAGCTGCAAATACACAATTGTTGAAAAATGAGGGACAGAACTATATGTTAATAAGCTATGTTTTGTGAAAAATGGAAGGGTGAAATTATTTATATGTACTTATATGTGTATAAATATCTAAGGAAGGATTCAATCAAAACACAAAAATGTTCTATATTGGTAGGAAAGGGATGGCTATGTAGACACTAACAGATAGAAAAAATGCAATAACAGATAGAGTATGGAGAGAGGATGATAGATAGAAAATAATGCACAAAGTAAAACTATGCATTATATATTTTAATTCTTTCAAATGTACTCAGTTTCCTGCCATGCATTTTAAAATAATATCAAAGTCTGATTTTGGCGTAAGATTTAGAATAATGTGAAAATACCATTAAAATGCTTTTTTGGTTCCTGTGTATTTCTATAATACATAATCGTATTTATTTAAAAAACAAACATGAAAGTCTTAAAGACTACTAAATTCTTTTTTTAATAGATTTTCTTTTGAAAGTGAAGTTTAAATTAACAGTAAAACTGAATGGAAAATACAAATATTTTTCCTATGCTTCAAACCTGACTCCCATTTGTCTACTCCCCATTTCAATATCACCACTAAAGTGATAAATTTATTATATTAAAATTGATGAACTTACATTGATGTCATAATCACCCAGGGTTTATAGATTACATTTTTATCTTTAATGTTATATAGCCTATAGGTTTGGACAAATGTATAAAGAATGATATGTATCCTCCATTATGGTATATAAAATAGTTAAACGATTCTAACAATTCTCTTGCACTCTGCTTATTATTTTTATTAAAATTTTTTTATTAGTAGTATCTTCAGATGTACAAAACAACATAATAATTAGACATTTATACACTTCACAGTAATAACCCCAACAAGTATACTATACATCTGACATCTTACACAGCTATTACATTACCCTTGATCATATTTCTTGTGTTGTATTTACATCCATGACTATATATTTTTAATTATAATTGACATTCAACTCTTTATCTGTGTTTTTAGAGAAATTATCTTTCTTCTTTCAAAACATAATTTCTCTTTATACATGTGTATTTGTCTATATATATATATATATATATATATATATGCATTTGAAATTCTCATAAATGTAAACTTAATTAAAAATTCTGTAACTTTTTGCTATGTAACTTTTATTTGAAAGCTGCACCTGTTCATTGCTGTAAGCAATTATTACCCAAGTGTGTATGCACGTGTTTATGTGTATGTGCATGTATATGTATATGCATATGTGCACACATTATACACAAATGATGGACATGTTTAGGTATATCAGCCTAAGTTATATATTTAGGGCATGATTTCACCCTTGTATGATAGCATGAGTAAAAGAATAAAATGTTGCTTTATGGGAATACTTTTCCATTTTAACACCTCTTGAAAATTGTGACAACTTGTATTTAACATTTTTATATTAAAACTTCCATGCTTCCTAATTTTTTAACCTTTTTGTAGAATAATAAGGGCTCTTAATGCATTTATAATTTGATAATTTCTTGATATAAGTCATTTGAAACAAAATATATTTCGATATTTAGCAAAATATTTTGTGTGCTAATATATGAGTATATGCATACATATACAGAGGGTGCCAAAAAATGTATACACATTTTAAGATAGGAAAAAACTGTATTATATACTGATAACAAAAGAGGAATACAAGTCATGTTTGACTTCTGCAATTATAAGAGGTGCTCAAAGTGGTTACCATAGGTAGAAGAATGTAGGGGAAACTCAAAAAACATTCTTGAATTTCAAAAACCACTTCAAAATAGGCTTGCAGTCCTGGAACCACAACTGTGCTTCTGCCATTTTCTTTAACTGCCCTGCCTGTGGCATGGTGATGTGAGTATTCATTTGATTAACACTGTCTTTTGAGCAAACACCATACTACACATTGCTACCATAATTCAATTCAACTCCAAAAAGATATACATAGATAACATCTCTTAAAATGTGTGTATATATTTTTTGGCACCCAGTATATAAATATGTCCAGAAAAAATAAGCTATAAATACCTTTAGTTTTCATATTACATGGCTGGATACTTTCTGGACACCCGTGATACATTAAATTAAAGCTCATCTCTTTTTTATGTAAGATAAATTTATAATAATATTTGTAAATATGGTGCATACAATTTTATTCTAGCAATTAAATTTATTTAACAATTCAGTATTTCAGGAAATAATAGAATGTGTAAGAGAAAACTACACAATTGGGGAAAAAAATTTTATCAAATCCAGATTTGGCAGAATTTCAAGAGAAAGATCATAATCTCTGCCTGTTAAGAACATAAAATTTACATAGTCTCAAAATATAACCAGGAAATAAATGTGGATGTAAAAATCTTACTATTTTATTAAATTAATTTAAAGAATGAGATTATATGACCTAGGTGTTGTATAAGTCAATAGTACGAATCTCATCAAATTGCTTGATTTTTACATTATATATTCACACAGGTTTAAAAAATGTGAGACATACAGAAGAGAAGAAATATTGTAATGTTTAGATCAGATTTTAACTACTTATGAGATACATTGCCTAAAATACAATCTGTCTTAAGTGACAGTGCTCATAAAAGAGCAGGAAAAAAAGAGCAAAATGAGAGTAACATAAAGCTGTTGTAAAAATACGGTTAAGCAATTAGTACACATTTCAAATACTAGCAATGGTCATTGAGAAGATAGCTAGCACCTTCAAAAAGAACATTTAATAATCTAATTAAATTAAGAATCTATCAGATATCAATGTGTCTTTCTCTACATTGGATAGTTTGGGGAACTATCCAATGTAGAGAAAGGCGGGTTCTAAAGGCGGGTATTACAAAAGAAAAATGTGTGGCCAAGTGGAACTTGTATTGCCTTTGTTAGACTAGCTTGACATAATATAGTTTCACTGTATTAACTTGTTAAACAGTTACAAGGTCCTTCCCAGGTTCAAGGGAAGAGGAAATAGAAATCTTTCTTAATAGGGAGTATCAATTTTCTCCAAAAGTAGTCAGAAATATTGCTGTAATAATTTTTATAAAATAAAATCTCCCACAGTCAATGAACTCTTTTCTATATGCACAGTACACAAACCCCCCAAATTCTAATCACAATAAGATATCGATTAAAGGTTAAGAATCCCAACATCTAGATTAGAACCAGGTGTGTACAAGGCTGCCCTGTTGAGGCCTTCCTCAGACATTGTCAATAAAGTTGAAAACTTATAGTGGCAGATGCTAGACTGAATAAAAAGCAGCTTCAAAAATAGTAGAAAGATTACTTACAACCATTCTGCATATTCTCCATCAGCATCTAAGGATGTCAAAAGTCAGTGTAAGATGGGTGCCGAGAAAGCTCACTTTGTTTCAAAAACAACAGTGCATCAAGTATTCACAACAGTTTTTGAATCTCTGCAGAGACAATAAAGATAAAGTTGTAAACTGGATTGACACTGAAGATAGAACTTGGGTTCATCATTTGGGGTCTAAGTCAAAGCAGGAGTCCATGCAGCAGCATAAAAAGGGCACCCCACTCCTAAGTATTTCAAAGTGTTGCAATTGACTGGAAATATCATAGCGACTGTTTTTTGGGAGGGTATCGTGCCAATCAATTACAATAATATGGTGTCACAATAACTAAAGAGTACTATTGCAGTCTGCTGATACAGTTAAAAGAAACTGTGAAGGAGAAAAGAAGAATGGACCAAAGTGCTTTTGCATGACAGTGTTGTTGCAATGTGGCATTGGCTACTCTTCACGATGGTGGCTTCCAAACATGACACTACCTTCCCTACTGTTCAGACGTGGCTCCATCTAATTATTATTTGTTCCCAAATATGAAAAAAACAGATTCAGGATAAAAATTTACAATAAAAAAGTTAAAGTTGCAATTTGAGGGCAAAAACCAAACTTTTTTGGAGGGGTATCAATTAAGTTACTGAAATATCTGAATAGTGTATTTAAGGTTGATAGTGAATATATTGAAAAGAAAAAATACTATATAGTGTTTTCTTATCCCTATTCACCTTCATTCAGCGAATGTCTTGACCACCCCTTACATTCTTGTTTGTTAGAGCATTAGGTTCATTTGATTCATTTTCTACTTTGCATACTACCAGTCAATAGTACTGTTAAACTTTTAGCTACCACCTAAAAGAGATACTTTTTTTTAAATTTAAATAATAATATCTTCACTTTCATCTAAGTCTTCACTGACAGCGTCCTCACACGTCATCATCATCGTGCTCCTTTTAATGATCTTTTTAGAACTGTGATTTTAAAGCCACTAATGTGTTTTTAGTTTATTTTTGTAATGACACTGCCTGCTTTGGGAACCAAAATCAATTTAAGTTTCTCTGACTGCATAACAAATTACCACATCATCCAAAACTTTGTACTAGTAGTAAATGCCTACTTTTCTTGTCTCAGTAATTCTGTGGACCAAAAATTAAGACAAGAAATAGCAAGAATGACTTTCTGCTTATTATATACAGGCCTGATAGAAACAGTGTAACCTGGTGACTAAATTTAAATATAATCTTATTCACTCATATACAAAGTCTGCCTGGGAAAAATCCAGCTATTGTCAGTATAATGAGGACTGTTTGCGTGACATTGATGTAACCTGGCAGAGTGGACTGGAATGCACATGCGTGAACAATGACGTCTTTACTCTACTAGTCAATGGGGGCTTTAGACACCGTTGAGTGAAAATGTGTACAGGGTAGCCATCACATTTAAAAACACTAGTGAGTAGAGCAACGAATCTGCATCAAATTTTGCATTAAGCCTGAACGTTCCTCCATGGCAACCATTTGGATGATTCATAGGGTTTTCAAAAATGATATAAGGAGTGCTGTGCAAATAAAAGTGTGGCACAAATACTCCACAGACAGGCAAGAATCTGTTGGAAGTGATCCACCTTCCAGAAGACCTCCAGCAAGAAGACCTCGCGTGAGAATGTGGAATGTGTGTGGGCTGCAATCAACAAAGATGGGCAATTGACAGTGTGATAACTAGAAGCTGATCTGGGGATTCCAAAAGCTACTGTATCTGAGATTTTAATGTAGAATCTTCAGTAAATGCCCGTTATCCATACTACATAGCTGGATACCTTCTGGACAGACATCAGATGGCGGTGGATCCCGGATGTAAGCTGGTCATCTTAGTTTCTCTGTGTTGGAGTCTGTATGGACTAGGTCAGGCAAGGTGACTGGGTTTCCAAAGTAAGGTTCCAGAAGTACAGTGTATGTCAAGTAGAAGACATAGCACATTTTCTGACCTGGCTTCAGAGTCACACAGTGCCATTGCCCCTACATTCTATTCATCAAGTCAGTCACAGAGTCTTGTTCATCTTCAAGAAAAAAGGGAAATGAATCTACTACATGGGGAGTGGGGACATTTGGGACTAAAATAATCTCTGTGGCTGTTTTTTGAAAATCACAATCTGCCAAGATGAAATAACATAGCAAAACATTTAAAAACAATCTGTCAGCATTCACAAATTATCTGTAGATATAAACATTTTATTGGTATATTGCAATAAATTGGAAAAAATAGAGTTATGACTAAAATTTTATCACTAACTCATGATATGTTTTACATATGCCAAAACAGCCATATTATTCTTAATGGATAATGTTAATTATTGTTTTAACTCATAACAATACATGATACAATAGTGCCTTTTTATATATCTACAGTTAAAAATGCTATTTTAAATAGAAAGAATTATTTTGTTAAAATATTTGACAACTACTGTTATATTAAAAAAAGTTTTTAATTAATCATATGTTAAAAATAAAAATTTTAGTTCTAATCTCAATATACTTTATGTAAACCACTGTCAAGGAAATTGCTTAGCAACAATGCTAAGGAGCCAGAGAATTTGACCTTGTATGTGTATGTCAAAATAGACATATGTTTCCTTTGCTTGGAAGGTATATGTTGAATCTGTCACTATGACTTATAAAGCCAAAAATTATTATGATTTCAGGAATAACTAGAAGGGACCAACATACTAAAAAGGATTTCAGGATATTATTTTATGAGTCTAATTGTTTATCTTGAAGACAAATAGAATGGATGATAAACAGTCATATGCATTGACTCCCTAGAATCATAGCTTCAGAAATTCTCAATATAATATTATCAAATGAGACAATCAAAATATAGTGCCATTAGTGTTGAAGTATTCTTTTTAAAAGGTACAACACCTATGATCTCTATTCTTTGCCTCCCAATATGTAGGGAAACATTAAAAGCTTATTGATCATTGGAGCAAAAGTATTTTTTAATAGCTGATAATTATTGAAAGAACCATGCATAAGGGAGAAATCTTAATAAATCATACCTTAAACATTCATAATTTGTGCTAACTTATTGTTGCCAAATTGGCCATTTTATTTAACCATTTGTAAAAATTTACTATTTTATTGAACTAAGAAATATAAATGTGATTATTAAAAGTATGCTTATCTATTACTGATTCACACACACATGAAATAATAGTTTATTGGTCTGTTTTTCAGGCATGTGACTGGTACCTGGGATACAACTGTGAAAAAGACAGTAATGATGTCTGCCTTGGAATGAACAGAATGGAATTAATGGTTACTGAAACAAGCAAGTTTTAAAGAATCTTTTATATGTATTATCTGCACATAAGAAATCACTGTATCAATTACAACAAATACTTATCCACATTTTGGAGAGCTGTCCAGAAAGTATCCAGACATGTAACTGTTTTCCTTATATCGACGATGGGTGGATATTTTTTTCTGGACAGTCCTTCTATTATTGTACAATTATAAAATATTTTTGACAATGTTCCTTTTAAATAGCATCTATTTTAACACATTTTAATTCCCACAAAACATATATAATAGTCTTCTTATTGTTAGTGACCTAAATTAAGTGACTCTACCTTATCTCAGAAAGTTACTTTAATGTTCTACAGAATAACGAAAAGACATTTTTCTATGGTAGGGTTTATCAACCTTGTATATGTTGACATTTTGGACTTGATAATTCCTGGTGTGAATGCCTATCCTGTGCATTATAGGATATTTGGCAGTATCTGTAGCCTCTACCCATCAATAAAATTACCTATAAGTTAACAACAGTAAAAAAATTTCCAAAATTATCAAAATTCTCTGGGGATAAAAATCACTCCCAGTTGAAAACTACAATCCATGTTAAAAGAAGCAATTAAGAAAAAAAAAGTGTCTGATTTTCTTTGTCTACTAAAGTCAGAATTAAAAATGCAAAAAGAGATATATTCTTCCTTCAAATGACCCATTCATTTAAGCTGATACAGGAAGTTACATGAAAGATGAATATATAAGTAACTGAATTCATATTGCGTTAAATAATATGAGACTGTGAGCACAATGTAAATAATAATTAATAATCAAATCTTCTATTACTTGTGTTTATAAGATTGATTGACAGATATAAAACAAATATTGTATAGTTAAAGTATTACCATCAAAATTTTATAGAAAACAGAAAAACTGATAATAAAATAGCTGGTTCAAACTTTCTATCTTTGGTTAAAATTTCCATAGTGCTTAGTTAAGAAATGGGCCACCTAAGAAAGGAAATATAAGAGGAAGATTTTGAGTGTTCACTGTAGGTCAATTCCTATATTACAATTTATGTACATTCCCAAAAATTAAATTAGCTTTTTTATATTTATAATAAACATAAGAAAAATGAGGGTTGTACATTTTCAGAAACATGTTCATGAGCACATATAGCAATAATAAAAATTTAATATCTAAATCCAAATTCTTCCCATTCTTCCAGCACCCTGTAGTGCTTCCTTTCTCTCTATGTGGAGACTGCTGAGGAATAACAAAGGCAACCATTCTGGAGCACTAGAGGGTCTGATACATAAATTTGCAAATATAGGAGATACAGCACAGTTTACTGTTGGCACCCATTATTCCTCTTGTCTTCTTTAGTGCTAAATTTTTCTGACATAGAACCAGACACATGCCTTTTTTATAAGAGACTATACTTGTCATCTTTATTGTAGCTAGGTGTTATCTTGTAACCTAACTCTAAACTTCACATCAAATATGTTTGCAAAAGTGATGTGTGCAAATTCAAAGTACACTTCTGAGAGACAAAGTTGGTTACTCCGTTTTCTATTTTTTTTTTGTTATGGTTGGCTTCCAAGGAAGGATTGGAAGAATCTTGAAAGTCATGATTTTAAGGACAGCAATATTTCCCATTAGTGATGAGCTTCTTACATTTAGGCTACTATGTGAAGAAAAAATATTTAATTTACTCTATGGTGAGTTACTTTGTTACAAAAAATTTCCTATACTCTAATGAATAGAGAGTCCATTTATAAAGGAGAAGTGTAAAACTGAGGTTTATACACAAATGTTATATACAAAGTTAAATTCACTAATTCTAGTATCAGTTGATCTGCATATTATGTATTATTCTTATGACATGCCCTTTTTATTATTCTGAATTTATTTTTTATTTCAAAAATAAATGGTAATACCTCAGCTTTTATAAATAAAAAATAGTATGAAAGACTTCCACCACTATGCACAATGTACTTAGTAATAGACTTGTCTTAACTCCAAAGACACCTATAAATTTTGGAAACGTATATGAGACAATGATGTTGAAGAAATGAACAGCACAGTGTAGGGCTGGGAGCCTTGAGGTAAGCCCCCAAATCATCCCACAATTTCCCTGTCTTTCTTCTTGAGATTCATCTTGCTATAAAGCAGGGAGGTAGAACCTAAGCAAAAAGTGAGGCTTACTGTATTGAGAAGAGAGAGAGAGAGAGAGGTCAGAGTTCTAAGCTACATAAAAGGCTCGAAGAGATGAGACCTGTGCAGACAGCTTTTCCAAAAGTCTGATTGGATGTTCATTAAGTATCTTGGCACATTTGGAGACCAAGAAGTCAGTAAGCCTTTCATGAAACTAAGAGGCTAAGAGATCAACAATGGCCAAGTATTGCAGTAATAGAATACATTAGATTTAATCCCAACCAAAGTGCAGACCCCAATGATTACCTTATGCATTCAATTGAGAAACTACAGTTGGACAATGCCTAAGAGTTAAGAACCATGCTCTAGATTAAAAGAGAATAAAGACAAGTATACATTATATATGATATGTTTTTCTAGAGTGAATTTGGGATAAAGACAAAAAATATATAAAATGTTTTATTGATGAAACTGATAATTGATAGTTTACTTGAATAATTATTGTTGATTATGTAACAGGATTTTAAAAATGTTAGATTTCATATATTAGTGTGGTTATATAAAAAAATGGGTTTCCTCTTAGAAAATGTGTAATGAGGTTTTTAGAGGTAAAGAGACATACTGTATTTTTCTGTGTATAAGATGCCCCCATGTACAAGATGCTCCCACTTTTCTAACCCAACATTAAAAAATCAGTATCAACTGGTTACTCAGTATATAAGATGACCTCAATATTTAGTCTAACTATTTTAGACAGAAGTATTGCCTTATATAAGGAAAAATATGATAATATCTCCAATAAACTCTCAAGTAGTTCATATCAGTTTCTGTACGTTAAAATGATAAAGAAATAAAAGCTGCATTATAAAGATCATAAAATATAAGTTGTTGAATTACTTTCAGTTCTTAAAGATTTCTATATCTAGCATATATTTGATCCTAGTGAAGTTTATAGAAAAAAATGAAAATAAATGAACAGTGGTTTCTACTGACATAGTGTTAACTGTTCCTAAGCTAGTTTGCAGTGTTTGAATCAGGTCAAATTATATGCATCGATCTTTTTCTTACTCGAATCTTTATGTGAACAATCCAGAAACTCGTGCTTAGAGAAATCTAATTGCTCACATCTGTTTTTCATTTTATTTCAGTTAGAGCAATTAAATTAATTAATTTTATTTTAAATTCAGTATAGGTATAGGTCTTCTATTTTTAGATTTTTCTGCATTCCTCTATTACATTTCACTGGTTGCTTGGCTTTGGATTGCTCCTTGATCTTTAACTGTGTCAGTGTCATTGACACAGTAATAATTGTTGTACCTTATAGATGTCATGGCTAACCAGAAACATAACTAACCAAATACATTATTGCTAATTGTTATTAAATAGAGGCAGTACACTATGTATTTTTTCCAAAGACTAGCGCCATATTGCCTGAGTTCCACTTCAGCTTTGTCACTTCTTAGTCAATGACTTAACCTCTATTTGCAACAGTTTCCCCCTCTGTGAAATGCAAATAGTAATGATAGGTACCTCATGGGATTACTAGGTGAATAAAATTAATTAATGTTCATAAAATAGAACATTACATAGAAAATAGTATGGTTTTCTTACATTTAATGATAATATCATTATTTCATTAATCACAGGCTAATACATGTTACATTTCTATTTCTTTTCTTACCTTTAGCCAGTTCAACTAACTCTACTAACAGTCCCTCTGAATCACCTTATCACTTTAAAGCAAGCTTGTCTAACCTGTGCCTACATGCAGCCCAGGATGGCTTTGAATGCAGCCCAACACAAATTCGTAAACTTTCTTAATACATTACGAAAATTATGCATGTGCTATCTTTTTAACTCATCAGCTATCATTAATGTTAGTGTATTTTATGTGTGGTCCAAGAAAATTCTTCTAATGTGGCCCAGAAAAGCCAGAAGATTGGACTTCCCTGCTTTAGAGTGATCAACTTGAGTGTATCTCTTTTAAATTTATATAAAGCACAAGTATAGTCCCTCTGGGCTATCAAACATCTGTATTGTCACAGTTTTCACAACCTGATTAAAAAAAAAAAAAGAACTTCATTTGGTTCCCTTTAGTAGAGACACTTCTTTATTTTAAAAACCTCTTCACAACTGCTAATACATTATTTTGCTAAAAATTCCTGTACTGAATTTATATTGGGTTTAAATTTCACCAAATATATTTACTTGCTTTTCAATAAATATTTCCATAACTATTTGAATGGTAAAGTAGGATTATCTTGTCTATAAAAGGATGAAAAGAAAGTATAAAAAATTAACAAACTTTATAGGTTTTATGCTGGGCAACTCTCAAAGTTGATATTCAATAATGGCCACAATGTGATATTCACCTGTGAGTGTAATCTCCTCTCCATAGTTACTGTTAATCAGTACACTACTGCTGTGGTGATAAGGCTTACTTTCACGATTAGGTAGAAACAAATTGTGCCTTTTATCTCTTGCTAGCAGAGGTGTTCTATTACCATTTGGCTTTCATGTTTTAATGAATAAGCCACCACATTGGAGAGCCCCACTTGGCAAGTAACAGAAGTGAGAGTTAGTCCTACGAACCACCAGAAATTGATTTTTGCTAACATGCTGTGTAGTTGAGCATTGAGAAAACTTTGGTCTGGCCAACACTTTCAGTGCAGCCTGTGAGAGACACTGAAGTAGAGAATCTAGTTTAAGTGTCCAGATATTTGATCCCAGTAACTGAAATAATACATACATTTTTAAACTGCTAACTAAGATTTTAGGGACTATGTTATGCAGAAATAGAAAATAAAGACAATTATTTTAACCATAAGGCAACTAAAAGGCCATGTTGAAATACACTTGACTATTTTAGGATAAAATATCTTCTAGAGTTTAATTAATAAAGAAATTGTATTTTTCCTAGGAGAAATGATTTTGCAAAAAGAAATCTTCTTAGTAGAGCACAACACTTGCATGAAATTGTAGTTTGACTTCTATTTCATTAAATAATTCCCTTTCATATAGTCCAAATTCTGAAAACAAAAAATTGTTTTCAACCATACTTTTTACATGCTTTATAAGCAAAACTTCAGTTGAAGAATTCAATTAGATATAAACTGGAGTCTGTATTCTTCAAAACTTAATAGAGTTTTCCAAGTATATAACCTAATACCTAGAATAAGTAATGTGGTCTTTCTGAAGACTGGAAAGCCCTTTGGGGCTGGATCAGTCCTGAACCAAGGGTGCCTTTTGATGCTGCTAGACCACTGAATATTACTGTGTTTGTACCTTTTGGGCAATTCAATATATTATTAGATGAATCCTATTTATAGAAAGTTATAGTTCTTCAAGATCCATCACATTGATCAAGTTCATATTGTGTTTTTTAAATTATTCCAAGGAGGAAAATTTGAATATGTGAGTCCACAAGGGGTATATGTAAATTCTAATTTCCCAAATTGTTCTTACATTTGTTTTATTAATTTCTCTTATATTTATGCCATTGAGAAGGACAATTTATCTAGTAAAGTTATTCAGTTTACCTCAATGAATTGATTTTATGTTTGCCATATTTTCTGCAAGAAATTCCAACTAAGTGAACCACACAACTGAACATCCTTAATTCATGCATTATTTTAGAAAAATAGTTCTTTCCTACTGTTGAAATAGTTATTTTACTATAAAAATAAATTCTTCCTAATTCTTTGCAAATGGGAATTTAAGCTTATTTATATAGGTTCAATTAAATGATATTACATCACTGATATCATATATTTTTAGTTTCACTGAGATTCTATTTTGAATTCCTTCTTATAGTAAGGGAACCTGAATTATGAGTATGTATAAAATCAAAATAAAATTTAAAATAATATTTTGTATTTTAATATATTCTGACATTTTATTCTGAGCTCTATCCTGGCTAGGATATAAAAAAAATTATTGTGTACATGAACGTATGTGTGTGTGTGTGTGTGTCTAATGTGATATGAACTAGTTTATTTATTAGTTATCTGGTATAAATAAATACTCAATATTTGGAGAAGACATTATCCTCATTTGAGATAGCAAATAAGTTATTAATTGAACACATGACTGTATTAATTATTGCTTCATATAATATTTGTCTCAGTCAGCTCAGCCTAATATATCAAAATACCATAGACATGTGGTTTAAACAACAGAAATTTGCCTTCTCACAGTTCTGAAGGCTGGAAATTTGAGGTAAGGTGTCAACAAAGTATATTTTTAACCCCCACATTTCATGTATCAAAATGTTACTTGGAAAACATGAAATGTTATTTATTCTCAATCTAAATTTAGGTATGCAGCATATAATTCTTAACATTTATCTCATCTCTTTAGTATAATTCAACATAATTCATTTTAATGACCTCTAGAAATACATTCTAGAAATAGAAAGTTGCCACTGACACTTTTCTGGATGAATGAAGTAAATGAAGTATAACAAAGGCTGTTTGGCCTTAACTCAAGTTGACTTCTCCACAGGAATCTGGTTGTTTCAGGGAGATATGGATAATAACATATAGGGATAATAATAAATTTCTCAGTTGCACAAAAGGGCTGCTCTGTTCTTCATTCCAGTAAAATAGTATTTGAAGCTATTACTTTAAAGTAACACAATATTTAGAACCAATTAATGTTGAATTTTTAATAACAGGATTTTACCTGTAAATAAAGAGATTTACATTTTAGTATCTGAAAAATTTCTATCTAATTCAGAGCACTGTATCCAAGTGTAAATAATGATTGCTTGGATTTCAGTTATTTAAAAAATTTCAAAGAGTAAGCAAAATCTTAAGAAGAAAAATATATTAATGACATTATTAAAAATCTGGGTTCAAATAATAAAAGATCCCTGAGAATGCAGGATCACAATTTCACATAAAATCATTCATATTTAAATTCTGTGGTTAAGAGTAGAAAAAAGGAAAAAAGATTACTTGTATGCTAAACATGAAAGAACGCACAGTTAATATAAAATGGACACAAGGGGAGAAAGTGATTCAATCATATATTATAATTTAGGGATTCTCCAAATTTTTCTCATATATTTTAGCTTTGTAATATTTTAATGCAACTTTTTAAATTCCAAGTAGTAATTTCTATATTTATAGGCTCTGAAAATCCATTTAAAAATTTTTGCCAAATATGTATATGTATGCATATTAATTTATTCTAAAGTGCTTGTTAATATCTTTCCTTGTGTCTCTGCATGTATATGTAAATATGCATGTAAAAATTAATTGTAATAGTAGTAAGTGTATGTATATTTAAATATGCATATAACATTGTATGCAAATTATTGATTTTAATTGTAGTAAATTTAACAGTACTAAATATAAAGATGTGAAATTACTTTATTTCACAGAAGTTTTTATAGAACACTTATTTTTATAAATAAGTTTTCAACTAATATTAAAATACAGAAATACATTACTAATTATGTTACCTATAGCCACTTATCACAAATATATTTGGGAATTTCTAAGATTGAGAAATAGAAGTATTTAGCTTTTTCATTATATATGTGAGCTCATGCATGTGTTTATTTACTTTTATTAAAATAAATTGTCCTGAAATTATAATGTATATTTTATCATTTCTTACTTAAAGGAAAATATGATAAAAGAAGCATATTAAAGAAATGTCAATAAACACAGTTTAAAAATTTGCTTTTCTTTTAAAATGTAAAAATAATTAAAAAATTAGTTTTCTAATTAAGAATATTTCCCAATAGGAAATTCTGGTCAAGATGACAAAATAAGTAAATGCTGTGCTCACCTCATCTGTTGTCCACATGAAAATTACAACTGAACAACATAAGCCATCACTGAAAACCACCTGGAGACTTGCTGAACAGAGAAGTCTTATAACTAAAGACGAAGAAAAAGCTGTGTCAAACTGGCAAAAGGGGCAGAGGTGTGGAACAAGCTGTTTTCACACCTATTTGTGGTAGTTAAATATTGGGCAGGATATCTTGGTTGTGGAACTTTTCCTTAGAGGTGAGGTGTCCCAGCCCCCTACAAGGCACCCCAGCCCAGGGTTCCAGTGCCATCAAAATAAGTACCCACAACTCTGGCTGTAAATACCAGAGGAAATTGTGGCTGAATAAGATGAAGGGTGGCTGGAGTCCCAGATGTCACTCTTAAAGGGCCCATGCATGGACTAACTTGCTCTGAGTTCCAGTGCTGTGGCAGCAGCTTAAAAAGCACCAGGGACATGCAGGGAAGACATGAATGGTCTGGCTTTAACGTAAGGGCTGGAGGCGCAGCTTTCTCCTGGACAGAAGTGCTGGCAGATGCCATTGTTTTGAGCACTCCCACCATTACCTTGACTAATACAGTTTTCACTCCACTCTGATGATTCCCTGAGACCTTTACCCACCTAACTTTCAGGCCCGTTCAAGCCAATTTCAGTGACTTTTCCATACAAACAGTCTGTCTTGGCTCATGCTGCAGACTTTCCTAAAATCTCTCAAAGGTTCATAAACCCCAAACAACCTGCATCCGGCATTGGAATGCCCTATAACTCTTGGTGACAGGCCTCAAGCTCAGCAATACAGGCAGCCAGCCTCAGCTTGAAGCTTTGCCTCTCTCAGGCAGGTTCCAAGCCCAGCACAAGCAGTAACCATCTGCAGATCTATTTTTAGTCATGCCAGGTGGCCCCAAGCAAAGCACAAGCATCAGCACCAGAATCCCTCCCAAGAGGCCCTAGAAACAACTCACCAGGCAGCTAGATTAGCTTAAGCATCTTCTGTGACAACATCAAGCACACCAATATGTGCAGAATAGGGTTACTAGAAGGAAAAGAGAGAGAGCAAGGAAATGAAAACCTACCTAAAGAAATAAAGATGTAAAACTTTTTAAACCTGGTAAAGAAAGTAGACATACAAGTCTAGGAAGTGCAGAGAGTCCCAAACAAGAGGAACCCAGAAAGGTCTACATCTAGAAGCATCATAGTAAATGCCAAAAGTTAAAGACAGAGAGAATCCTGAAAACAGCAAGAGAAAAGCAATTAGTTAAATACAGATAGCTCTAATAAGACTTTCAGATGATTTCTCAACAGAGACTTTGCAGGCCAGAAGGGATGTTAATAGTCAAAGTGATAAAAAAGCGAACTACAACAAAGATTACTCTATTCAGCCAGGCTATCATTTAGAATTAAAGGACAAATAAAGAGCTTCCCAGAAAGAAAAAGCTGAAAGAGTTCATCAGCAACAAACCAGTATCACAAGAAATGAAAGAGGACTTCTTTAAGAAGAACAACAACAACAACAAAATTAAAAATATATTGATTAAATGGCCATACCTACATACCTACCAATAATTACTTTAAATACAGGGTCCGTCAGAAGTACGCTCGTTTTTTATGTTCTTCACATAACAGACAAGCAGTTGCTCCATTGCACATAGTACAGCTTCACTACTGTCACTCGCTGTTCTCCTGTCAGTTGATGGGCCATTTTACCTGGAACACAAAGGTTACTAAAGTTACTAAAACTACAAGTTCATTCAGAAAAAAAGAATGTTTCTTCTGTTAGACCCTGTATAAATAAATTAAATGCTCTAATCAAAATACACAGGGTGGCTGAATGGATAAGAAAACTAGACTCATACACATGTTGACTACAAGAGACCCACTTCAGATTGAAAGACACACGTGGGCTAAAAGTAGAGGATGGAAAAATATATTTCATGAAAATGGAAATGAAAAAGAAATTGGGGTAGCAATACTAACCATCAGACAAAATAAACTTTGAAACAAAGACTATAATAAGAAACAAGTACCCAGTAATCCCACTTCTGAGTATTTATCTGAAGAAACCAACAGCACTAATTCAAAAAGACATGTGTATCCATATGTTCTTTGAAGAATTATTCACTATAGCCATGATAAGGAAGAAACCTCAGTTTCCAAAAACAGAGGAATTGATAAATAAGAGGTGGTACATGTATACAACAATATTACTTGGCTATAAAAAGGGATGAAATCTTGCCATCTGCAACAACATGAATGAATCTAGAGGGTGTCATGCTAAGTCAGACAGAGAAAAACAAATATCTCATAATTTCACTCATATAGAGAATCTAAAAAAATAATGAACAAACAAGGCAGAAACAATTTTGTAGATACAGAAGTATTTTGATGGTTGCCAGAAGGAAGATGGAAAGGGAGAATAGGTAAACTAGGAGTAGGGATTAAAATGTTCAAATTGTTAATTATAAAAAAAAGTCATCAAAATATAAGGTACAACACAAAGAATATTGTCAATAATATAATAATTATCATTTATGATTTTAGATGGGTACTAAATTTATGGGAGTGATCACTTCCTAAGTTACATAAATTTCTAATCATGGTGTTCATCCAAAACTAATAATATTATATGTAAACTGTAATTGAAAAGTAAAAAATTATTACACAGAAAAGTATCTCTCAATAACGTATGAATTTTTAATTTTTCATACATAGTTTTTATACATTTATACATGTGTATGTTTATTTAATGTCATATTATTTAATATAAATTAAATGCTACTGTCAAAAATGAACACTACATGTTTTTCATAAAAGTGCTATATCATATGTGTTAAATAATATTTATAAAATCATTATTTTGGTTACCATTGGTCTTGCTATTAATACATAATCAATATTGTTAGTTTTCTCATGTTATTTGTATGTTTAGTGTTAAGAAAAGCTAAGTAGAAATATGTTTTTATACCCATGAAAGGTAGATGTTGTACAATGTTAGTAAAAACCTACAGGTTAGTTACAAAATGATATTGTTAGTAATCCCAAATTATAGACAGAAGAAAACAAAGGAACTAATTGCGTATAGCATGACATGAATCAATAAAAAATAAAAATCAAGTAAACATACTTGTTTTCTGTTAGAGTTCATTATGCATTGGTTATTGTTTTAAAAGGAAATCTCACCACTAAAATAAAGCAGTATTTATTTAAAAATAAAAATGTGTCCTGGAAATTGAGAGACTGTAGTTGTTACTTTAGAGGAGGAATCATGATCTATTCAATTTGAAAGCACTGTTGCCGTCAAGGTTTCAAAAATTAATATTATCCTTAAATTCAAGAACAGTAAGAATTTCAGAATTATCAACTTCATCAAAGAGTAGTCTGATATTTAAAGGGTTTTTTTTCTTGTTATTTATGTTGTTATTAAGCTTTGGGCTCTACCCGTTTTTTTCTGAATTATCAAAATAGAGCATAACCCCATTTATAATAAATTAGCTATCAATAACAACATTTTTAAGTGGTGCAATACTCTAAAACATTTTCCCATATTCTTAATATATTTTTTCTGAATATGTTTATGTTTTTGAATCTCTATTGAAATTAGAAACAAATGAACCATCATTAAAAATATATATTGGAACCATTTTTATTTTGTTTCCAAATCCTAATAGAGAGCTCTGCCTTTGCAGTTAACATGTAGTCTAACACTCCACACCCCTATATCTTGTGCTCTAGCTGTTCTGAACAGCTAGCTCCCTCAGTATTTCTCCTGGGAGGTAAGTTGTAAGGGAGAGACAAGTGAGATTACATTGAATCATGTTATCTTTTTTGCATATGAGTAGCTCTTCTTTCACCTGGGTTAAATAATTGTTAGATTTGTCAGTGACCTTTTTTTAAATAAAGGATTCTCTGGTTAAAACATTTTTTAAGAGTTGGAAAAGTAACTCCACTATGGCTTACTTTTAGTTTTAAATTTAAATGAATGGTTGTTTTTTTCCTATTGTACAGTTACTTGATAGTTTCAAGGATTCTCTTAAAATCAGGGGAAATACATTACTGTGGGTGCTGGGAAATCAGATTTTGGCCTATAGTTTCATGGTATAATACACACACACACATACACACCCATTAGCTGAAATAAAAAGTTAAGTCTATTCATGAAAATTCAGTATAAATCTTCCCTGAGAAAGTCAAAGAAGCTTCAGTACTGACCTTCTTTTCCATTTTTGTTATATTCCTCAAAGAGGTGATATCTGTCACCATCTCCTTTACATAAATGACTTTATATAGACTTACTGTCTTTACAACTCAAATCCAAATATCTCTGATGCACAGCTTAATTTTTCTGAAATGTATTCTTAGAATTAGATATCTGGCTAATTTTCCTGATTTCTTATTTACTTTATTTGCACAAACTCTTAGATGTGCTTTTATATGACCAGATAATTTGTGACATGAAGAAACCAGAGGGGAGAAAAAGAAAAGAAAGGAACGATGTCATGAAGCCCTGGGGCGAGGTACATATACTCTATTATAACAAATCCATCAATTGTAAGACACATTATTAATTTATGCACCTCTAAGGGAAAAAAAACATTACCTGTTAAACTATGACTTGCTCTCTATGGTAGAACTGATTTTAATTTTAGAGATGTTATCATATTAAAATATGGACCTAAAACAAAATATACAAATCATTTTATTTTTACAAAATACCACGATACCTCATTATTACTCCTGTTTCTAAGATAGAGAAAATGAATACAGAACTATAATCACAAGAGCACAAAACTAATATATGGTTCAGTCAGAAATTTCAGAATCACGTTTGTTTGGTGATATGAACTATCTTCTCTCTGTAGATTTTTACATCTTAAGAATTCACCATTGAAAATATTCCACTGCTGTTTCACTTCTGGAAATGCCTCTGATGACTCTTATTTAATAGCTTTGTATGCCATAATCTAGTAAGAGACCACAGTGTAGCCATGCTATAATCAAGAGTATAAAGAAATAATATATTTCAACATATTCTTAAGTTATGATCACTAAGAAAAATATACTGCTTCTCTACTTCAAAATCTCAATGGATGTTTTAAATATTTCATTTCATGATGATGATGCCATGTATAGTGCTTTGCACTTAATAGCTTCATAATGCTTTGGCCATTTGGACAAACTATCAAAGCAACTATAAGGCTAAGCAACCACTACTGTTTTAATTAATAAACTGTAGAACTTAATCCAATATAAGATGGCCATGGCTTTGGCTATCCATGTAATGTGGGTAATTAGTTTCTCTAACAAGAAATTATAGAACACAGAATTTTTTTAACTAATTTAAACATTAAGTCTTTTTAGTCAATATCTCATATGCTAAGGTAGTAATATTAATAAGGCAAATACTTATTGAATACTCATTTTGAACCGAGGCCTAATATAACTAACTTTTTGTCACTATTTTATTTACTTCTCACAACCAGCACACGTGTTTTATAAAACAGAAAATTTGTCTATTCAGTGCTAGCAGAGCCAAACACTATACAGAATTGCAGTGGAGAAAATTAGCTATTTTATTAATGAATGGCACTATCCAGGAAAGCTAATTTTCAAAAGCTCAAACTCCCCTATATAGATTATATAGGGCAAAATCGCAATACAGCATGGGTTAGGGGTTTCCGGTCGTGCTGGGAGCTGATTGGAGTTGAAGGAAGGGTAATACTTTCTTCAGGTCTTGTGGACAGTTCCGAGGTCTTTCCCTGCATCCTTGAATCTCATGGGAAAGTTGCCAGAGGGTTGTTTCACCTTAGGTCTCAGGACCTGAAACATAACTTAGGTCAAGATGCTAGCTTTAGCCTGCTGAAGGTCCTGACCCTATGACCACGAGTCAGGTCTGGGCTGTTGCCTTCTGCTGGCATTGAGGTTGCTGATGATCTAGATACAAGGCTAGGTCTCTGAGGATTGTATATAAAGAGAGGGATATAATTTCTAGGGCTAGGATTTAAAACTAAGTTTAATCAAAGTCATAAGGACTCTCAGTTTTACATGAAGAAAAACACTATTATTATGCCCATTTTTGGGTCAGATAAGAATTTAACAAGTTACTTGTTTGTACAATTAAAACTGAAAGCTGTAGGATTTATATTAATTCCACAGCCAAGGCTTTTAACCCCACCTCCACACACAATTTTTTCCAAGAAGAAATAAACTAAAACTCTAGAGACCTGTAATAAAGTTCAAGATACAAAGAAAGTGCAAATCACTTTTACTGACGCAGTGTGACCTTTGTAAAATATTTGCCTTTCCCACATTATTCCAGGTTAACTTCTGCTTTAAGTTGGGTTTTCCTTTGCCTGTATTTTCTCTCCCTTTCCTGAGAAACATCTGTTGGCCCAAGTCTCTCTACTGGCTCTGCATGAACATACTCCCTTTAACTCCCAGCTCCCCAAATTCCATTCTTTATATGGAATGTGAAGCTTTTCCTTCTCTGCTCCCGAAGTATACATTTATTGACCTATTTGTTGATGGGTGGTACTCCCCAAAGTCTCTGAACTTTTCTTAAGTAGAAACGATATCTTATTCCCCATATATAAACAGAGATCCTAGCACCCATGAGCTTGGAACATATGAATCACTTAGCCAATGAACATTAAAGGGATGAAGAAAAAATGAATAAATGGACATCAATTTACTCATTTACATAATAAGAAATTTGGTCTAGTTGAATGCTTAGGTTCTTCCTAGCTTGGATAACCAGTTACTTCTGCCTCTATTGATATATTAGATCACTTAGTAGATGATTATTTGTTTACCTTGTCAACTTCCATCTCCATTACACATTTTTTTTTCTTTTTTACTTACCCAAACTATGGCAAAGACTATTATTGTGTTGAAGTGTGTACTCCTTTCCATTTGTAATCCTCCTTTGCAAATAATTAGGTCCTGTGATTGACATCTTGTCAAAAAATGTTAGAGAAAGCATTATGTCACTTTCAGATATATTCTCTAAAATATCCTGAACAATTTTACAGATCTTTGTGGCTCCTCAGTCACTACGATGCAGGGAATCATGGAGAGTATGTCATGGAGGCCCTTTGGGAAATGGAGCGATGAAATAAAGAACCTCTTGCTTCCTGAATCATTACTTACATGAGAGTGACCCAGGAAAGCTACATGACCAGTGTCAGGCTGTGTGACCGAAAATGTCTTTCTTATGCAAGCCAAAACAAAAATTATAAAATCTAAAATTACTCTAACTTAGAAACAAACAAAAATCTTCAATTTCTAGGAGACTAATTTATTTGTGCTTTGGGCAGGGGTGGACAAAAAAAAATACCTAGATTAGTTTCATTGTATCTTTATTTAAATTTTCATGTCAGACTTTCTGATTATGAGTCTAAGTTATAAATCTGCATTATCTTGGACACAGGGCAACCATATTAATGGGAGAGTAAAATCAATAAAGAAAGTTTCAGACTGACAATACAACCTTTAATAATCAGTTAAGACCCTAGGCATTTGTAGACATACCAAACAAATAAACAAAAAATCAGCACTTAAGATGTTTATCTCTTAGTGAAGATACACAAACACACACACACACACATATATATATATATAATATATATAATATATATCTCAATTAAGAAATATATAGAAATATTTTTCTTTGCTGTTTCAGTTTTGTTTTATTGTGAATAGATAATATAATACTGAAAAAAGCATATGAAATATATAGAGGGTAAACAATACTTCAAGAATATTATTTATGAATATTTTCTCTAAGATCAAATATTCTAGAAGGCTTGACATATTTCCTCTTTTTATAGCTTAAGGTTTAACTTCCTGAAATGAAGTAACAGAAATTATATATACATATATATATGTGTGTGTGTATGTATGTATATATATGTGTGTGTATAGACACACACACACACACACATATATATATATATATATATATATATATATATATAGAGAGAGAGAGAGAGAGAGAGAGAGAAATATATATAGTTTATTATTTTATTTCCCTTAAATATTTATAAAACCAGGGTTACTTTAGGCCAATTCTATTTTAAATCTCTTTCTAAATTACTAATATTGACTCCTAAATATGTAGAATATTACACCAAATTGACTTTACAGGAATATTTTATTCAAATGTTTCTTTCATATGGGTCTTATGACAAAAAAGGAAGAAAGTTATCTCATACTTATTTAATTATTTAGCAATTAGAGCAAATAATCTGAAGAAGAAATAATATTACTATCTCATTTCTAATCTTTATTTTTTTATTCCCTTCTCTGCCTCCTAACATTTAACAGGCTTCTTGAGTTGTCTATTTGAATAAATAGAAAAAGAAAGAAAGAAAGAAAGAAAGAAAGAAAGAAAGAAAGAAAAAACAAAAAATGAAGGAAACAGAAAGAAAGCAAGAAGAAGGAGGGAAAGAAAGAAAAAAGGAAGGAAGGAAAATAGAGAAAATAGAGAAAGAAAAAGAGAGGGACAGAGAAAAGCAGAAAAAAAGGAAGGAGAATAAAAGGAAGAAGAGAAAGAAGAATGGAGGGAGGGAGAAAAAATTGATTGTTTTTGTTACTGGTGTACAGAGAAGGTTTGGAAACCCAAGTTTTACTTTCAGAAAAAAAAATGAGAGCAAAAAATTTCATAAAGTGATTAAATTTGAAAATATGCAACATGTTGGAAGATATTCAGAATAACAGAGTTAGGCATATATCGTGTGATGGGACATTTCAGGTTGGCCCTAGAGATCACTGTCTGAGTAAAAAATGATTCAATTATATATTTAAAATATTAGATTGAGAAAAGACCTAATAAGAAAAACACAGTTCACCTGAGGTTAGAAGAAAAAAACCCCTCAACTTTGGTTTTATTATTTTTGCTTTAAAAATCGCAAGCACTGATAGTACTGCCCAGAAATATTTGGAAACTAGAAAAAATAACTTAATAAACTTTGAAAAATATTATCAGTTATATAATATACAGATTCTCAAAGAAAACACTTAACATTGTTATTTATTAAGACCTTCTTCCAATAAGTAATAGGAACAAAATGTGTGCTCAAAAGAAAAAAAATCCCCAATTTTTCTAAATCACTTTTAAAGGCAATTATTTACATATTAAAATAAATCTGATTATTCTTACCTGAGTCAACAGATACCTGCTAATTAGTGATAGGATGTTAAATGAAAAATCGTCTGAATCCCAATCTCAACACCACCATAGCTCTTCTCCCTCTTTACTGCTCTGACACTTGGGATATATACTTTTGTCTCATTCTTGATTTTTTTTTTAACTATTTTAAAAAATAAAGATTATCTCTTTATGTTTTCTAACACCAAAATCCATTTTATTAAATCCTGTCATGGACTGTGTTTTGTCCATAGGACTTCTTATGTTGAAATCTCAACACCAGTGTCTCTGAATGAATGTAACTGTATTTTGATCTAAGTTCTTTAAAGAAGTGATTTAGTTAAAATGTTGTTTGTTTATTTTAGTAAAGTGGACTCTAATCCAATATGACCAGTATTTATCAAGAGATGCAATTTGGACATACAGACATAACTCACTTGTGCTCACAGAGGATCACCATGGGAAGCCAAAACAGGTGAGAGGTCTCAGGAAAAAACAACTCTTCCAACACGTTGGTCTTGGACTTCCAAGTTTCCATAACTATTAGTAAATAAATCTTTGTTGTTTACACCACTTAGTCTGTGGTATTTTACTATGGCAGTCCAAGTAATCTAATTCTACATTTATTGTCTTAATATTTGCTAAATATTGTGAAAAAAAAGTACAATTTTATCTCACTTGCCTGAAAGGACTGATGTAAACATTTATGAGATGATGATTATTAAAAAAATGGAATTCATAAATATTAAATCATATTATTAGCAAACTTCTGCTACTTATTTTCTGTAAGTTCAAATTTTTATGTATCCATTATATTGTTTTCAAATTCATTGAGCATAGCAGATTAGAACATTGTTCAAAGATATTCACTACTCTCCTAAACTGCACGGAAGTGTAGTTGCCTACCTTGTGATGTTAAGCTCAGCGATGTCTTGCTTTAGTCAGTGAGATTTCAATAAATGTGATGCAAACAAAAGTTTGAACTATGCTTGTGCAACGGGGCACTTGTGACTCTGTCTCAGCCATGGGTAAACTGCTCCCTTCATCTAGGGCCTCATACTGTACTCTCATGGAATGGTCATGAGGTCAACTAAGAGTGAAGAGCAAAGGCTAGCTGGCTCCCAGAATAAAGCATGGCTACCCAACAGGATCTAGATAAGATGAGCTGATGCACAGGTAAACTGCAGATGTGTGAGAGAGAACAAATGACAGCTGTTTTCAGTCACTCAATTTTGAGAAGTTATGCTTGCACCATTATTAAGCCTATAGGTGAGTGATGTAGAAAGCATGGTTGCAATCAATAAAATAACAAAATAAAAGTGAATGACAACATAGGTAGAACTTTTCAATTATTTCCAACAGAGTATTTAGGAAATTAGTATTCTTGTCAAAAAATTAATTTAAAATATTATCACCTATTTTCACTGCATAACAGAAGATAATGTTAAAGTCTAATATTTCTTGACATTTATGTTCTGGGCACAGCGATAACCTCTAATTATTTTATTTTATCTAAACAAAGACACCACGGTTAAGTACAGTAAAATGAAAACCATATTTTACAGATATTCAGTGATTTTTCCCAAGTTCATAAAGCTAATTTTTGTGGAGTTGGAATTTAAACCCAGGGTGTCTTCTTCCAAAGTTTGAGTTAATTTTTATGGGACATCAAAAATTTATTTATTTGAAGGTTATTTTATGAATTTAATAGCCACTTTAACATATAGTGTTTTGAATACAAAGATGTCTTTTTCACACTATATATACTAGATTATAATTTTATAACTTACAATCTTAGCTATTAAAAAATCTTTCTCATTTTATGCCTACATAGAAAAAATATTTATAAATATACTCTCAGATTTTTATAATTAAACATGGACTTTTGCACTTCAACTTACTAGGAAACAAGACTGATGGAGAATTGCCAAGCCAAACAGCCATACCATATAACCAATTGGTTTACCAGAGCTTGCCTTAATGCTAATATAAGGCTGATGAAAATTATATAAAAGTATCACTTGTTCGGCCTTCTCTATATCTCACAAATGAACTAGTCAAGTTATTAGTGGACAAAACAGATGTGAGGCATTCATGTTAATGGGAATTATCAGAGCACTGAAGTAACTTGCAGTAAAACTGGGTGCTTAAAGATCTTCAACATTTGAGAAGGTCTTTGTAACTGGGTCCAAGAAATCCAGAATTGTCTCATATGATTAGAAAGCAATCTGGAAAGCTCTGAAATATCATAGTTTTTTTGGTCACTATAAATTTCTCCCAATACCACTCCCTTACCCTTTACCACCTCCAAATCTGCAGGTCCAGGTAAGCAAAATACAGCTTTCAGAGAGTTTACCATAATATACATAGAAATCTAGACTATGAACTTCATAAAGTTCCCATATAGAATGCAAAACGAAGAGCCAATCACAAGGGATGCCTGAAATCAAAGTTGATACCCAAGCTGCCGAATCAACTTAGTTGTCATAACACATCAGACTTGTACATTCAAAGTGAAAAACTTTTGTTTATTTTTATTGATCTGTAGGATTGCCCAAAATATGAAATAAAATATTGGTTTGAATATTAAAGTGTCATCTATTTGAATGAGTTGAATGATTTTCATTCCATCATTTAATTTGCATTATACAATTTTCTGTTATTCTCCATGATGCTGTTCACATTTGCATTTTTCCAACTACATGACATTATGGCCTCTCAGCAGTAATTCATTTTCAGAATTATTTAGATAAATTGTGTGGTTTCAGGCTGTTTCTATATCTCCTTACAAAACATGATCTAGAATCTCTTTGAGTTAAATAATTTTAGCCATGATTACTTGAGTTTTAGTTAGATACATTTCATACAAATATCAAGTCTAGTCATTTACTTTGGTATTGGTCAGCTGGCTGTTTTCCCAGGTCATTTAGAATTCTTATAGCATTATATTAACTTTAAATGACTATTGATTTCAAACTTCTATAGACATGATGACTTTTCAACTGTGATTCTAAAGCAGTGTCAACATACATAGTAGGTATATAACTAAAGAACTGCTTAGGCTAAAAATAATGTGTAATAATAAAGAGAATTATTTGATATATAAGTTGATAAAGTTTGTATTTGAATTTAATCAGCACATATAAAATGCTTTATATGATATTTTAATTGCACAGTTATTACGTTATTGAACAATCGACTTTTCTACTTTCTCATTTGATTCTATTGAAATAATTATGTATTAAACTACTTGATACTCTGACATTTAGGATTATGTAAGTGGAGAGAAAAGAATATGCGTTATTTTTCCATGTGTAAAGGAACCAAGATAGTACTCAGGTAAGGTATATTTTGGTATTCCTCCAAAATATACAACTTATCAGTAGAGTCCCCAAGATGAAAACACATCTAAATGTGTTTGTTTTTCTGCTGATCATTTGACCTCTCATATTGGCAGAAACTGCCCCTTTGGATCTTAAGTCGCCCAGTTCAACAGGCCATTTTTCTCTTCTTTGTAGTGGAAATCCAGCACTTGTGTACATATTCAAAGGCTGTAATGCACTTCTCATTTTCTTTTCCATTCATAGTCTCTCTCTCTTTTTTTTAATATATGAAAGGAACAGCATGTCCCCATCTTAAAATTGAAATATTCACTGATCTATGGTTATTCCTGTAATATCACCAGTGTTGGTGAATAATTCAAATTAAATAATTTTCTATATATTCCATTTTAAAGGACTTCATTTACTTTCTCTCAATGGTTTCCTCCCTTACTGTTCTCACCCTGCATTATTCATATGCAACCTCACAAATTGCTTTGAGTTTGAGCAGTGCTGATATAAATCATAGGACTATTTTCTCTGGAGAACTCCAAGTTCTATAACTTGTTTAAAATGAAAGTTGTGTTCAATTAAGGTGACTTGTTTGCTTAAAAAATTAACTATTTGATATTTCCATTTGCAAGGAGAGAAGACTGAAGTTATATTCCATGGTGTGGAATAATTTTAGAAGTAATTTACTTTTGTACTTTTTGGTTGTATGCTTGTATCCAGCTTATCCTGTTCATTTATTTATAGCTAGGTCATATTCCTCATGATATAAATATAGCTGTCAAGGATTTCTTTTCCAAATTGTTTTGTATTTTAACTTTTGAATGATGTCTTTGTAAACAAATTAAAATAATTTGTTTATTTCTGCTTTCCACGTCCTTTACTTAAAAATGAAGGAATCAAATGAGTAAAACTGAAAACTGAAAAAAAGATTAGATTCAGTATGATATACTGCTATAAAAGTAGCATTTTAAGAGTAACTTAACTATAACTGATGGCATATGAAATAGCACTGGTCCTTCCCCTAAAACAACTAATGATATGAAAGGCATACTTTTAGAGTTGGAGCATAATTTGCAAATCATATTAGATAATGGATTAATATCCAAAATGTGGAGGTAACTTAGGAGAATTACAAATAATTCAATTAAAAATGGAAAGATGATCTGAATACACATTTTTCCAAGGAAGACATATGAATAGCCAATAGGTACATGCAAATATCCTCAACCTCATTAAACATCAGAAAATTGTAAATCAAAATTACAATGAGGTATCACTGAACATCTGTTGGGATGACTAACATTAAAAAGACAATAGTTAAGTTTAGAGAGGACACAGAGGAAAGATAACCCTGTGTACTCTTAATAGGAATGTAAGTTGGTTCAATTCCTTTGGAAAACAATATGAGTATTCCTCATAAAGATAAAAATAGAAAAATAGAACTACCGTAAAACTTAACAGTGGCACTTCTGGACATATGTGCAAAAAATAGATGTAACACACACACACACACACACACACACACACACACATACACACACACACACACACGGAAATATTAGTCATCAAAAAATCTGCCATTTGTGACAAGATAGATAAATCTTGGCATTATGCTAAAAAATGAAAGGCAAATACTGTGTTATATTACTTAAATGTGAAATTTTAAAAAGCTGAACTCAGAAACAGAGAACATACAGAATGGTGATTGCTAGGGGCTGCAGGCTAGGCAAAATGAGATAGTCAAGAGATCCAGGTTTTCAGCAATATGTTCTGAGGATCTAATGTACAGCATGATGACTATAGTTAACAATATGGGGGTTGTCCAGAAAGTATCAAGTCATGTAATGTGAAAAAAAGAGGGATTCATGGCTGTGTTTTTTCCAGGCAACCCTCATACTTCAAAATTTTTAAAGGAGTAAATCATAAATGTTTTATCACAACAAAAATAATGGTAATTAAATGAGGTAAAGGAGATGTTAACTAACCATATTGCGGTAATAATTTATGTATGAGGTATGTATGTATTAGATCATCATGTTGCATATCTTAGCTTACATGATGTTACATATCAATTACATCTTGTTAAAGACAGGGGAAGCAACTAATAAGTTTATAAAAACTTTCAGAATGAATATTTGAAGAACTCTGAAATTCAGTCAACAAACTTACAACAATCAGGAGGAAGACTTGGTGAGGAAAGAATCAGCTGCTTCAGAGTAAGAGAACTCTGTGCCATCTTATCCTTTTCATTGACATCCTTTACTGCCCAGATCAGCAGCTTTACTCTGTGCAGACTGGAAGCCTCTGAAAGTAATACACAACTTATTCGCAAAGAAATGTGGTTGTAGGTCTCCACATATCTTACACCTTCTTCAAGAACTAGAACAAAACTTTTCTTTGTTTAACCTGACTTGAAGCATACCCAAGGCTGGGATGGTTTTTCCACTGGTTTTTTACCAGAAACATTTAAACTAACAAATAATTGTTATGGTTATCGCAGCCTGGGGCAAAGAATAACATTTGGAACAAGCTTGAAATGCACTTGGGACACAATCTTAAACCACCAAGGAGTCAAATGAGAAATCACAAAAATATTAGAAAATACATTAAGACAAATAATAACAAAATCATATCACACCACACCAAAACTTTTATGATGCAGTGAAAGTAGTACTCATTTGGGGATTTAGAGCTGTAAATGCTTATATATATATATATATATATATATATATATATATATATATATATATATATATATATATTTTAAAAATGATCCAGATTCAACAAACTAACTGCACACCTTAATGAACTAGAAAGAGAAAAGCAAGATAATTTCAAAGTTAGCAGAAAAAAAAAGAAATAATAAAGATTAAAAATGAAACATAAATATTTGGTGGTGGAACGAGAACTGACTCTGTGTGATGAACACCTACTACTACAAGTAGAGAATATAATGTACAATTGTACACCTGGGACCTATGTTACATCCCAATAAATTTTAAAAAATAAAAATAAAATAAAATGAAAAATAAAAAAAGAAACAATATAATAAAAACTAAAGTTGGTTTGCTGAAGAAATCAGCAAAATGCACAAATATTTAACTAGTTTAAGAAAAGAAAGAGAAAACTCAAACTCTAAAATCAGAAAATTAAGTGCGGAAATTGCTACACATTTTACAAAAATAAAAAGAAAATTATAAGAATATATTGAGAACCCAAAAAAATGAAATTTATTTATAAAAAATTCTGTAATTATTCTCTTATGTTTAAACTTCATTCACCTTCAAAGTACTCACTGTTTAATACAATACACTCATCAAGTTGTTTTTTCCATTGTTCACAATAGTTTTTGAACTCATCAATTTGGATGCCTTTCTGTGCTTTAGCTGTTTTCTGTTTGAACTCTTCCACATTGGCATAACATTTCCCTTTGAGAACTTTTTTAATCCTGGGAAACAAATATCACTTGGGGCAAGATCAGGTGAAATATGGTGGGTGGGGCATGGAAATCATGCTGTTTTTAGTCAAAAACCACGGAACACTCATCACAGTGTGAGCAGGCATCTTTTCATACCACGTGTTGTTCATGTAAATCACCCATCATGAAATGGGCAAATGTGTTGAAAGGAAGTGTCTCCAAACAAAATTCACTGAAGCTGAATACAGCCTTTCACAATGCCAGGTGGTACACTGATACAGATGGGTTCCTAGAGCACTAACCTTGCAGGCAAAGTTTGTACTACAAGGGGCCTACTCTTCAAAAGATAATTCCAGTTTTTTTGGGTGTCCCCCATCATATGTTAAATAAATAAATATACATATATAATGTAGAGGAAATAGAAAAATTCCTACAAATTACCAAAATTGACTCAAGAACAAAAAGAAAATTTGAACAGACCTACAAAAAAAGAGATTGAATCATCAATCTAAAATCTCTCTAATGAATGAAAAGCTCAGCCCCATGCAGCTTCTATGGTGAAATATGAGGTCAGACAATTAATTTTCTGAGTCATCCTAGAAAAAGTGCTACATACAATATTGATAAATATCACTATAATTACCTTTGAAGTACTCCCCTTGGGAAACTATGCACCGATGTTGTCTAGTTCACCCTTCAAAGCAATTTTGGAACTCTTTTTCTGGAATGGCCATCAGAGCTGCCATCAGACCCAAAATCTGAATTAAGTTCATGAACTTGCCACCATGCACTTACATTGGTAGCACTGTACAAACAAGATTATGACACCTTTCTGACTTGTTTGTACAGTGCTGCCAATGTAAGTGCATGGTGGGGCAAGTTTGTGAACTTAATTGTCAGAGTTTTGGGGACAAAATCTGCTCTGATGACCATTCCAGAAAAAGAGTTCCAAAGTTGCTTTGAAGGGTGGACTAGGCACTGACGTCAGTGCATATCTACCCAAGAGGAGTTCTTTGAAGGTGACCTTAGTGATATTCAACAATGACGTATGTAGCATTTTTTCTAGAATGAGTTCATGCAATTAATTGTCTGAACTTATACCAAATATTTGAAAGTTAACATCAATCCTTTTCATATTCTTCAAAAAAAAAAATACAAGAGAAGGGAGCATTGTCTAACTCATTCTATGAGGTCAGCACTGTCTGGATACTAAAGCCAATCAGATATCACAAGAAAACTAAGACTCAATATTATTTATGAATACAGATGCAAAAATATTTAACAAATATTAGCAAACTAAATCCACAGGGTATTATGAAAAGTATACATTGTGACCAAAAGGGATTTGTTCCAGTGATTCATGGGTGGTTCAACATGTAGAAAATCAATGTAATATAGCAGAGTAATAGATTAAGGTTAAAAAATTATCATCAATGTAAATAAATATTTGACAACATTCAACATTCTTTCATGATAAAATGGTTAACAAGCTAGTAATACAAACACAAATAAAAAGGACTTTTATAAAAACCCCACAGCTAATATTATGCTCAATGGGGAAAGACTAGAAGCTTTTTCTTTAAGGTCAGTACCAAAATAAGGATGTTAACCTTCACCACTTCTACTCAACCTTATACTGGAACTTCTAGTAAAAACAATTCAACAAGAAAGATAAATATGATGGAAAAAGAACTCACACTGGGTGGTGAACATATAATGCAACAAATAGACAATGCATTGTAGAATTGTACATCTGGAACCTATATAACTTGCTAACTAATGTGACTACAATAAGTCTAACAACAAAAATATTTATATATATAAAATGATAAAATTGTAAAAGAAAAGTAAAATTATCTCTACTTGCAGATGACACAATCCTACATATAATACATAATTATATATACATAGGGCCTTCCCTATGGAATTCACACACACACACACACACACACACACACACATACACACACACACACATATACACACACACTCACACCAATATGGACACACACACACAAATATACACACAGATGATAAGTAAGTTCAGCAAAGTTTTAGAAAACAAGATTCACATGAATAAAAACTTTGTATTTCTACATACTGGCAATTAACATTCCAACATGAAATTACCAAGGTAATTATAACAATATACTAATTTAATATACACTCATTTAAATATACTATTATACTGATCTATTAATTTAACTATACTATTTAAATAGCTTTAAAATTAGATATTTAGCAATAAATTTAATCAAAGATGAGAAGTATTTTTACACTGAGAACTACAAAATTTTGCTGAAAAAAATGAAAAGGGATTTTAAATAAATGAAAATGCATCACAGCAGTACTACTCATATGACCTAGAAATTCAATGAAATCCTTATCAAAATTTGAATTGCCTCTTGGTACAAATTTGAAAGTTCTGATTCTAAAAGTTATATAAAATTTCAGGTAAATAGTCAGAACAGTCTTTAAAAGGAAGAACAAGTTGGAAGATTTACTTTTCCTGATATCACAACTGACTACAAACCTGTAATCAAAATAATGTGATACTGGCATAATGATAGACATGTATTAATAGATAAATGGAATACAATTGAGAGTCAATGAATAAACCTATTCATCTGTAATCATTTGATTTTTACAAAAGTGTCAATATTATTCAATTGTGAATGACTAGTCTCTTCAAGAAATGATGCTGAGACAACTGGCTATCAATCTGCAAAAGAATGAAGTTGGATCTCTACATTATACCAGACATAAAATTAATTAAAAATTGAGCAAATGGCACAGGTAGAACTATAAAATCCTTATAATAAAACAATTGAATATACCTTTATAAACATGGATTTAACGTATTCTGATATGAAAACAAAAGTGTAAGCAACAAAAGATAAAATAGGCCAATGAACAATTTTTTAAACTGTGTTTCAAATTAAACTATTAAGAAAGTAAAAATTGTCAAAGGAATGAGAGAAAGCATTAGCAAATTATGAATCTGATAAAGATCTTATATTTAAAATATATAAAGAACACTTACAACTCAGTCACAACAAAAACAAACAACCCAGTTAAAAAATAAGCAAAGAACTTCAATAGGCAGTTCCCCAAAAAAGATATGCACTAAGCCAATAAGCACATAAAAGATATTCAACATTAAATTAAAGGAAAAAAAAAGATATTCAACATTAATAGTCATTAAGAAAATGAAAATCAAAACCTCAATTAGATACCATTTCACACTGGACAGATAGCTGTTATTTTAAAATTAAACAAGAATAGAAAATAAGTGTTTGTGAGAATGTGGAGACATTAGAACCTTGCACATTCCCTTTTTGTATGAAAGATAGTGTAACCACTCTTGAAAACAAATTGGCAGTTTTTTTTACAAGTTAAACATAGAATTACTAATGACCCAACCATTCTATTAATAGTTTCCCAGGTTTATTCAAGGGAACTATAAACAAGTATTCAAAAAAATATTTACACACAAATATTTATAGCAGCACTATTTACAAAAGCCAAAAAGTGGAAATAATCCAAATGTCCTTCAATAAATGAGTAAACAAACTGCTATACATCTATCTAGTGGAATATTATTCAGCCATAAAATGGAGTGAAATACAGATACATGCTGCAATGTCAATGAACCTTGAAACAAAATTAGTGACATGAATCAGACACAAAATTGCCACACTACATGATTTCATTTTATATAAAATATCCAGAGTAAGGAAACTGATTGAAAAAAAAAGATAGAAAGTTAATTACTGGTTGTCAGTGTCTGGGGCTAGAAAGGAAATGGGGAATAATTATTTAACAGGCACTGAGTTTTCTTGTGGGGGATAAAAATATCTTGGAACTACATAGAGGCAATGGTTGTACACATTGTGAATGCACTAAACAACACTGCATCAAATACACTTTAAATGCATAATGGTTAATTTTATATTATATTAATTTAACTCATAAAAATAAATAAAAGCAGAAGGTTATTAATACCAAGGTAAACATTGGTCCCAGAAGATTACTGGACTAGTTCTTTTGGTGAGCTCAAATTGTGACTTAGTTGAAGAAATTTGACCATGCATTGCAAATTTACTGTGATAATACTAGAGGCTCAAAAAGCAAATAAAGAGAAAATGAAGAAGCTTATGGTTCCAGTCAGGCCACAGAGAACTTGAAGCAGAATGCTAAGAAAATGTTGACTTCAATTTTGGAAATAAAATTAATGAATAATAAAATTGATATAAACTCTTAACAGAACTCTTTTTTTAATCAAATAGTCTCACACATTTATTTGAGCCAATGGTGGAGTAGAGCCCATTTTTGATAGATTGAATTTTTATATTTTTTCAAGTCATTTGAAAGGTGGTAGTTAATAACACAGACATGATTAATAATTATGCACATAAACTTACAGTAAAGTAAGTTACATTAAAAATGTTATTATAAAAATTCCTCAATTCTACACTTCACTGTATATTTTATTATTATCCATATTCTTGAACTTATTTACATCTGTTACATCTGTATAATTTAAAGGCTGTATGCTGTGCTGCTGTTCATCTCTTCCCAGTTGTACACTATAAGATGATCCCTTTGGTCATCCTCTGTGAGACTTCTGAAACCATGAATATAAGTTAACATTATGAATTTAAAATTCAATTTATTGTGTTGTTGATTGTTCACACTAAGAAATAATGAAAAAGGATGTGAGGGCTATCTGGCTGCAACATCTTCACCCCATTGATGGCCAAGGTTGATTCAGCTGACCTGGCTGGCTAGGCGGTGTCCCCTTCCTCCCTCACCGCTCCATGTGCGTCCCTCCCCAAGCTGTGCGCTCGGTCGAAGAGGACGACCTTCCCCGCTAGAGAAGAGGACCGTTCTTCAGTCAAGGGTATACCAGCAGCTGGCGCTCTCCTGCTAGAACCTCCAAACAAGCTCAAGAAATAATGGAAAAGTGTTAATGTAGACAAAAGTTAAAAGTATGTAGTCTGCAGTTACTTTATTAATAGCCAAAAATATATACTTCCAGTATTCAAAGACAATTATACAATTAAGCAGTGTACTCTCTACACTAACAAATGACAAAACTTTCATGTGCTTTTGGTGGTTCACTTTCTGTTAGTTGTTCAAGTAAACAAAAATATCAATTAACATTTATATCAGAACTACATATATTTATCAAATGCAATCATAGGTTGACTGTGGATAGAATAATGTGGCAAAAATTAACAAAACATTCTATTATACTCTCGCTCTCTTTTTTATTACTATTATTTTTTTTTTGGTTGGTTCCCTGACTGGGAGTTGAACCCATGCCATGGCAGTGACAGCGCTGAAACCTAGCCAGTACACCACCAGGGAACTCTCCATCTCCTTTTAAATTAAATTTATTAGGATAACATTGGTTAATAGAATTATATAAATTTCAACCAAATGGAAGAAGATGTTCGCAAATGATACCTCTTATGAGGGGCTAATATTCAAAATATATAAAGAACTCATATAACTCAACAACAATAAAAAGCCTATTAAAAAATGGGCAGAAGATCTGAATAGACATTTTTCCAAAACAGACATGCAGATGTCCCCCAGGTATAAGGAAAGAAAACTCAACATCACTAGTTATCAGGGAAATGCAAATCAAAGCACAATGATATACGACCTCACATCTGTTAAAATGGCAATTATCAATAAGACAAAAAATAAGTGTCAGACAGGATGTGGCTAAAAGGAAACTTTGGCACACTGCTCATGGGAAAGTAAGTTGGTGCAGTCACTGTGGAAAACAGTATAAAAGTTCTTCAAGAGATTTTGCTACTCTTTTTGGAACTCACAATGAAGAGTATAGTGTATTTTAGTATAAATTCTGCTTTACACAATTCTGATATTAATAAAATTTGTAACATACTTATGCACTTTTCTTCTTTTGAGGATCCACTTGTAAAGAATTTGCCAGCAAATAACTGGAATAGATCTTTTTGTTTGTTTGTTTGTTTGTTTGTTTTAATGTGGGTAGTTCCCTGACTGGGGATCGAACCCAGGCTGCAGCGTTGACAGTGCTGAAGCCTTAGCCACTACACCACCAGGGAACTTCTGAATAGATCTTTTTCTTAAATTTGGAGTGCACTGACTTCCACAGTAAGATTGATCTCGGTGGAATATCAAGAGCTAAGAGCTTTCAGTGATCTCTGTAGGTTTCTTTTGTTAAGTCAGAAATTGAAACATCTTTAGGCAGGAGTCCTTGGGTACTTTATCACTTAAGTTTGCTTGTCTAATACCGCACCCAATTCTGACCAAGAAGACTAAACTTTATAGAGAATTTACATTATACAATTTGAGGGCAGAATATTTACACAGAATTTTTGAATTTTTTTTGCACATAAGGTTTGTGGGATTTTGGGGGGGCACATTTATTTATTTAATCAATCATTTATATCAGTATGAACTCATGGGTACTTTTTTTATACTTTGGTTTATAATCCAATACATTATTAATCATGTTTCTCAAGTTCTTCCAACTTGGCCATCAGAAGTTCTTTTAGTTGGTTTCTGTGTCCCTTTGACACACCACATCAATAAGGGTGTTAGTTTTTTGAAAACACCTTACCTTCTGGCACCATAATATACTTCTGCTTATCTTGTGTATTTTCTGCTCTCATCCTAGATTTATCCATTTCCACAGAATTCTTGGTTCCTTTTACTAGACAATGTTATCAGAAAGCAATATTGGGACTCTACTTTGTTGCTACTACAGTGTTGTTGCTTCAAGCTGACAAAGCAATAAAATATATGTGTACACTAACCTGTGTATGTACACATGTCTATTAATATTTCAATATGTAACCATCTGCATGATTTCCTATGGTACCTCTAATTCTATTTTATTATCAAATGGATCATTTCAGCCTCTCCTAAATTTATATCTGTAAACTTTTACTCCAACAGTGAGAGCATCTCACTATCTGCCATCAGTTTATTGTTTAATTTCCATACACATGAATAGTGATATCAGAATCAATACACCATGGGAAAAAACTTTATCAACTAGAGACTTAAAAATGTCCTTTATTTCTAAAGTTATCTAGTATAGTTCCTTGTCCCTCAACCTCTTCAGTGTGTCTATCTCATATATTTAAAATAGTTACATTAGGTTGGTACAAAGTAATTGTTAAAATTTGCTGTTTCATATTGGAATACATTCTTAAATTGATGTGGTTATGTTTTTATATCATTTTGATGCACATTTGTCACTTTATGCTTTTTTACTAATAACTTATTACTTGCTTTTTATTTTATATTTAGACTATGGAAATGATGTTAGACAAAAAGCAAATTTAAGCATGATTTTTTTATTTCAGTTCAAAATGAGTTATAAAACCGTGGAGACAACTCATAACATCAACAACACATTAGGCCCAGAAACTGCTACGAAACATACAGTGCAGTGGTGGTTCAAAGCGTTTTGCAGAGAAGATGAAAGCCTTGAAAATGAGGAGCATAGTGACTGGTCACCGGAAGTTGACAATGACCAATTGCGAGCAATCATCAAAGCTAATGCTTTTACAACTACAGAGAAGTTGCTTAAGAACTCAACATCAACCATTCTATGGTTAGACATTTGAAGCAAATTGGAAAGGTGAAAAAGCTCAATTAGTAGGTGCCTCATGAGCTGACAGAAAATCAAAATCATCATTTTGAAGCATCATCTTCTCTTATTCTAACAGTGAACCACTTATCAATCAAATTGTGACAAGTGAAGAAAAGTGCATTTTATACAACTGGTGAGGACCAGCTCAGTCGTTGGACTAAGAAGTTCCAAAGCCCTTTCCAAAGCCAAACTTGTACCAAAAAATGGTCATGATCACTGTTTGGTGGTCTGCTGCTGGATTGATCCACTACAGCTTTCTGAATCACAGCGAAACCATTACACCTAAGAAGTATGCTCAGCAAGTCGATAAGACGCACCAAAACCTGCAATGCTTGCAGCCAACATTCGTCAACAGAAAGGGCCCAATTCTTCTCCGTGGTAATGCCCTCATGCATGTCGCACAACCAATGTTTCAAAAGTTGAATGAATTGGGCTACAAAGTTTTACCTCACCCACCATATTCACCTGACTTCTTGCTAACTGACTACCAACCACTTCTTCAAGCATCTCGACAACTCTTTGCAGGGAAAATGTTTCCACTACAACTATGATGCAGAAAATGGTTTCCAAGGTTTGTCAAATCTCAAAGCATGGGTTTTTATGCTGCAAGAATAAACAAACTTATTTCTCATTGGCAAAAATATGTTGATTGTAATAGTTCCAATTTTGATTAATAAAGATGTGTTTGAGCCTAGTTATCATGATTTGACATTAACAGTTCAAAACTACATTTAATTTCACACCAGCCTAATAGATTATTTTGTCACTTTATTTATTCTAAACTGGGATACCCCCAAATCCAAATTCATTATTTTTTAAAGTTTCATAAATTGAGGCTTATGCTTTATGCTCTAAAATTTTATAGGCTTTGAGAAATAAAATATCACGTATTTACCATTACAGAACATACAGAATAATTTTACTTTCCTAATAAGTCCCCTGTATTTTACATTTCAACTGTTACCTCTTTCTACTGGCAACCACTAATCTGTTTACCATCTCTAAAGTTTTGACATTGCCAGAATGCCAAATAAATGGGATCCAACAGTATGTAGGCTTTTCAAAACAGCTTCTGTTTCTTACCATTTAAAATACTTTTATGTCTTTTGTCAGTTAATAGTTCGTTTATTTTTGTCAGTAAATAGTATTTCATTGTATGGATGTACCACTTTTCTTTTGTCCATTTACTTATTGAAAGGCTTATTGGTTGTTTTCAGTTTGGGGTAATTATAAATAAAATTGCTATTAATATTCATGTCTTCTTGGAAAATCAATACTTGGGGAATGTCATGCAAGAATGCACCGTTATTACTGGAATGCAACATGATGTTCTAACAACACAGACTTACACATTTCTCCAAATGCAATTATTCAAAACATAGACCATTAAATTAGTTCCTCATCAACAATAGGCTCAGAGTCCTCATCCTATTTATAAAGATTGCTGATAATAAGGTAATGCTATGTTTCTTCGCTACTATCTAATATGAAAATATTGTTGCAATCACTCCCGAATATTTTGGAATGGCTAATTATTTCTACTCAGTTATGGTGGAAGGTATAGCCTTTATTTCCCAGGCTTTTGCTGACAGAGAATAATTTCTGACAAGTTTATTACTTTAAATAAAAACCAACAAACAGAAACGCCCTGTGACCTTTTATTATTTCTTGGCCTTCTCCACCTATACCCATGGGTGAGAGATCTGTGTCACGCAGTTTATTTGTATCAGATCCATAAGCTATTTTCCTGTGAAAAACTCCTTCCCTACTTGCACTCTAAAAAGATTTTAACATTTTCTTTCAAGCCCCTTTTCATCAGAAGTTTTTTAAATTAACATTATTAAGTTCAATTAAGGTGATTAAATTAGCATTAATTTTTATGTATAAAAAGCTTTAAAGTGGTTAGAAATGTATGTATCAAACCAATTACTGGATCATATAGAAACACTATGTTTAGCTTTGTAAGAAACTGTTAAGATGTCTTCTGAAGTGGCCTTACCATTTGGAATTACACTGCCAATGAATGAAAGTTCCTGCTACTCTGCATTCTCATCAAAAAATTCTCAACAAATAAATTATCAGTTTGTTCAATATTAGCCATTCTACTGATATATGTTTTAAATTGTGGTTCTCTAATGATAAATAATGTTGACTATCTTTTCATATGCTTATTTTGCACTTGTATATCTTCTTTATTAATATTTATGTTCAGATTTTTTGCCCATTTTTACATTGTGTTTTTGTTTTTACACTGTGTTAAGTTTTAAGAGTTCTTAGTATATTGTGGACACAAGTATTAAATGTATCTTTTTCAAATATTTTCTTCCACTCTGTGACATATTTTGATTCTTTTAACAGTGTATTTCACATAGCAGAAGCTTTAAATTTTAATAAGTACAACTTCATTTTTGGATAGTGTTTTGCTGGCATATCTAAAAGCACATAGCAAAACACAATGTCACTTAATAATGACCAAAGATAAGAATTACAGTAGCCTTCCCATCAAAAACCATTAAATAAAGAAAAAAAGAGTGAAACATTAAAAATGTTGAAAAGAACTATTGACCTAGAATCCTATATACAATGGAATTTACCACTAAATAAGAAATGAAGACTTTCCCAGAAAAACAAAGTCTGAGGTATTCTTTACCAGCCATCTTCACAGCAATATAAATATGTTTATAGAGGAAGAAAATTATATAACCACAAACTTTTATTTACACTAAGAAAGAAATAATATTAAAGAAACAAATGAAGGTAAAATAAAGTCTATTTTATTGATTGTTAATTTATCAAAAATATAATGTTTTCTTTAAAGTAATAATAATAACAATGTGCTGGGTTATAGCATATGAATAAAGGAAATGATGATAGGAATATCATAAGAAATGGGAGGGGGGAAATGGGAATATTTTGTTATAAATTATCTGTATTCAAATGTAACAGTATAGTGTTATTTGAAAGTGAACTGAGATTACTTAAAAAATATATTTTAAACTACAGAGAAACCACTAAAATATTTTAAAAGAATAATTTATATATAAGCTAGGGTAGGTATGGGCAACCATAATATGCTTGTTGTAAGTTGAATTGTGTCTCCTAAATTTCCTATGTTGAATTTCAACTCCAGTAACTCAAAATGTGACCACATTTGAAGATGGGAACTTTAAACGGATGATTAAGTTAAAATGAAACTGTTAAGATGGGTACTCATCCAACCCAACTGGTATCCTTATAAGAAGAAAAAAGACATGAAAAGAGACACCAGGAATGCACATACACAGAGTAAACACTACGTGAAGACACAAGAAGAATGCAGCCATCTGCAAATCAAGGAGAGAGAAATCAGTATTGCCTGCATCTTGATCTTGGATTCTAGCCTGCAGAACCACAAGAAATACATTTCAGTTGTTTAAGCAATCCAATCTGTTTTATTTTGTTATGGTAGCTCTAGCATATTAATATATTACTCAATTAAATCCAGAGAAGGGAGGAAAATAGGGAAGGAAAGTAGCCTACATACACCATAGATTAAAAAAAGACAATTGTTTTTGTTTACAAGAACTCTACTTTATTTATAAAGTTCAGATAGATTAAAATAAAGAATGTCACCCCAATAAGTCTAACAATAAAAATGAATTAAAAAAAATAAAATAAAATAAAGAATAAAGAAAGATGAGTGATGAAAATATTATTAACAATAAAAAATAATCTGCAGCAGTTACATTAGCTGCAAACAAAGCAGATTTCAGAGTAAGGAAAAATTTCGGGGATAAAGAAGGGCATTACAAAATGATAAAATATTAGTTCTTGGGAAACAATAACAATCCTGAACATTATATGCATCCAACAACAGAATAACAATTCTTTGACAAGGAAAATAAACCTAAACATTGTACACACATAACAGTGTCAAAATCTGAGACAAAGTTGATAAAACTTCCAGGACATATGTATATATGGGCTTATGGGCTGTCTGGAAGAAGTTTATCCATAAAAGCCTCTATTTTTCATATTACATGTCTGGGTACTTTCTGACAGCATATATAAATTACAGATGATGATATCAATATAATTCTTTCAGTAATTAATAGATTAAGTAAGAAAAATGTCAAAAAGAACATATTTGACCTGAATAGGTAATATCCATCATCATGGCCTATTCTACAATTCTTCTCCAACTTTTTATTGTTTTTTTGAAATAAACATTTTAATGTATCAGAAGACTGATCTACCCTACTTCCACTAATATATTACTATTTTTACTTCTGTATTGTTGTTTATTATGTTTATAATTTAAAACTTCTATAATTATTGTCCACGAAGACATTGATATCCTGTTTTAATTTAATTTTACTGCTTTTTAAGTCATATTTCTAAGTTAATTTAATTATTCTTTGCATATTATACGATGTATCTGAGTAATTTTAATAAGAAAAAATAAAAAATGCATTTTAGTAAAACTTGCAAGTATGAAATTTTATTATTTTATATTTGTTCTTAAAAATGTTTGGCTTAAATCATTCAGCAGAACTTGACAAATATTGCATTATGGTCTGATAGCCTCTAATATTAATGGTCTGATTTATATTAGTTTTTTATTATCCTCATTAATTTTTAGGATTTTCTTTTTATTTTTATAATATTAAGGTTTTAACTGATAATGATTTTTATAACTTAGTATTTCACAGTCTTTTCAAGTAAAGATTAAAGCTTTATTCAAGACAGATGATTATTTTATAGTATTGATTTGATTTTATCCTATTTCCCATGATCCTGATTCCATCCTCTTTGAACTCCTATTACATGTACTTTGGATCTTGTTCACTTTATCTTTTGTTAAAAGATGAAAGGTTGAAATGTTTTGATTTCCTCTACAGTTGTATAGGTTTGTTTTTCCTCTAGGTATTTTTTCTGGATTTAGTTTTCTGAAAATTAATAGGACATGTCAATGGTAGTCTTCTCTCTAAAGGAGCTGTAAGGCAGTGAGACAGAATTGCCTCACTGACAAAATAATTATCAGTTCCTGGCTGAAGCTAAATATTATTTCCTTATTTCTCCCTCTCCTCCTCTTCCTCCTTCTCTTATTCCTTCTCCTCCTGCTTTTCCCTTCTTCTTTTGCTCTCCTACTACTTTTCTTAATTTTTTTCTTGCCTTCACTATTAGTTTTCAAGAGGGCCATTAAACATGTGCTCCAACTCCCATCTTGAATCAGAGGTCCTGATCATCTTATTTTAATCTCAGTCCTCATGAGAGAATTTAAGATATTTTTCTTTTCTACTTCAATTTTATTGAGGAAGTTCACTTGGTTCAACCTCTTAGATTCTAAAAGTACATCAATGCATTATAGAATAATGTTTATGCACTTGACTGGTTATGAAGAAATAAAACTAATATGTTCTCTACACAATATGGCAAGTCTCAAAATTTTAGTACAATAACATTCCAATCAAATCTTTTAGGGTAGTGGTTGTTTTTGCAAATTATGTTTATGCAATTTGTCCCTGATGGTGTTCACCGGGATTAACCTTTGTGATCTGTGTCATACTATAAAAATAGTTTATATCTTTGTAATTTAATTAATGAAATAATGACATTCAATAGTAGCCCTTTATGAAGAAGGTGAATAAAAAAACTAGCCTATTGAATTCAATATTATATCCTACCTATACAGCATTCTACAGCACTTTTTATTTGAGTCACACAATACAGCCAAAATACATCCAAGACCACTGATGCGAGGGTTTAGTGCCTCAACTTCAATAAAATATTACAGTTTTTGTTATTTTTATTGACTAAATAAAAATGGCCATGAAATTACTCAGTAGACATCTACATATATATTGTCTATTTTTATGAAAAATAAAATTTTAAACTATTTAGAGAAATAGCTACAAAATTGCCATAAAAGGAAGGTAATTTAATGTGAAGACAAAATGGAAAATAAATACTTGTGTCAGGTGAGACCTACATACTGGTGGCAATTTCACCCAATCTTTTCTATACAATATGACCAGAAAAGAATTCACAGGTTAAATATTTCCTGTAGCTGTGGATGATAAAAGAAATAATCATAATAGAATAAAATTATCCATGTAGCATGTAGGTGGGTCCCAACACCATGAATATAGAAAAAGAAGCATAGAGAAAGCAGAAAGCACAGAATTGAAGATGAGAGAAAAAAATGGCAGCATTTCAATCTCTGGTTTAAGATCTAAACCCTGAAATTAGTAATATGTTATATTTAACTGAATTTATCCATTAAATTTTGTAAAGTATATGCTGATATACTTTATACCCAAATAGCAAATTTAGATATAAATATTTAGAGAGCCTGACCTCCTTAATTAAATTAAACCTATTGTGTTTTATTTAGTGACACTAGGATATATTAATATTTTTAAAAGAGCATCATCTATCATTGAAGCACACTATTTTTGTGTTTGATATTTGGTATTATTTACAGATGTCTTTTCACCTTTACAATTTGTTTCAAATGCTAAACAACCATAGAATGGTTGATGTTGAATTCTTTTGCAACTTCTTGTGTAGTTGTAAGATCAGCTTTGACGATTGCTCTCAAATGGTCACTCTGTTGAGATGGCCACTTTGCTCCTCATCTTCAAGTTTCTAATCTCCTTTGCAAGACATCTTGAACCATCACTGTACTGTATGTTCATTTACAGATTCTGGGCCAAATGCATTGTTGATGTTACAAGTTGTCTCTGCTGCTTTACAACCCCATTTTGAACTCAAATAAGAAACCCCTCAAATGTGTTTTTTGTCTAACATTATTTCCATAGGAGTTTAAAATAAATATAAAATAAACAGGAAGTAATGTCATTAGCCAAAAAACATAAAGCAAGAAATGAGCATTAAAATGATGTATAACATAACCACATTTATTTTAGAACATATTCCAATATCAAACTGCAAATTTCAACAACACAAAATCAACAATTACTATAGTACCAACCTAAAAGTGTAGATTTAAATCAGGCAGTGTGATGCCTCCAGCTTTATTCTTTCTTTATGAAATTGGTTAAGCTGCATTTTAAGCTTAATCAATTATGTTTGATTTTTAATTTACATAAATCATACAAATTATTATATAAAAATAGAGTATACCAAATAAAAATTATTGCCAAAATCCAAAAAAATCACTGTTGAAACATAATATCAAACTAGTACATTGCAATGGGGTGGACCTTTTAAGGAAAAATACATTAAAACTATTATTTTCTCTATCCTGAAATACACTGTAGCTTTATAATTATAAGTACTGCTAATTATTTTTATATACATTTTTGCAATAGAAATTTTAGAGAATTTTAGGAAATTTGTGCTTATTTCTGAAACTAGATTTTCTTACAGTAAATTTTAACACAACTTTGTAGGGACAAGAAAATTGTTAAAATAAGTCTTCCTGCATTTTGAAGTATACAAAATACAGCTATTTCAGAAGAGCAAATTGCTATATGTTTAGTAATAAAATCTATGACAATTTGAGAAGATTTTAGCCTATGCTAAGCATCTTTATTTTGAAACATCAGTCTTTGCATAGTTTCACCTATTTCTCTTCTGTGCTCATGTAGACATTTTTAAATATTTTCTAAAACATTTAAAAATGCCTCACTGACAGTCAACTACTGTCAAGGGATGGGGATATATATGTATAGTCAGGCAACATCATCCCACATTCTTCTAAAGACTTCAAATCTGTACATTGACTGACAGCAAGAATTATGATATACTTTCCAATTGAATTCAGAGACTACGTGTAATATAAGAGGTCTAACAACTAATTTTGCAAACTCATCCTAGAAAAAGTGCTACATGCCTCACTGCTGAGTCACCTTCAAAGTACTCCCCTTGGGAAGCTATGCACTGATGCCAGTGCCCAGTTCATCCTTTAAAGCAATTTTGGAACTCTTTTTCTACAATAGCTATCAGAGCCATTATCAGACCCAAAATCTGACAAAGTTCAAGGTTATGACACCTTACAGAGTTGTTTGTACAGTGCTGCTAACACAAACACAGAGTAGTAAGTTCATAAAATTAATTTTTGGATTTTGGGCATGATGGCAGCTCTGATGGCCATTCCAGTAAAAGAATTTCAAAGTTGTTTTGAAGTGTGGACTAGGCACTGGCGTCAGTGCCTAGCTTCCCAAGGGGAGTACTTCAAAAGTGACCGTAGTGATATTCAGCAATGAGGTATGTAGCACTTTTTTTGAATGAGTTCACCAACTCAATTGTCAGATCTGATATAACACTGGTAAATGTATTAAGGTACATTAACACAAGTGAATAATAACAATAGCTAACATTTTTGTTATGTGCTTATCATGTGCCCAGCATAATTATAAGTGTGTAATTTCTATCAACGTATTTCATTCTTATAATAGCTATTTCAGTTAACTGAAACATAGAGAAGGTAACTAACCCAATTATCTAGAACATGGGATTCAAACAGATTATAAACGATTTTGTATTTTACTCAAGCCTTAGAAATTAGTCATACGCCTTGGTCTACTATTTTATTTTATTATTTATTTATTTATTTATTTATTTTGAGGTGGGGCGTAGTTCCCTGACTGGGAATTGAACCCAGGCCGTAATCTTGAGAGTGCTGAAACCTAGCCACTACACCACCAGAGAACTCCCTACTATTTTAAATTTAACATCAATCCACTGCAATGGACCTATAGTTGAATCAATAGAAAAATAGAATAGAACAAATCAAAGCATAAGTCAAGATCTTGAAGATATATTTCAGCACTAAAAGAAAACTAAATCAAGCATCTGACTCTATAGAATCTTAAAAGAAAATGAAGAGGTGGAATTAAGAGTGTGACTTATACCATGCAATAGGCTATATTCTATTGTATCTATCATATTTCTAATGTCAAAAAATAAAAGAAAACACAAGAAAAAAATAAGGCCAAGTTTATTAACTTATCGCCAATGAAGTAATTTCATGGAGTAACTCATTAATGGGAAAAGGCAGAATTTGTTTTGAAATGCCAGAAAGAGACATGGTATTATCTGGTTAAAGATTGAAAACTAGCATTCAGATGAGACAAAATGAGGACACAGGTCTGTGTACCATTGATTAAAATTAATCTCATAATTTATTGATTTGAAAAGTTATTTCAGATATGTCCAAAACAATCAAAGGGTTACTCAGAGTTTAGCCCTTTAATCTTCAACTTGTTAGATACAGGTATGGTGAGATACAATACTCATTTTTATATTATTTAGGAAGTACTACTATAATTATAATTTCCCTTCATTCTCTCCTCATTACAGGGCACTGACATAACCTGTATTTAAGGTATGTATTGTTATTTGCTGGAATGTTATAGACAGATGTTCATTTACATGAGCAAATCATTTCTAATTTTATGTCTTCCTGAAGAATCAGAACTATGTGTATTTATATCCTTAGATTGTGTAGTTGTGTATTCACCCCTAGTCTTTTTTAAACTAATATTTATTTGTATCAAAGTAGTGCATGTATGTGGTCAAAATAAAACTCATGTAGAACTGACATATAGCAAACTCTTTCTGCACCTCCCCCATCCAACAGTCCTGATCTCAAGAGACAACAGTGCCATATCTTTTATTTGTTGATTCTGATCTTTACCTTCATTATACTTTAATTTACCAATCTAGAGTGGAGGAAATAAAACACTGTGTTATTTACAATAAACTCTAATAGGAGAATTCCAGCATAGTCCCCTGAAGTTCTGGAACAAAGCCATGCTACCTGTAGCAGAGAATTATACACAGCTCAAAAAGAAGTTTCTGGAATAATACTGGGCCACGTCAGAGACAGAGAAGCTTTTCCTGGCGCATCCATAAGACCACATAGGCCGAACCACCCATCATAGCTGGGTTCTGTCACACCCACCAATTCATAAGTTCAGGCAGGCCCAGCAGCAATCTATATTAACATCAAAATGGTGCATATGGGATAGGATACAAACAGACCGAGAGGACACAAGTAAAACTCCGTGAGCTGATGGCTCAAACTGTTGTCATTCACTACTATTGCACTAACATCTATCCTTCAGTTCATATCTATGGCTATAGAAAGGGCCCCTATGACCTGCTGATAGAGGTAGAAAAAGAATGACCTCTGTTATAAATAGGTAGCTTGATGTGTGTGCCAACCAAAAATCCCTTCTAATCTTATTAATTGTTCATTTAACCATTCTTGCACTCAACAATTGAAAAGTCTGGTGTCAAGAACTCGTGGAACTCACAATACACTATATCATTCCTACCTTATAATTTTAAGCAAGGTAGAAAAAAGGGATATAATAAACTATCCCTCTCTTCAGAAAGTGTATCTTTTGGGAAGAGTCAGAAAGAAAAATTGTCATTCTGAACCTATTAGTATAACATTGATAGGATGATGATAAAATGGAATGCAGAGAAAGAATACTAAATGGGGCTTAGGCGAGAAGTCAGAGAAAGTTTCCTTGAAGAGGTAATGCCTTAGCTTTTCGTTTTCTTCCATGAGCAGAAGTTAGGTAATAAGAGGGAGGAAAAAAGTATTTAAAGAGATAAAACCCACTAAATAAGGAAAATAATTTAGTGTTAGTCCTATTATTCTTGTATTTATGTGGATTTTTTCCTAAAAGAATTTTATGTAATAAATGTAGAAATAATAACCGAATTAGAAATTCACAATTTTGAAGTCACACATCATTTATTAAATCATGGATCCATCATTAATGGGTGCATAAGTTATTAATGGAAACACTGTAAGAGAACAAGCAAGCTGTCCATATTTAAACACATTGGTCAAACTTAACATCAGTAAGAGAGGAAGAATCAGACATTTTATGCCTCTCAATGTGTTCAAAAACAAAAACAAAAACAGAGCATCACCTATTGCAAATTCTTAAAAAAAAGAAAAATGAAGGTAAGGCCTCATTCAATCAAGGTTGGGGTTTTATTTCATTGCCATTCTATGGGAAATACAGTGACTCTGATACCCAACCAAGAATTGAATCCCAGTTTTACCACTTTTATGTATGTGCTTGAGAAAATTACTTTTCAATTTGTACTTATATTTTTGTACTTTAGTTCTCTGATATTTAAAATGGAATAAACATAGTAACTCAAAAGTAAGTGTCTGTTAGGGTGGTCATGAAAAGCCAATACAATAATTCAAGGAAAGGTCTTAACAAAAGTATTGTCCAAAAGTAAATCTCATGATAAATAATTAATTATTATTGTTATGCTTTATTGTTATTAAAAGTCAGCTAACCTTACAGAATTTAGAGGCTATTTGGAGACAGAGGAATACACTTACAATTTTAATAGAACAGGAAGGCTTATATGAGAATAAAAAACAAAATGTACATATGCAAAGTTATTCTCTAGTAAAATATCTCCATCTCCTTTTTGCCAACTACTTAATATTATTGAGTATCCCTGTCTTAGGTTATCAATAACTCTGTTCACTTATTATAGTGTTCTATAAACATTACTCAATGCAATCAATGTAATATAATGTCAATTAATCAGAAAGTAAAAGTGCATATCTTGCAAGAATCATATTTTTATTATATCAATAAAATTACATTGGTGAACTATTCCAGTCACATACAAAGCCACAGCCAAATGAGAATTTTAAAAAGGTTGAGCAGTTAACAATGGAAAAGGAAATATTGATAACATTAATATGTTAGTTCTTTTCAAAAAATGTTTTAGAAATCAAGATTTAAGGTAGTCCTTTGGAGAAACTGAGGGAAACTTGATATATTCTAATAAAAATAAAATTCTTTGCAATCCTTTTGTAAATTTAAATTATAATGAAGGATATAATTTCATACTATTATAAGATGTCAGAAGAATTCTATACAAAAAGAAAATACTTATACACTGTATTTAAGAATCAAAATACAGTTGTCCCATATTCCAAGTCTCATTAAAATATGCAAGGAAAGAAGTTATATATTCATTTCTTTGTTTCACTGTAATGTAAATTCTCCATTAGCTATCTCATTTTAACTACTACTGCCATTGCCACTATTTCCTTAAAATTTTATTTTAATTTATAATAGATTTAATTTAAGTGTCTTTTTCTTGTACTAAGTGCACTTGAATGACTAGGAACTTCTCTTATGTGCCTGTTCCAGATACTGTCGTAGGCAGAGGATCACTTACGAAGAAACTTGATTTTCATCAGGAAAGCCATATATGGCTAACCAAGGAATTATTGGTGCTATGCTAAGGAGCTTAATTTTTATGAAGCCCTGAATATATTTAAGCCTGGGAACTGTGTAATCAGATGTATATCATGAAAACAGCACTTACAGGAGAAGCTGTTTGTGCTTACCTGCCTGTTCACCTCATCCACTGCTGCAGAAAGCAGCTTTGAGCATCTACAATGAATAGTACCTTGTCTCAGTTTATCTGCATCATTTGTGTCCCATCCAGGGTCTTTCTGAAGCCACCCCTTTGGACACCTGCCAAATTACTCAGTGCTCATGCATGCGTAAAACCTGGAAGTTTTAGAGAGTAAATACTATATGTATTAGCCGGTGGATAAATGCTTCTCTCTTTTATTTACCAAACAGACTTTGTGGGGCTTTTCTAAGGATCTAATGATGGTGACCAGGGATAATTCACCTGTGTCTTGGCTTTATTTCCATGCCCTTTTCAATGTTACTGGAAATCATGTTACCAAATAAACACTTTATACCTGAGACCTTTTCTCAGAATGTGCTATGAAGAGAGAGATAACCTCTAGCAGAATGCTAATAGAGAAGAGAAAAGGAGGTGTGAGGTGATTTTAATAATCCAGGAAAAAGGTGATGAAGCCTGAAAGAGTTATTTGCAATATATGAAGAGATGGGGTAAATTTTAAGAGGTATTAAGAAAATAGAATTTGGGAAATTTTTCTTATTATCTAAGGAGTCAGGGAGAGTATGGAGTCCAAGTGGGCTTGAAGAACATGGAGATGTTTAGACACTTCACAAAAAATAGAAAAGAGTACTATGGGGAAAAAACAAAGGATTCAATCTGAATGTGTTGATTTTATAGTCACTGTTGTTACCTATGCAAAAACATCTACAAGGCATTTGGAACTCAAGGAAGTTCTGGATTAGAGAGATCTCTCTAGGAGGAACCATCATACATAGTAGTAGGAATTTAACTCGTGTTTAAATAATTAGTCTATGGTAAAATTTGTTTTCTTATATGTCCCATGTTTAAAGCTGTCATTTCCAAGAACCCACTGACAACATTGAGAACTTACTGTATATTGTTATAATAAAGAGTTCCACAAACACTTGAAATACTTTACTTGATAATACAGACATAAGTTATGATAACATCTCTCTACCTTATTTTTATGGGTTTATTATATAGTTAGGTTTTTTAGTGGGGTTTGGAAAGGTTTGATAAGCATAAAGGTGAATATATAGTAATGACCATGAGAAAACCACAGAATAATAACTGTAATTATAATCACCAGTGTAACCGACTTCCACCAGTGGCATGTTTGATTTCCATTTGTAATACACTAGAACAAGTATTTTAATTAATCCCGAAGCACACAATGGAAATAATAAACCCTTTTAGACAGCAGTTGTTCTGTAAGGAAATTAACATTACAAAAGGAGTATTAGTAATAGGACTGTATACTTTTATTTTAGTCTCTATAACCGCTTTAGCATACTTTTTAAAGTATAAATCCTGCTTTGCTTTAAGGTTCAAAACTTGTTATACATACTTACTAAATATTGGGATAGAACCAACTTGGGGAAAATATTATTGAGATGTACAAAGAAGAGTAAAAGAACTAAAGGTTTTTGTTATGATAAATTGTTATTTTTAATAATTTACTTTTATGAATATCAAAAATGTGTCAAAGCCTTTATGGTAATGTCACTGTTTTTTAATGTGATATTTTATACTAGTGCTAATGGACTTATCGCTTAAATTCATTTGTGGTTTTACATCTTTAAGCTTCATAGTTTGGGTCATAGGCAGAAATGTATTTATCATCCACAAAAGTTAATCTTTTTCATTTAATTAGAGTTTTCAATATTTAAACAACCACCAGACATTGTTTCTACTTCTAAAAAAGTGATGCCAATTATTTAAAAATACAGGTCAACTGTTATTTCTAGCATTTTCTAGGATGTCCCAAATGTATTCTGTATAATCAACTTTATCAGTAATATCTAAAACATTACTATTTAATGTTTTATATTTTATGAAGTTGAAGTCCCTGGTTTTCATTTAACATGAACTTCCAATTATCTCAAAATAACATAGGAATCATTTTTGACAATTTGAACAATGATCCTTCTTTACTTTCTAGAAAGAAAAGGAATCTTATCTCTATATCTCTGAAAATGAGCACAATCCTTTGAACCCAGCATTTGTTCAAACTTGGAATTACTACTGAATATATAAAGAAAACTGTGAATTAAGAGAAATCAGATTGTGTAATACAGCCAAGTAAGCACCAAAACTAAATATTTAATGACAGTCATGCATTGCTAGTATGCTGCAATTAGTATGGGGGCAAATAATTTTTTAATTAATGTTATTATGATATTTTTTTGGTAAGTACCCACAAGTGGAATTATTGGGTCATAAGGTAGTTTTATTTTTAGGCTTTTGCATAATATAGATGTTGTTTTTTCTAGTGGCTTCACTGATTTCTAGTCCTACCAACAGTGAGGAAGTGTTCCCTTTTCTCCACATCCTCACCAACACATTATTTGATAAGTTTTTAATAAGAGCTATTCTGACTGATAGGAGGTGGTCTCTCATTGCAATTTTAATTTGCATTTGATGATTAGTGATGTTAAGTATCTTTTTATGTCTGCTGGCTATCTGTATGTCTTATTGGAGAAATGTCTATGTTTTTTGTCCATTTTTCAAATCAGGTTGTTTGTTTTTTGTTATTGAGTTCTCTGAGTTTCTTATTTATTTTGGATATCAACCCATAACTGGGTAAATACCTTGTGAATATATTCTCCTTTATGATAGATTGGCTTTTTTGTTGACTTTTCTTTTTAGTTGTGCAAAAGCTTTTTAGTTTGATAAAGTCTGACTTGTTTATTTTTATTTTTGTTTCTCTTTCTCCAGAGAACATATGCAAAAAGATATTGCTAAGAGCAATGCCAAATAGTTTACTACCTATATTTTCTTCTAGGAGTTTTATGGCTTCAGTCCTTATACTTAAGTCTTTAATTCATTTTGAGTTTTTGTTGAATTCTAAAAACAAACAAACAAACAAACAAAAACAAATGCACAAACAAAACAAAAACAGACTCACAGAAACAGAGACTAAACAGATAGTTGCCAGAGGGGAGGTGTATAGGAAATTGGGAGAAAAAGTTGAAGAGGAATATATCCAATATCTTGTTAGTTTGCAGAGTGAAAGTTGATTGCTAGATTTAATGGAGTAATCATATTATAAGGCACAAAAATATCAAATCACTATATTATGCTCCTGAAACTATATTATGCACCTAAAACTAATATAACAAATATAATATTGTATAATAACTATACATTTTTAAAAAGCATGCCACACCACTTAATATGAACATATTTTTCAAACTTAGTTCATGCTGATTTTAACTTTGCCTTTTTGGATGCAAAATCAACAATAAAAAATTTTCATAAGACATTGTAATAGGATTTTAACTCTTTTTCATTTTCTGAATTTGCAACAAATGATCAGCAACCACAGGCCTCAATTCACTCTTCAAGCAGTTTTTCATCTAATCACGAGTCCTGCACATCTACCAGTCCCTGGTTGTCCCACTTACTGTGTAGTTTACCACCACCTAGGTTCTATAGTTATGATGACTTTGACATCAGGTGTCTCACAATAGAGTGCCCTTCATGAAAAGTAACTCATTCTTGAGTTATCATCTGCCTCTATAGTGAAAACAGCCTTGTGTTATGTTAACTTTACTTAGATATTTGAATGTTTTTAATAAAGTCAATCTATTAATAATAAACTAATCTATGCTAAAAGTAAATAAAATCTTCTCTACCCAGAAATAGACACTTTAACAGGTGGTTTCTAAAGTTAATAGATTCATCAAAAAAGTGTTTCTGAAGATGCTAATTTTTAGGATTTTCCCTATTAGATAATAGGGAAATCTCCTGAAAAGAAAAAGCTTAACTAATATGTGATGGCGATCTTTAAATATTAAAAAAAATAATCAATAGAAGAAAGTCAATATATTTGTTTTTAGTTGTCATAAAGATGTAATTATTATTGCATGTGTGTGTGTGTATATATATATATATATATATATATGTACATATACATGTGTGTGTATGTACATACATATATATATATGAAAAAATATTTAATTAGAATTTATTATAAATGGTAAGTTTGCCCTATCTGAATTCTATCTTCTTAATGTTATACTTTTTTTCTCAAAATTTCATACTTGATCTTGTCTTACACTATGAATTCTCCAAGAAAGATGACTTGTCTTATAAGTCAGTAAACTATTGATATTTTAGTACAGAATTTCTTGTTTTATTTTTCAAAGTTATATATTAATTTTCTACCACTCACATCTTACTGAATGCTCTGAAGACTTGTCAAACCCAACATATCTTAAACTGAACTCAGTATCTTTCTTCTCACCTTCATTACTTATTCCATTCTTATTTTTTTTCTAATAAATGACATCTTTACTATCTCATTTCCCATACCAAAGTTCTAGAATAGGTTATTTCAGTATAACAGAAATGTAAATATGCTGGTATTTAAAGTTGAATTACCTGAATTATTTGAAGATTTACTAATTGGTGTCTTGGAAAAGTTAAATTAGTTAAGCACTCTGAGTTTTTTCCTGTCAAAAAAAATAGAATATCCCCTTAACAGCCTTGGACAGATCACCCAAACAGTACATAAATAAGGAAATATCAGCTTTAAATAACATGTTAGAGAAATTGGGCATAATTGACATTTATAGGACACTTCATCCAGCAAAAAAAGATTATACCTTCTTTTTCAGTGCACATTGAACAATCTCAAGGATAGAACATATGCTGAAACACAAAACTAGTCTCAGCAAATTCAAGAAGATTGAAATTATACCAAGTGTATTTTCAGACCACAGAGTTCTGAAATTGGAGATTAACTGCAAAAAGAAAGCAGAAAAAACACATATACATGGAGATTAAACAACATCTTATTAAAAATATTACTGGATCAAAAAGTAAATAAAAGATTAAAAAATACATAGAAACTAATGACAATGAAAATATAACATATCAAAATTATTGGGACACAGCAAAAGCAGTAATAAGAGGGAAATTTATATCATTACAAGACTATCTTAAAAAACAAGGAAAACAACAAGTCAACATTCTAACATTGTATCTTAATGAACTGGATAAAGAAGAAGAGAAAAAACCCAAAGTCAGCATAAAGAAAGAAATAATAAAAATTAAAGCAGAGCTAAATGAAATTGAGAACAGAAATACAATAGAGAAAATGTATGCAATCAAGAGGTAGTTCTTTGAGAAAGTGAACAAAATTGACAGATCCCTGACTAAACTAACCATGGGACAATAGGAAAGGACACAAATATCAACAATTAGAAGTGAAAGGGAAGGAATTACCACTAATACCACAGAAATACAAAGGATTATAAGAAAATATTATGAAAGGCTTTATACCACTAAATTTAAAAACCTAGAAGAAATGGACAAATTCCTAGAAACTTATAGTCTACCAAGGCTGAACCAAGAAGAGCTGGATAATCTAAATAGATCAATCAATAGTAAAGGGATTGAAATGAATAATCCAAAACCTCCCCAGAGGCAAAAGTCCTGGACCAGAAAGTCTCACCAATTAATTTTACCAAGCATTCAAAGAATTAATGCCTATTCTTCCAAGACTCTTCAAAAAAATTGAAGATGAGGCAATACTTCCTAACTCATTCTCCAAGGCCAACATTACCATAATATCAAAGCCTGGTAAAGACAACACACACACGCAGAAAAAAACTAAAGACCAATATCTCTGATAAACACAGATGCAGAAATTCTAAACAAAATATTAGCAAATAGAATACAACAATGCATAAAAAAGATTATACACCATGATCAAGTAAGATTTATCACAGGAAAATGAGAATGGTTCAACATAAAAAAAAATCAATTAATGTGATACACCACATAAACTAAATAAAAGATAAAAATTTTATGATCATATATGTTGATGCAGAAAAAGCACTGGACAAGATACAACATCCATTTATGATCAAAACACTGAATAAAAGGGACATAAAAGGGAAGATCTCAACATAATAAAGGCCATATATGACAAATTCTCCTCTTATATCAGACTGAATGGGAAAAAGCTGAAGCCTATTCCCTTAAAATCAGGAACAAGACAGAGATATCCCCTGTCACCACTGCTATTCAATATAGTACTGGAAGTTCTAGCCACAGCAATCAGGCAGGAGAAAGGAATAAAATGTTTCCAAATAGGGACAGAAGAGGTCAAATTGCCACTCTTTGCAGATGACATAATTTTTTACTGAAAATTCTCCAAAGACTTCATCAGGAAACTATCAGAAACAATAAATGAATACAGCAAAATCTTAGGATACAAAATCAACATCATTCCTATATACAACCAATAAATCTTCAGAAAAAAAATGCAAGACTCAATACCTTTTGCTATTGCAACAAAAATAATGAAATACTTGGGAATTAACAAAGAACATGACAGACTTATCATGAAAAACTAAAAGACCATTTTGAAAGAAATTGAAGAGTACACAAAAAAGTGGAAAGATATTTAGTGTTCATGGATAGAAAGACTTAACATTGTTAAAATGGCCAGATTACTCAAAGCAATTTACAGATTTAATGACATTTTCATCAAAATCCCACAAACATACTTTCACAAAATACATAAAAAATTTATCAGATTTCTGTGGAACCACAAAAGACCTCAAATCTCCAAAACAATACTACCTGAAAAGAATAAGGCTGATGATAGCACACTCCCTTTACTTCAATTTATTCTACAAAACATCAATAATCAAAACAGCTTGGTTTGGCAGGAAAACAGACACACAGATCAATGGAACAGAATTAAAAACCCAGAAATAAATCCACAAATATATGGACAAATAATTTTTGATAAAGGAGCAAAAAATAAGCAGGGGGGAAAAATAGCCTTATCAGTAGATGGTGCTGGAAAAGGTGGACAAATATATGCAAAAGAATGCATCTGAGCATGAACTGTCACCATATAATAATATTAATTCAAAGTGGATGAAAGACCTCTGTATAAAACCTGAAACAATAACATGTGTAGAAGAAAATATTGATACTAAACTTATAGACCTAGTGCTCAAGGAAGACTTCTTGAATCTGACCTCAAAGGCAAGGGAAGTAAAAATAAAAATAAATGAATGGGACTGTATAAAACTAAAAAGCTTCTGCAGAGCAAAAGAAACCACCAACAGAGCTAAGAGACAGCCAACTGAATGGGAGAAAATATTTGCAAACAACGCATCAGATAAGGGTCTAATATCTAAGATATATAAAGAACTAATACGACTTAACAACAAAAAAACAAACAACCCAATTAAAAAGTAGACAGAGAAACTAAACAGACACTTCTCCGATGAAGACATACACATGGACAACAGACACGAAAAATGCTCAACCTTATTAGCGATTAACGAAATACAAATCAAAACCACAATGAGATATCACCTCACACCTGTTAGAATGGCTATCATAAATATGACAAGAAATAACAAGTGCTGGAGAGGCTTTGGAGAAAAAGGAACTCTTGCACATTGTTGGTGGGAATGGAAATTGGTACAACTGCTATGAAAGACAGTGAAGAGATTTGTCAGAAAATTGGGAATGAAGTTACCATATGGCCCAACAATCCCCCTTCTGAGTATCTACCCCAAAAACTTGAAAACCTTAGCCTGCAATGACTTCTGTACCCCAATGTTCATCACAGCACTGTTCTCGGTGGCCAAGACATGGAAACAACTAAGTGCCCTTCAATAGGTGACTGGATAAAGAAGCTGTGGTACATATATACAATGGAGTATTACTCATCTACAAGAGAAAATGAAATACTGCCATTTGCGAAAAATGAATCAACCTGGAGATCATCATGCTAAGTGAAATAAGCCAGACAGAAAAAACCAAGAACCATATGACTTCACTCATATATAAATATATGAAATATATTTCTGAAATATAAAACTGAAAGCAGCAAAGAAAAACAAACAAACAAACAAACTTATGGACACAATGAATCGTTTAATGGTCATCTGGGGCAAGAGAGGAGGAGGTGGGAGAGGGGGAATGGGGAGCCAAATGTACAGTGATGGAAAGAGAAGTCACACGGGATGGTGAACACATAATGCAACCAATAGACAATACACTGCAGATTTGTACACTGGGAACCTATGTAATTCTTGCTAACCAATATCACCCCAATAAATCTAACAATGAAAATAAATAGAATACTTTGATGGTGATCTTATAGATATTTCAAGAATAAAGGAGACAATCCATATAAAGCACTTATTTGAATCATTTCTCATATGTATTATTTTAAACTCTTTTGTCTAATTAATTACAATTTATAAAAAAATTTTAATGATAAGTGTTTTACATGTAGCACAGGACAGCTTTGGATGTGACCCAACACAAATTTGTAAACTTTCTTAAAACATTCTAAGAATTTTTTGCAACCTTTTAGCTCATCAGCTATCTTTAGTGTTAGTGTATTTTATGTGTGGTCTAAGACAATTCTTCTAATGTGACCCAGGGAAGCCAAAAGATTGGATACCCCTGTTAAACCCTTTGGAAAGACATTAGTAAGCCACTTGCTATGTGACCTCTACCTAAATTTTCATTCCTACTTCATTTCCTGCTGGTTCTCTCACAAGTATTTTGTAATTTATTACACTAAACTACTTGTACTTGCTTGAATTTGCCAGGCTTTTTTACAACTCCATAGTTTGCACCTACTCTTTCCTTTGCATGGTAGTATCTTTGTCTCATTTCTTCTTTAAAAAATATACAAAACAAACAAATAAAAAAGAAACTACAACTGTAACCATCCAAAATCTATTCCCTTGTCTACAAGCTGGATAAGGTCCCTTTTCTTTACATCCCCATGAATTTGTGTGAAGATGTCTTACATTGTAAATATGTCCTGTTGTTATTATTTATAATGTGTTCTTATGTGCCATTAAAAGGTATTGTTATTTGATAGTTCCCTCATCAGAACTGAAAGACAGTAAGGGTAAAGTTTGGACATTTAGAATGTCAAATTTATTAAAGGAATTCTTTATACATGCTCCATACTTTTGCAGCCCAGCATTACTGAATTATAAAGAAAAACACTTCACTGCTGGACTGTTATCTGAGATCCACAAAACTGTTACTTTTTACTCTGTTGTGCCCCTTGATATTATAAGTTTAGTTCACTGGAGGTACTGTGACAAAACTGTTAAAGAAAAACAAACTAAATATGACACAGGAGAGCGATCTTTTTCTCACCACATGTGAACATCACAGGCTCTTTGCTGACCGTTCAAAAGATGTGCCAGATAGATTGATCCTGTTATCAGCATCTCTATCACCATTTCTTTTAACAGTACACTTCATAAGCTGCAGATATTTTCATAGTTTACACCTTTTTTTAGATTTTCACAGTTGAGACAGCTATGTGTCTGTAATATTCTTTAGCTATATGTGCTTTTGCCAAAAGTGTGATAAAATGTCTATATAGTGGCCTGTAATTTGTTGAACTGTTCTTATGAGTAGAAACAGAAAATTATAAGGAGAAAAATGTCACACATTTATTCTCTCATTTCCAAATCAAGAAATGTTAAACATAGCACTGTAAATCTGTTCTATTGGTATATTCAGCAGAATAATTTAGACTGTAAATCTGGTCTAAAATCTGAAGAAGTTTCAAACTAAAAAACACTTATATTTCAGGAATTTTCCAACAAAATTAATATTATAATCTTATCTTTTTAAAAATAACAGTTAATGTTAGTCTCTACATTTATTCAGAGATAAAATTACATGAGATTTATCTGATTGATTTACATTTTAAAAGACCTGATTAAATTTTTTATTTATAATCTATATTTCTTTGTATAATTAGAAGTAGCATATGAGGACTTTAGTTATTTTCAAGGTTATTTTTCATAATTCCACGATTTTACTTTATCAGAATAAATTACTTAACTTTTCCTTCTCAAATAATTTCTGCTCTTTATGTTAGCAAAATTAAGAGCTGAGAGTCTGGCTACTCGGTTGTTACCTGTCAACATTTTTTTACTTCTCTTATTTCTGAGGAGATACTGGGAGTTCCTGAATATCTTTTTAACACTGAAAATACAGCCAGTTTGCATACAATAATAAAAAGAAAAGAGCTGTTCTATAACAATGGATAGATAGAATTTAAAAAAAAAATCTCATTCTAGTATACAATATAAAAAGAAGGGCATAAACAGAATGCACTGAAAGTAATGTAAGGGTAAAAGAAACCTTGAATTAAGATGCAGTTTAATCTGCTTAAATATGTGTAAATCCATTTTAATTTTATAATTCCCAATGTTTAGAGTAGAATACATTAATGAAGAGCTGGGTATCTTTTATACAAATAATTCTAGCCATACTTTTCCTGATGAAAACATTGGTATACTCACATATGGATCTTAAAAGTTTAAACTAAGTTTAATTTTAATACCTGAGTTTTATATTTGTTCCTTTATGCCTCTTGTGATTTATTATTTGTTTCAAATGAATCTTTCCTGCCTTCAAAATAAAATACTAGGTTAGCTCAGTTTACTAATCCATTCAACAAATATAGACTGTTATACCTACCATGTGTTCAACACATTAGGAAAGTCCTGGGGATATATAATCAGACATGTTTTTTGATGCCACAGATCTTAGAGATTAGTAAAAACAATAAAAAGTAAATAGAAATATTATAACAAAACCCACTAATGTAGAATTACAAATTCTATAAAAATATAAAGAGCAGGTTTAATACAGTATATGAGAGTTAGGGCATCCAACTTACTTAGAGAAGGTAGTGTCTTCCTCCAGGAAGGTTAGACACCTGAAATATGAAGAAATATTAGGAAGAGCAGCAAGTCATGGTGACAATTTTTATAAACAATGTGAAAGAAAAAAACTAGTATAGAGAAAGGAAAGAAATAATAAAATTGGTTACTTAGCCAATATCTCCTGGATTAAATTCATTAGAAAAAATAATTGGAAAGGTAAAAGAATATCTACAAAAGGTGAAGATTAAAATTAACTACATAAAAATAAAAAGATTTTAATTTTAATTAGAGTATGAGTGTTATATATTCCTTATATAGAAAAAAATTATATTTAAATTAAATTTAATGAGTGCATTGTTCTTTTCCCTCTTTCAAACACATATCTCCCTATAGCAGTTACATATTTTTCTTTGGGCTGAAGTATATGTGTATCATATTGTATTAGGTGGCCATATTAAGTATTTAATTTTTTTCCTGTAATACACTTTTTTCTAAGATGTTGTACTACAAAAAAAAAGCATTAATAATTATCTTCTCACACAAAACTTAAGATCTTTTTTACTTCTTTCAATCTGTAAAATAACATTTAATTTTCTTATTAATGTTTATCATAAATAAAATACATTTGACTAGTAGAAAATTTACAAAGATCAGGGTTTCTGGTCAAGTCTTATTGAAAAAGACAAAAACAAAATAAAAGATTTCAATTGCTACCATAAGGCAGGCTCTGTAGCTGAGTTAGAGATTATATTACTCTTAGTTCACCAAGTAATTATGTTACCATGTGAAATACAATGATGTTAATTAATTACAGAAATGAGTACTTATTTTAATTTCAATTTGAGTATTTACTTGTGTTGTTGCAATATTCAAATTTTGATCAAATTATTATACAATGTTTGGTTTTACATTTATTTTTTGTGAAAAGTAGAATATGCAGAATACTCCACAATTGTTTGAGAGTTCATAAAATAGATTATATTATATTCATACTTACCATTGCTCAAATAAAAAGAAAATCTTGGTTTACAACAAATATTTAGCTCTAGAACATTGATGTTGGATCCCTTAAATATATTTCAACATAATTATTGTTTTGTCTTTATTATATCAAAAACAGAATCCCTTTACTTACAATTTGAACTTTGAATTAATTTTTTCTAACTCACACTGTCTTCACTTAGAAGGTACATAAAATAATTCTGCTAATATAAATGTTCTCCCTTCATGCATAAGTTGTTTGCTGATCTCAGTTCAGGCTGCCATCGCAAAATACTATCAACTGGGTGGCGTGAGAAACAGAAACTGACTTTCACATTTCTGGAGGCTGGGAGTCAGAGAACAGAGTACTGGTATGGTGGGGCTTTAGTGAGGACTGTCCTCGGCTTGCTCTCACATGGCAGAGAGGGGAAAAAAAGCACTCCAATTTCTTTTCTCATAAGGCCACTAATTCCATCATGACTTTATCTAAATCTAAATCCCAAAGACCCCTTCTCAATCACAGTGTGACATGAATTCAACGTAGGAATTTTAAGGGAACACTATACAGTCTGTAGCAAATGGTATTATTCTTTTATTCATTCAACACATTTTTATTTAGTACCTACAAAGCAAGAACTCTTCTATGCATAAGCCCATTTTTTGCTTTGCAATCTATTTTCTAAGCACACAGATTCTTTTACGTCCTCACTTACTGCCATCAATTTGTTCTCAGAACTGAGAGTTTAAGCTAAACAATGTATAAAAAAACTAATTTTACCACAACTGTATTGTGTCAGTTAATTTCCTACAGCATATTTCTGGTCACAAAACATTACCAAAATTTTTTAAATATTTGCAAGCACTTCTAATATCAAACATTGTAATGCATATGAGCTATACATCCACTTAAGGACAAGTAACAAAAAAAGTAAAATAATTGTTTCCTAACCTGCTTATTCCAGTTCAGGGTCACAGGTAGCTAGAGCCTATCCTAGTAGCTCATGGAACCAGATAAGACCTTACTCTGGACAGGACATTATTTCATCATAGGGTGCATCACACACACACACACACACACACACACACACACACACACTCATTTACTCAGGCTGGGACAATTTAGACACACCAATTAATCTCATGGGCACATCTTTGGGATGTGGGAGGACACTTAAGTGCCTTCAGGAAACCCAAGTATGCAATGGGGACAATGTGAATACTCCACACAAGCAGTGGCCTCCACCAGGAATTGTTTTTTTTTCCAACTTTTATAATGTAACTATGTTGAACAAAATGACTTAATTTGAGACACTTTTGTACTTGACTGAATTGCAGTGAAGCACAGACTGCTAAATAAATAGAAACATCACTTTTTTCTTCTTCACATTAAAAAAACAAACAAAAATGTGTTTACAGTTATGTTTACAGTTATTTAGTGTATATTATGAGCAATGCATTATACTAGAAATTTTAAAATCTGTACATGCTGTACTTATTTGTATATTTTAAATTTATAAATATATTTATATAACTTTGTATTATATTTAAAACTGACTAAAAATAGTTATTTAAATAAATTCAACTCAACTATGAACAGTTACTGAGCATGTTTATGAATATAATATTAAGTAAGCTGTGTCAGAAATTAAAATATAAATATTTTTATTTATACTGGAGCATGATAAGCATATCTAAAATAATAAAAAAGTTAGTCTTTGAGAAAAACTAAGTGTCCCAAATATGTAATATGTATTCTATAATTTATTTCATCATATATTTTATTTTCCAAAAATGGACTTCCAACACAGAGTTTAGAATTTAGTCAGCAATTATTTATTGAAATTAATAAATTGAAATTAAAACTGTTTATAAAGTATTTGAATGGATTATTTAACTATAATTAAAATGTTTTAGACTTACACAAGAAAACAGCTTTTTAAAAACTTTTTCTTGTAGTGTAACAAGCATTAGAAATTTTAGCAGACTAATTGCAAGCATAAGATAATTTGGAATTCAGATAATCTGGGTTAATATCCTGGCTCTAAAATTTAGAATATGACTTTTGGAATGTTGCTTAATTCTCTTTTGCTCATTTTGTTCATTTATAAAATTGAAATAATAAAAATTCATACAAATACAAATGCACTATATTTGTTTCCTATTGCTGCTGTCACAAATTCCATTAACTTGGTGGCTTTACACAACATGTATTTATCTTCACATTCTAGAGAACAAATCTGAAATTGAACTCACTAAATTGGTATCAAGCTATCAGCAGGTCTAAGTTATTTCTGAAGCTAGAAGAGAATTTCTTTCTTCAACCTTTTCCAGCTTCTAGAAGCAGCTCCAGGTATTCTTAGGCCCATGATTTTCTACAATCTTCTAATCCAGGAAAAGTCAGGTTGACTCCTTACATCACATCACTCCAAATTTACTTCCCATCACATTTATATTCCTCTGACTCTCTTCTTCTGTCTAACACAAAGAACAATTGTAATTACATTGAGTTCAAATGAGAAATCTGGGGTAATCTACTTATCATCTAATTAACAACCTTCCATTTGCAACCTTAATTCCCCCTGGCCTTGCAACACAAAATGTTTAAAACTTTATGGAGGATTAGGGTGTACATATATTTGGGGAAGGAATCATTTGTCTGTCTACCATATGTACAGTCTATGTGCCAGGCACTATTCTACATCTTTTTATTAATTAAATTCATAAAATTAAAATTATGACTTAGGTACTTTATTGTCACAAGAATCTATAAGAGTATGCTTGGTACTATTCTCCACTTTAGATCATTCAACTGAGCAATAAGAGGAATAATAACTGCCTCAGAATAATCACATCTACCATTTTGGAATGCTGTCAGGATTAAATAAAATGATATATGCAAATTTTTAAAATAGTGTGTAGCACCCATTTTAATAATTATTATATAATATTATCTTAATTTTTATCATTCTTAGTCCATGTTTCTTAGAGCACTCTTCTCAAATGGGAATACTCTATGGAAGTAAACCATTGTGACCTATATTTAAATATAACAGATTAAATTACACGCTTACAACCTCTCCTTCCAGAAACCACTCTTAGAAGTACAATAGATAAAAAGCATAAGCACATATACAAAAATAAAGAAAATAGAGCAAGATAGCAATACTTTTACAACTGGAAATCAAACAAGTCATAAGTGACTTAGATGAGCAAAGAGAATTAGACCATAAGTCAGCAATAGGCGAATTTCACACATAAGATACATCACACTACAATAACCTCAAACAAAAGTCAGTGAAATTGGAGGCACTGGATTTTTTAAAAAGTATAGCTGCATTTCAACACACATGGGCACAAAAAGTACTTTCTGGAGATATTGAACTACAAAGAATTTAGACATTAGGATGTAATCATGTGGGAAACCCAGCTAGATGCTTTTTCTTAGTAGTGCTCTCATACCAGAGACAGTGAGTAGTAATAGTTTATGCATATTCCTTCTCTGGAGAATTTCCTTTGACTTGCCCAAATATGCCTAAGATTTGTATTATCTGCTGCTACCCAAAAGAAGGAAGTCCAAGTGTTCTGATACCAAGGTACAGAATCATCTTATGGTGAAATTGTCCTAAGATTATATGATTGGTACAGGTCATTATACATTTCCCATAGAGTATAGTGAACCATGATTTAAACTATGAAAACAGGATGATTATAATGTGAGGAAATACATGGGAAATCTCTGTACTTGTTCTGAATCTAAAACAGCTTTGAAAAACTAAAATATCAAAAATTCACATTAATATCTTTCATTATGAAATAAAAGAAATCTTTGAAGTAGAAATTTTAGAGAAAAAATTTGGTAACCAAAGATGAAAATTTAATTGAAGAAGTATTTATTAAGGTAAAGTAGTCAATTTAATAAAATAATAAATGAATAATAATGAAAACACAATACTTAGTCTTTACTGTATTTAATGTTTCAAAAGATATTTTCCAAAGATAATTAGATTTATTTCCTACCTTAAATTAACAAATAGATAAAATGTCATAAAAAGTTAAGTGCTATGAAAAACTTAATCATAGATTTGCCATCTCAATAGGCTTCTCTAGTAAATTCTCTATGAAGAGGTAATATTTGAGCAAAAATAAAACACAGACTGATTTAATAAAGACGAATACATTTATGAATTTGAATATAGTAAAATAATAGACTATACACACATACATATATGCTTTAAGAAAAGTTAATTACTCATCTGATAAAGAAGAGGGAATAACACACTACATAAGAAATACTGAGTTTAAAATAACTATAAAGAGTAAATTAAAATATTCTTAAGTTTATAAAAATGAATTCAGAAGTATGGAACAAATGAATAATTTTCTAGAAAAATCCAATCAGTTGATTGCGAAATAATAGGAATACTTCATAATTCAATTATGATGAGCTAAGGCATGGAAATTATCAAAGAATTATCCATCAAAAACAAACTCAGTAAGTTCTTCCCAATATTCAGGGAATATATGCTGATAGAAAGAGAACTGACTCTGGGTGGTGAGCACACCATCAATCATATAAATAATTTATTATATATAATTGTACACTTAAAACCTATATAATTTTACTAACCAATGTCACCCCAACAAATTTAATAATAAAATTAAATAAAATTTGTTTTCAAAAATTAATTTAAATTATATGAATATTATTTCAGAGAAAAAGACAATTTTAGTTTTATTAGCAATATTCCAGAGAATATAAAAATAAAAAATTTTATGACATGAATATTTTCATCCACAAATTAAAAAATAAACAAACAAATATAGGATCAATTTTAGGTATAAATATCACTACGAATATTCCTAAATGTAATATTAACAAATCAAATTAGGCAACACATTAAATGAATAACATATTAACACACTGTGGTCAATAGGGTTGTAGATCAGAATCAGGGAATTTATTAATCTGATTTATCTTATACTTAAGAAAAGTACATTATCAATTCTACTGAAAGATGAAAAGCCTGATTTTAAAAAATCAAGGCTCATTCTCTTTTTTTCTTAGATCTCTGAAGGTGTATGAGAATCAATTTAACAGATTCCACATACATTTTAGTTTCAGAAAAATGTTTCCTTTCAGAAATCATGTTGGCTTTGCCTTACTACATAATGAGAAATGAAAAAATGTTATAGTTTCCTTATTCCCTTGGCTGCCAATAAACTAAATTAAACTGACAACTGAATTTACTAATTGTGTATATTTCCATAATATTTATTTATCTTCCTTTTCCAAAAGATTTTAGATAATTTTAATTTTTTTTTAGCTATGTTGAGGTCTAATTGACATGTAATACTGTGTAAATTTATGATGTACACTGTGACGATTTGATACACATATATAATGTGAAATGATTACCACAAGGAGGTCAGTTGACACTTTCATCTCTTCATATAATTACCTGTGTGTGTGTGTGTGTGTGTGTGTGTGTGTGCTGGGAATATTTAAGATCTACTGTCCTAGCAACATTTAAGCATATATACAAAAACACAATATTGTTAACTTACAGACACCATGATATATGTTAGATTACCAGAAATGTATTTTATAGCTGGAAGTTTGTACTCTTCTACCAACATCTTCCCCTTTTTCCAAATGCCCATCCCTGTTAACTACCATTCTCAGTTTCTATTTCTATAAATTCAACTATTTTAGAATTCACATATAAGCGAGATCAGTGTTCATTTTTCTCTATTTTACTTAGTATAATGCCCCCAATGTGCATTTATAGTTTCATAAATGACAATATTTTTGAGGCTGGATATATATAATATACCATTATTTTATATATTTGTACATACACACATATATTCACCACATATATTCTCAAGTCTTGGTTATTGGGAATAATAATGCCATTAACATGGGTTGCAGATATCTCTTTGATACAGTGATTTTATTATCTTTGCATATGAGGGATAGCTTCCCCAAATAAACTAGAATTATTCTCCTGGAGGGTGGAACCCTTATAGTATAAGCTTCATTCACCAGGTGGGTGTTCTAGGAACCCAACTGCATCAGTGTACCAGCTAGCATTGTTGTGAGAGCCTGTGTTTGGCTTTAGTGAATTTTTTTTGGAGACTCTCAAAATGTTTGCTCATTTCATGATGGGTGATTTACACAAATGTATGGCATGACAATGCACCTGTCCACATCACAATGAGTGTTCAACAGTTTTTCACCAAAAATGGCATGACCCCCATGCTCAACCTTTCTATTCACCAGATAGCTCTCTGGGCAACATTTTTGTTTGCTTGTTTCCCCAGGTGAAAAAATTTCTCAAAAAAAATGTTTTTGTTTTTGTTTTTCTACATGGTAAAAGTGAAACAAAAAATGGCAGAAGCATTATTAAAAGGTATCAAAATTGATGAGTTCAAAAAGTGTTTTGAGCATTGGAATAAGCATCTCAATAGGTATATTACGTCAAATGGAGAGTACTTTGAAAGTGACTGAAATTTAAACACATAAAAATAAATGCACAACTTTTTATAAATAGATTACAGTTTTTTTGTGGATCCCCCTCATATGTACCAAAAAGTAGGACTGCTGGATCATATGGTATTTGATTTTTAATTTTGAAGGAACTTCCATACTGTTTTCCATAGTGTTTGTACCAGCTTATGTTTCCACCTTGGGTTTCCTTTTCTTATACTCTAGCCAACATCTGTTTTCTATTATCTTCTTGGTAACAACCATTCTAACAGGTGTGAGGTGATATTTTATTGTGATTTTGATTTGCATTTTTCTATGATTACTGATATTGAGCATCTTTTCATATACCCATTGGCTATTTGTATATCTTCCCTAGAAAAATGTCTATGTAGATCACCTGCCCATTTTTAATTCAGGTTATTATTGAATTGTATGAATACTTTATATATTTTAAATATTAAACTTTTAAAAGATACATGGCTTGCAAATATTTTTTCCCAATCTGTGTGCTGCCCTTTTCATTTTGATGATTGTTTCTTTTGCTATGCAGACACTTTTTTATTTTTAATTTTGTTTCTTAATGTTTTGATGATATCCAAAACAATAACTGTCGAGTCATGTCTAGGAGATTTTCCCTATGTATTTTTATAGGCTCTATCTCTTTAGATCTTACATTTATGTTGTCCACCCATTTTGAGTTAATTTTTATAAATGGTGTAAGGTGAAAATTTTATTTTTTTGCAAATGAATATGCAATTTTCCCAACATCATTTATTGAAGAGATTATTTTTTACCCATTAAGTATTCTTGGTTCCCTTGTCAAATTAGTGGCTTGTATATGCATTAATTTCTGATCTCTCAGTTGTGTTTGATTGGTATATGTATCTTTTTGTATGATGGTACCATAAAGTATTGGTTACTATAACTTTGTAATATCATTTAAAATAAAAAAAAAATGTGATTCATCTAGCTTTTTCCTTCTTCCTTAGGATTACTGTGTCAATCTCAGGCTTTTGGTTAGTTTCATACAAACTTTAGTATCATTTTTTTTCCATTTCATTAGAAAAATGGCACTGGAATATTGATAGGGATTGTATTGAATATATAGATGGCTTTACATAATATGGACTGTATGCACACTATATTTCTGAAATGGATATACTTATACAAGACCATATTTGCTAATAAATAATAAAATTATTTAAACATAAATATTATACAATTTGAGGGGGGTTCCTTGGTGGTGTAGTGGTTAAGCTTCAGCATTCTCAACGCTGCAGGCTGGGTTTGATTCCCAGTGAGGGAACCACCCGAAAATAATAATAGTAATAATTAAAAAAATAAATAAATAAAATAAAATTCAAAAAGATTTTTTGCAGTGCTTGATTAAATTTGTATTTTAACTGTGCATATTTTATAACAATTCAAGTGTTTACTCTGTAGAGACATAGTTACAGTTTAATGGGAAAAATAAATATTTTCCTGGAATTTGAATATTTTATCAAATAGTCAACATTATAGCTCTCCTGGGAGAGGGGAGGAACTAGCAAAACAAAAGACTACTGATAGAAAGCAGAAAGATATTATCTAAAGTGTGGAAGCCAATAATAGTTCTTTCTGCTACTTTTCTATAGACTACTTTTAAAAAGTATGTCTATATGCTGTAAATTTATATATATATATATATATATATATATATATATATTTTGAAGATCAATTTATCTTTGTAGTATATAGTCTTATATTTGAAGATAATATTTGTTAATCTGAGTATGAACTTTGCAAAGTGACTTTTCATTGCATCAGTTTGGTCTGTTCATCTTGGCTTAATTTCTGGAATTTAAATTAAGACCAGAAAATTGAAATGCCAGGACTATTTTTCTATAGACCAATTTATTAATTCAGTTCATTAATACTTATGTCACCTGTTGTTTTATTTAGTAAGGATTCTAATTTTGCAAATTTTAATTGTATTTGGAGTGTTTGTTACCCACCTGTGCAGTGTTTAATAGATTATCACATGGAACAATTTATATTTTATAATAGTTATTCAGGGCTGTTCCCCTCTACAGCTTGTTAAATAGCTATTTAACACTGAGTCATGTATTCTTATGCTACATAAGCTAAAAATATCACAGGCTTTTTATTTAAATTGCCAAATAAAGAAAAAATAAGAAATTTAATAGAAAAAAAGTGCCTCTATACAAACAAAGACCACAAGTAAGTGCTAATACCTGCAAGAAAAAAATACTTACTTTTAGTTAATTAAACACTAGAAATCATCATTGACATTTACTGAGCATTAATAAGCTTAGAGCTACATAAAGGAAAAAAATGATTTTTCTATTTTCTTGTTTGTTTGGTTTTGGTTTTTAAAAATGTTTTCTCCATCTAGGAGAGGGATTCCCAAACTTGTACCACTTGTGTTCCTCTTTTAAACTTATTTCTATAAATTGTACCTCCTGTTTTTAAAACAGCTGTTTTTAACATTTGTTCAGTGCCTATCTTGATATAAAAGGGTAGAAATGAGGTAATAAATTAGGAAAACAAAATGACTACACTCAAATTACAAACCACAGGTTGAATTTTAAAATATTCATAACATAGTTATATATTGATAATGATGATCAAGTATTTAACACTCTTTTAATTTATTACTAATTATGATATTTACTTGTGTTATCTGAAAAGTCTGTAATAGTTGTTACACAGATCATTAGTAAATTGAAACATTGTTAGTGAGATCACTGAGCTTGCTTTGATGCACTTAGTTTCTTGAAATCAGGCTCAAAAGACGTAAGATACAGTCTTAAATCTGAAGTTGCAGTAAGCCTGTTGCAGTACTTATTTCTGTGAAGGTGTAAGAAGAAATAGCTCTCTCCATTAGTTCAGTATTAGTAAATAGCAAGATGTATTTCAGTGCCATCTCACTGAGCTGTTTGTATTCCTCACTAACATCTACCCAGAAGGCATTATGATGCTTTCTTTCAAAGTATTAATTGAAAGTTCAATTAACTGCTCTTTTTCATTGATTGATAGTTTAGCTTCTATAGAATTATACACCTGGACCTATACAATTTTTACTAACCAATGTCACCCTAATAAATTTAACAATAAAAAAATTCTTTTTTTTTTTTTTCTTTCTGGTATGTGGGTAGCTCCCTGCCTGAGAAAAAAATTTCTTCATTGAAGGAATCTACAATCCACTTGTTTTCTTTTTCACATTGAGGAAAGTACATATAAAAGAACACTTTAAGATCTTCCAAGTAACTTACAATACACTCTTTCGTGTTTTGGGATAGGTGCAAGTCATTCTCAGATAAGAAGTTGTGCAGTTTCAAAAACTTCGGGCTGACCTCTTTCAATACATGCTTTCCAAAAGCTCATTTATTTAATCATTGACTCAATTTTGTTGGCTACTTAGAATATAGTGATTGAACTGTTTATAAGTCCCAAGTTGAGTTTGTTTATTTCTAGAAAAATAACTGATAAATATGCAAGATTTTGAAGCCAATCACTGTCCTGAAACTTTAAAGCAAGAGGGAAACAATGGTCTTTAAAAAATACCTGGACTTTATGTTTAAGTTCAAATATCTTGTAAATACTTTGCCAAGAGATAGCCATCTGGCCTTTGTATGCAAAAGCAATGTGCTGTAAATGCTGTTCATTTCTTCACACAGAAATTTAAATAATGTGACATTTCATAGTTGTGACTTAATAAAATTTACAACTTTTGCAGCCTTAAACAGAACATCTTTCATTTCACTAGAAAAAGAATAAGATGCAAGACTATCTGTGAATGCACCAGTGAGTTCATGGTACATGGGAGACTACTTTTTAAATTTGGCCATGTAGGCCTGTAAAACAACCTCATATAGGCTTGCCTCTGTCAATGCATTCACCACAATAATTTGACCACCTAATGTTCTTTTCAATGAAATAACAATTGATTGCATTAAAAGTATTTTTTACTGTGGTCAATGAATAACTATCAACGAGTAACAAAGCAACATGTTTCCTCAATTTCATTTCTTACTACGTACCTCAGGAAGATAAGCAAAATAGATAAATTAGTGACATCTACACTTTCATTGACCTGGATGGAAAATAATTTACTATTTCTAATTCTATCTACTACTACAGCTTCAACATTGTCAGACATTTCCTGAATTTGTCAAGACATTGTATTGTTTGAAAAAGAGATATTAATAGCATTGATTTTGCAGATATGTTCTTCCCCAAACATACAAAAAACAGCATTTTTAATAAAAAGAGAAATTAAATCCTCAGCTATGGTGTGGTTTTTACATTTAGGTATGCGATAAGCAATATGGTGTGAAGCCTCAGCTGTATTCTTATTGTCTTTCTTTCCTGATAATCATATGTAAAATAACAGTTGGACACTTTTCTAAGCACTGAAAACAACCTATTTCTTTGTTTTTATACATAGGATGTTTAGTTTCTACATGTCACATGAGTAGAGTGGGTTTCATGAAGCCATTTCATAATATTTCCCTGCACACAACATACAAAGGCTTAGTGCAGTCATTATCTCCTACAAATAAAAATTCATATTTAATATACTCTTCAGAGTATTTCCTTTTCCTCTGTGTAGTATCTGAGATATGCACCTTTTTACTTATCTCCTGGTGTGGGTGTATTCATAACTGCAGACACGTGCTGAAAAGTACTTGGGAATGGGTTATAATCCACATCAAATTTTGGATTTTTATTTTTTGCTTTATTTTTGGTATGTGGGTAGCTCTCTGACTGGGAATTGAACCCAGGCCACAGCGCCAAATTTTGGATTTTTAACCATCATTATTTTCAACCACTAATCCATAACTGACATGCCTTAAAATCACTGAAAATATTAACTGAAACTATTTAAAGCATTAATTTAAAAAACTACTTGAAAAGAATCATGATTAAAAATGCACCTTTACTCAGTCAGTAACTAAACTGATGAGTCTTGCTGCAGATGTATTGATATGTTTAGGGAAACATCACAAATGAATTGTGCTGAACCTATGTAATGATTGATAGAAGAGCAATTTGGGGGAAGGGTTCATAGCCACACCCTCACCAATCATCATTCCTTAACGTGATCTAATTTTGAAGTGTTTTCATAAATGGTGATTCAAATTCAACATGTATTGTTCCATAACTAATGTTTTGCATTTTTTATGTTATTTGTTTTTCACCATTACTGATTATTTTTTGCATACCTCTGAATGGCCCAGCACATACCACCTCTTGGGAACTGATGTGCTAGAATTTTCTGTTTGAAAATGTAAAATATTTCAGATATGGGATAAGAGAAAAAGAAAAATCCTGAAGTTCCTAAATATATTGAATCGTGTCTCGGAGTACTGTTTCCTTCATCTGTCCCATGAAAAAATTATTTATTATGATCAATTCACATAAAGTGTATAAAAATGCTGTCTATATTGTACCCTTGAATGTTTGTATGTTGTTAATTTGTGGCTAAATAGGTTGAGAGAGCTTTAAAATTTCATATATAAATAACAAAATATTATCTCTCCAAATATATTAGTCTTCATTGTTGTCTCTTATAGAATATGCTTTCTGGGATGAGGATCAGTTAGCTTTCTTGGTCCTAATTTCTTCAACGATGTTTTTTATTTTTTTCCCTCAGTAGTGCTTATTTAAAACTACCACTACCATGCTGGTCAAAAAAAGATAGGATTCCTGTCCATATTTTTCCAAAAAAAGGAATGAGTGAATGAAAGAATGTCCCCTTGTAACATATTAAAGCTGAACTATATCTCAGTCACACAGAAAGATCTGTGGTGAAAGTTTGATAAGAAAAGAGAAGCATTCCTGGAGATTGGTATATATTCAGCAAGTCTAACTTTTACATATTAGTTAGCAATTTGTATTATTTGGTCATGTAGAAGTAACCCACACGTCTACTCTCAAGTCAATATTCTGGCAACCCTAACTAAAAAAGCACTGTCATATTTAAATGTCTATTAAAAGCACTTCAATTTAAATCTTGGAATGAGGAAGGAAGGGAAAGAAAAGAAGAGGAGAGAGGAAGACAGGTGTGGGAGAGAGGGGAAAAAAAGCGAGAGAAGGAGGGAAAAGATGAGAAAGAGGTTGTCTCTCTCTCCCTCTTTTTTTTTTTCCAACTGTTGTGAATTTTGTGCTTTACTTTAACCTGTACTTAAATCTCCCTTTCTGCATGGCTGTAGCCTTATTCATCTGGAATTTTTGTAAAACCATCTCTTAAAACTTATTCCAATACTATACAGTCTGAATCAGTTTTTCTAGGCTATTCATGCAGCTCAAATAAATTAGGCCACCTTTTAAATGAGAATTTTTTTAAAAAGTAAAAGATCTCAAATAATTACATATTTGAAAATGAAATATTAGAAGTAGCACCAGTTACCTGGCCAACCTTCCCTTAACCTAAAACAAAAACAAAATAATCCATTTTGACCTAATTCAAAATCTTTAGTCATGCAACTCAGCTTGTGCTGTAGAATTTATGTAAGTTCTGAGTCACAGAAATGTATGATTCACACCTAAATGATGTAGTAATAAAAATAGACTATAAGGTTGAAATTAAATTTTTATTATGATGTGATCTAGTTCTACACAAAATCAGCTTCTGTGATGCAAAGTAGAAACTCAGGTTAATCTTCTTAATTTATCAAAACTCTTGGCTTCTCTTTTGCTTAAACAATTTAACTCCTTTCTCTTTCAGAAACACCAGAATTAGTTAAATAGAGCTTTCAAATTTAATTGTTGACACCATAGGGATTTATAATCTCTAACATTTTCTCCTTTGTTTGTTGCGTGAGACAACCTGTATATAATGGTAAACTTTGTAATCACTCTATTTTGTCCCTAGATGTCTATGATGCACTCTGAGACTTTTCGACCAATTCTTCAGTCTGGTTAAATTGCCCTTACTGGTCAAAGGTAAACATTTTCTAAATTGCATTAGGTATAACACCTTCTGACATTTTCTCCTCAGAGACTCATAAATCAAAAGATTGTCTGAAATTCCCATTTGGACCCCAGTCTTTTTCCCATGATTATGAGTTTATATTTGTATGCATACTAAATATGGCATATTTGCAAAACAGTGTATTAGGCTTTCTCTTGTACATATTAACAATGTTATTCAATTCCATGTTCAAAATGATGGTTGTATAAACTAATTATGCTTTTCCAAGAGATAAGAATTTGTTTATAGGTATTTTACAGTTATTCCTTACTTTATTTAAGGACTTTATTTATTTGGACTAAAAAAAACAAAACAAAACATTTATATTATTTTTCAAATGAACAGTACATCAATAAAGCTTTTTCTATAGCCATCAATAGTGCTGGTTCCTCTTTCAAAAAAAATTAATTTTTACTGTTTTTGTATTTGTAAACTTTGTTAATTAAGATATAATTTTTTCTGAGGATTGAGTATTCAATTCAAGAAAGATAAATATGTAAACAGAGGAAATATGGAGAAAAATCTGCTCACCTCATTAAATTTTTGTAAAATAGTAGTAAAAATGGATACTTCTAAAAGTTTTTATTTATGTAAAAAATAGAGAATAAGTACCAAAGTACAAAGAAATAAAATGGGAAGGTGATCAGAATATTTAAAATTGACTGTATTTCATGGCTTTACTATGAAAAGAAATATATCTTTTATTTGTATTCTATTTACTGACATTTAAATTTGGCTGAAAAATACTGATTTATAGCCAAAGAGATACCACTCACCACTAGAAACTTTCTTAGAATTTTAACATTTATTTTCTCCATAACTTCTGCTATGTTGAAAAATTCTATAGAACCTAGAAGAGGAGTAACAATATATTTTCAATGCTAATGAACTTGTTTTCCCACTGTTAAATTTCTGTATCACTTTTGTTTGCTTGTATGTGCTTTTGTTAAAGGAAATATTGGATGGCTTAGACAATGTGTGAGTGATTGTTAGAAAAATAAATTTAAGGCAATTCATGAACTTTCTTTCAGGCTATGAATTTACTTACTGATTTCTTAAGAAACTGTAGCACTCTTTTCATGGAGTGGAGAAAAATATAAACATCCCATAGTGACATGAGTCGAGGTTGAGTTACTTTGGCCTTTAAAACCAAGAATGCAGTTTAAAATATATGTTTATATATTTTTTTGGTAAAGGGTAAGAATGGTTTTATTTTGTGTGTGTGTGTGTGTGTGTGTTTTTCAGTGATCAGCAATAATGCTGTTGATATTCTGTTATTTACAAGTAATTGTACCTCCAGAATGTTGGTGCTTGCTGAATAATAGTTTTGCTTTAAAAACAAGAACAATAGATGTATTTATAAAATGAAAGATATGCCAATATGTTTTATTGTTTTTATGGTGGATCAAAGTATTAAAATGAATCAATGAAAGGAACTACTCTTAAGATTATTTCTAATCAGAAGAATGAGTGCCACCTCAGAACTGACTATGAAAGAATGAAGCTAGTCCTCTTACTACATAGGCAGATCTCAACTGTGTCAATTGTCCTCTAGTGACTTGATTATCCAGAAATATCTAAATAGAGTAATAATCAGATATCAATCTTAAAAGAACTTAATCACAATCATAGTACTGTGATAATACCACAAGGCATTTTTTTATTGCTGTTTTCATTTACATAGATATAACGTTCCAGTAATATAAAATATAATTCATAGATTTAGAAGTATTTGATTAAGCCAAATGATTAATTATTTATCTATGTATTGATATTGCATGGATTATTTACAATAATGCATCATAAGGAAAAAATACATTTTGAACATTTTTGAGAAATTACTAACGTCGTTTCATATCTTAAAAGAACTTAATTAATAAAGTAGGTTTGTACTTTCTCTCCAGATGTTAAATCAAGAGGAAGGTTGTCACTCTTTGCCTGCAATGGGTTGGCAGGTGAGGAAAGTTAAATTGTATGTGGGAAGAAAGCATACTTTGATTTGCTTTATTATTATTAGTTTCAGGTATACTAAGCAACATAGTTATTAGACATTCGTAAACAAAGTGATAACCCCAAGAAGTCTACTACTACCTATCTGACACCGTACATAGTTAATACAATACCATTAACTATATTCCCTATGCTGTATTTTACATCCCATGACTGTATATTTTAGTTATAGTTGACATTCAATAATATTTTATATTAGTTTCAGGTGTACAGTGTAGTAGTTAGGTATTTATATAATTTATGAAGTTATCCCCCTAATAAGTCTAGTACCCATACATATAACACTGTACATGATTTTTACAATGTTGCTGACTATATTTCCCATACTGTAATTCAAATCCCTGTGACTATTTTCTAACTACCAATTTGTACTTCCTAATCCCTTTACCTTTCTCACTCAGCCCCCAAACACCCTCCCACCTAAAAACCATCTGTTTGTTTTCTGTATCTGTGAATCTACTTCTGTTTTGTTTGTTCATTTATTCTGTTCTTTTGATTCCACATATAAGTGAGATTATATGATATTTGTCTTTCTTAGTCTGACTTATTTTACTTAGATTCAATGCAATCCTTATCAAAACTCAATGGTAATTTTTACAAAAAAAGAACAAATTTCTATGGAACTATAAAAGCCCCCAAGTAGCCACCACAATTGTGAGGGAGAAAAAAAAGGTGGAGATGTCACATTACCTGATATCAAACTATACTACAATGCCAGAGTTATCAATACGGCATGATATTGGCATAAAAACAGACAATATATTAATAGAACAGAACAGATCCCAGAAATAAATTGATGCTTATATGGTCACTTAATCTATGACAAAGGAAGCAAGAATATATTTTGGGGTAAAGGCAGTTTATTCAACAAAAATGGTGCTGGGAAACTTGACTAATACATGCAACAAAAATGAAATTAGACCACCTTCTTTCTCCATATACAAGAATAAACTCAAAATAAATTAAAGACTTAAATATAAGACCTGAAACCAGAAAACTGTACACAGTATCCTAGGAGAATATATACTTTTCAATACTTTATATGAATAAAATATACCGATAATGATTTTAAAGGAACTCATATCCAGCTAAAGAACAATAGCAATGAAGTGAACTCAGCCTTTCCTTAACTTTGTCAGCTCAATGAGCTGTTAATATCATGAACGATGGGAGTATGGCCTTACTAGATGCAAGGAACTTCTTACTTTAGTTCTGCTATTTAAAATAGCAACATTCAGCAACAGATTAACAGGTAAAGCCTTTCAATGTCAAATTTTAATTTTAGGAAATCAGCATTTTTTTTTTGCATTCACAGGATGCAATGTAATTTGCTTGTTGAAAAGAAGTTAAAAAGATAGTTCCAATATCAAAGTTCAGAAACTAGCAGTTATGACTTTGATAAAAACAAATTTCTCCTTTTCTCCTTTGCATCAGGCTTTCTAAAATTTTATTTTTAATTTCAAAACTAACCTGAGACAAATGAGCTAAAAGTGATATCCAAATTGTTAAAACCAAATATGATTTGCCTTCACTAAATATATTTCTTATAACAACATATTAAAATGAAACATTAAACAATAAAAACAATAGACAATAACTCTTGTTTGATAGGGTCAATATTATGATCTTAATACCTGCATTGCACAGCACTAATAATTCAAACTAAAAATAATTTGCTGAATTAAAGTGTAACATTTTTATACAAATGAAATATCAGGTTAATAACTCAAAAACTTTCAGATTCAGTAAACTGTTCAAGCAGACACTAACTGCTGAATATTTATGAGACTGCAAGTCCTCCCACCCTTTTCTCTTTCTCTCTCTAATTTTTCTTTTTTTTTCTTTTCTTTTTTTTTTTTTTTTTTTTTTTTTTTTTTTTTTTTTTTTTTTTTTTTTTTTTTTTTTTTTTTTTTTTTTTTTGGTGGTTCCCCGGCAGGGAATCCAAACCTCCAACCCAGGCCGCGCCTGAGAGCACCAAAGCCTAGCCACTACTCCACCGGGGAACTCCCCTCCCTCCCTTCTACCATATTTCATCGGTCATTGAATCCTATTGATTTTACTGTTATTGTCTCTAAATACCAACCCCTGACTAACAACCAATGACTTAAGTAAGATTTTCATCTCTCAGGAGAACCACCAAAAGCTCCACTTTTGTCTTTGTCGACAATCTTACAATTTATTATTTCAGCTTTAACAAAAATTGAGGTAAAATAAAATATGACAGAGTACACCTGTTTGCTTTTTAATGTTCTCAGTGGGTGCCATTGTTTAATAGCTTATTAGAATAGCTAAGTTATACTCTAAAATTTATCTTTTACCTATTTTTTGCTTTGTTATTTAAATATGGTCTACATTTTCATCAAGACTAAAACTGCAGTTCTCATAAATATCTAATGTATTTCTAGTTTGGAATATGCTCTTGTGCTTCCCAAAGTACTCTTCTTTCCCCCTAATTTCACTTTTCTCCCATCTAGAAAAAAACAAAACTAACAAAAAAAAATAATAAAACAAATAATCTACTCCTATTTTATAATCCACATAAATAATTTTTTCTTTGAGAATATACCTAATACATTCAAGTTGATGACTTATGATTTGTATCAGTATTCTGTTTTGAAAATACTTGCAAAATTGCACTTCTCATTTTATTCCAGTGATTTACTCATATCAATATAACCATACCTTGACTGTGTGCATGTCCTTGAAAGTAAACTATGTTCCATATTTATCTTTTTATTCTTAGCACTTCGCACAGTGTCTGACATATATTATGACTCGATAAATATTTGTTGAATTAAATTGGTATAAAGTAAATCAAAGATCATGTACTTATGTAAAATGTTATCACTTACAGAAAATTTTGAGTCAATCATACCCAAAATGAATATGAGCTTTGAGATAGATGCCTGTTAACACAATTAGTCATTGACTGAAAAGAAATTATACAGACTATGAACAGAGTATTAAGAAAGGAGTTAAAGTCTTCCATCATATAACAAAATAAAACTGATAATAACAACCAGGTTTTATTTTATTTTTAATTTCTCTAAAGAGTCAAACTCTTAACCTAAGTTTCTACTTTTGTAAAAGGTATAGCATTCCTTACCTTTCTCATAAAAATTGTAGCTTGTTTACTGAATCAAATTTTTAAAATATTTTGAAGTAAAGAGTGGTAATAAATGCTAATAAACAAAAGTGAGGTTGCCTTTATGTGGGGGTTAGCCTGCTTCTGATGGTTAATTTCTGTTTATGTTCTATCCTTGGATTGGAGAAAACTTATGAATCATCAAAACCTGCAGGATTAATGGAAACTGTCAGAAAGATGAGATATTCTAATGAAAAATAATTTACATGAAATTTATATTTGCAGAAGGTGGGAAAAATAGCAGAATTTTCTACTGTAATGCTGTATATTTAATAATAATAGAAATTGTTTTAAAAATATTTGGAAAAGATTTTGCTTTCTCCTAAGCTAGACATTTTATTTTATTTTTCCAGGCTGCGGCATTGAGAGTGCTGAAGCCTAGCCACTACACCATCAGGGAAACCCCCTCTAATTAAAAATAAAGATATTCTAACTGAAAAGTTCTTTATGACATATTCAAGTATTACTTTAATTTAAACTCATTTTTCTTTCTATCCTTTAAGTATATAATATGTTAAAATAACACCTATATAACATTTTAATTATGTAAGCACGTGAGTTTTATCTATGTGAATCTGTTTGTGTTTGGGTGACTACATCTCAACATAAAAAGTATGTCTCATAATAAAAATAATTTAAACTAAACCTTATGAATAATTCAGTGAAATAAGTCCAATATTATACAAATAATTATATATATATTGAAAGTTTTGACAAATAGGACATACTGTCTTCTAAACTTACTCATCACAAAGATAGACATTTATTTATTTATATCTATTTTGCATCATATATAAAATCATATGTATATATTAACACATGCGTAAAGCATGAAGCAGATAGAGCTCTCAACAGTGAGACTTACAATCTATGGAATAAATTATAAATACAACAAAGTTAACAATTATAAGTAACCATATTAAATAGTAATTTATTTAAGTAATCAAAGTTTGTATTGGTGATGTTCTAAAAGTGAGACACAGAAATAGAATGTAGCAAATGTAGAAGATGTACTTGGTACTAGGAGTCAAAAGTAGTGGAGAAGCACAAGTAAAGAAGCAAATTCAAACACAGTTTGATTAATAAATGGGACCAAGTCACAGAAGAATGAAGCAGTGGATAATGACTTCCGAAGAGATAGGAACTTGAATAGATGTAAGAATAGCAATTGTGATACTATGTCCTACCAAAAACAGCAACAAGCACTATTCTACTGTAGGAGGCTTTCCTGAGGAGCTGCTAAAATAATTTCTTGTATTTTCTATATTTTTAAAGAAACTTAAAATTACCTAGTAATGGGCAAACAAAAGAGTAAATTTACATCATTATGAAATTATAAAAATGCAATTTATATTGCATTGTTGCTAAAATGAATGATAAATGTATAGTTTACCTTAGGGTGGTGTTTTCTTCAATTAATCATAGTCTCGAAGGTGAAATTATGTTTAATTAATAAATTATGTCAATTTTATTTTAGTATACTTGACACACAGTGAAATGCAAACATTTTAAATTTATAATTTAATGTTTTGACAAATGTACATACTCATGTAACCTCCATCATAACTAAGATATAAAACATTCACCACCTAAAAAAGTTTCCTTATGCTCCCTTAGAGATAACTTTTACCCAATTCATCCTATACAACACTTGTCTTTATATGACATCACATTAATTTTATCTATTCTAGAATTTTATATTTAAAAAATTACACAAAATGTACTTGTGTTTGACTTCTTTCACTCAATAATGTGATTTTTGAGATTTAGTTAAGTTGTTTTATATATTAGTACTTTATGAGATTTTATTGTTAGCACTTTATTGTCGAGTAGTACTCCATGCCTTTATTGCATGCAATATCCATTTATGGTACTGTCATCTGTTGATGAACATTAGCTGCAATTCCAGTTCAGGACTATTATGATAAGTGTCTGTTAGCATTGATATCCAAGTGTTCAGATAGATGTAAGCTTTCATTTGTCTTGAATATACATGTAAGAGTGAGAATGTTGGGTTATTAAAATAAATAAGAGCCTAACTGTTTTCCAAAATCATTCTAACATTTATATTCGGACCAGCAATATATTAGAGTCTCAGTTCCTCTATGTTCTCTCAATATTTAATAATGCCATTCCTTTTAATGTCATCATTTTGTTTAGAATACACACTTAAAGTTCTAAGCTTGGATTTGTATTTATTAAGTACAGTTTAGTAAATCTTTTTTGTCTTTAATGGTTATTGCTCTCTGTGGCCTGAATGAGAAACCCTTGCTTTTCATAAGGCCATATTTGTATTTGTTTTTCTCTAAACATGTTCCACTTTTAGTTTTATTATTTAGGTTTATGATACATTCAAGATATTTACCTTTGTCTTAAGCAAATTTCAAATATTTTTAGCATTACACATAGAACACCGCATAGGGAACAAAAGCATAAGTGATTTTTTTCATTGACTATACTTCACTTACTTTAGTTTTTAAAAATTAAAATAATGCATTTGAAAATAACAGGCATGTGGGTTAAAAAATGCAGAAAAAATGGAAAGAAAAAATTATCCTCTTTACCCTCTGATCCCCAAATCTCTAATCTCTCTCAAAAAGTGGCAACTATTAATATTTTCTTACATATGGGTTTATTAAAGTAAATATATGCATATCATTTTTAAAAGTTCACACAAATGGTTTTACACTATTCTGCACTTTGATTTTTCTACTAAATAGTGTATCTAGTAGATTTTCCTGGATTTTAATGACTGCCATTTTAAAATATATAATTATTTTCTAGGGATTTCCCCTTATCTATAGGATGTTAAGGGTTTTGCATAAGTCTGTTTTCTGTTTTGTTTCTTTTTAGATTCTACACATAAGTGAGATTAGATAGTATTTGTCTTTCTTTGTCCGATTAATTTCACTTAGCATAATGCCTTCAAGATCTATTCATGTTGCAAATAACAAATTTCCTTCTTTTTGTGGCTGAATAATTACCATTGTTTATATATAAGATTGGACAATTAATTTCAAAAACACATCCTAGAAAATGTGCTACATACCTAAATGCTGAATATCGCTATGGTTACCTTTGAAGTATTCCCCTTGGAAAACCAGGCACCAGCACCAGAGCTTAGTCCATCTTTCAAAGCAACTTTGCAACTCTTTTCTGGACTGGCCATCAGAGCTGTTGTCATCCCCAAAATCTGACAATTAAATTCACGAAATTGCTACTGTGTGCTTACATTGGCAGCACTGTACAAACAAGTCAGCAAGTTAAGGTTATGACAACAGCTCTGATGGCCATTCCAGATAGAGTTCAAAATTGCTTTGAAGGGTGGACTACATGCTGGCATTGGTGCATAGCTTCCCAAGGGGAGTACTTAGTAGGTGACCATAGTGATAGTCAGCAATGAGGTATGTAGCATATTTTTTAGGATGAGTTTGTGAAATTAATTCACATGCACATGAAGCCTCCATTACTTACTGGATGCACAGAGCCACTGTCATACGGCCACCCAAATTTCAGCTTCTGTCCATAAGTTTCCTTAATAAATGCTTCAGTTAATTTTGTAGTTGTAAGCCTCTTTCTCCAGTCTCTTAGTTTTTTGCTCCTTGGGAGGTTGGTTTTACTACACCTCAGAAAGTTTTCTCAACAGCAAATCAACCAGTTCCAAATCTATACCCCTTCAATCACATTCTTTGTCTAACTCATGCATGGAGCTACTGTTTCCCAAGGTCACATAGCAGACTACTAGAAACAACACTATAGCCCAGAGCCTACAGATAATATTTGAAATAGCCAATCCCATGCTGTTGTTCTGCCCTGCCCTGCCATACCCTTACCATAGAAAACACAATAATAAAGGTTTAGGTTATATTTTCTCACTTGGTCCTTCTACCTCATGATGAAATCTGGAACTTCTCCATGTGGCCCTGCATGACATGGCATGATTTTCCTTGTTGAGAACTATAAGGATTAATACTTCTTTCAATGGATTTGACCTCTCCATGTTACCACTCGGTCACCTCCATAAAATAAAATTCCATGCATAAAATTGAAAGATAGGCCAGTTGCCAAAAACTGACCTGTGTGGTTGCCAAGAGTTTGTGTCTTGAAACAGCACATGACAAATTTTAGAGTCCTTAACTTGGATAAGAATTAATAACTGAAAAAGTAAACATGCCCAAAGTTAAAGATAGAGCTTTCTCTATTCAGATAATCAAAAATAGCTCTATAATTTAAGCTCTGGTCAAGTCTTTGTCATAATTTGCTTATGATTATGACTTTTCCAGTATCTTTTATTTTTATTTTTATTTTTATTTTATTTTTTTCTTTTTGGTATGTGGGTAGCTCCCCGGCTGGGAATCGAACCCAGGCTGCAGTGCTGACAGCGCCAGCGCCGAAGCCTTAAGCCACTACACCACCAGGGAACTCCCTCCAGTATCTTTTATATAATTTATACAACTTAAAAAAAAAATACTGGTGAAAACAGTAATCATTATTGCTATTAAATAAAATGTATAAATTGCTTTAAAAACATTTCAGTTTACTAATAAAAATTTTTTCATAATCATATAAAAGCTTGAAAAAACTTTATTAGTATTTTTGAACTTTATAAAAGGTATCAATAGTGGAATTCAAATAAAAATTAATTAATGATAAACTAAATTCAGTTCTTTTATTGGCCAGTAAGCTGTTACTGAAAGAAGTCATGTAGACATTTTAATTTATCAGTATATTTGATCCTCAGTATCAATGTTATCATTGATTTTGTCAAAATCAATTTTATACTATCAGTTAAAACAGTATTATATTAAATAGCAATTAAAATATGAATTAGACTGAGAATATTAAAAATAAGTCAGGATTATATTTGGATTTTCTGTGCTTTTTTCCCTTCCACTTAAGCCTTGAATACTTGAGCCAATGTCTTTACTTCAAACTCTCTGAATTTCTCTTTTTAGTATTATATCAGGAATAATGTCTATTCCAGATAAAGGTCATACTTTTTTCCCACTTGACCATGTTGTCCATGGAATTATATGTCCTATTGTACCAGATAAGATTCTTGATAACATTAAATAACCAATGGAAACATTTTAATATAGGAGATACCTATGGTTTAATGGACACTAAAATATATTTTTCCCCAGTAGTATAAAGAGGCTACATATGTTTATCTTAAATAAAGTATTCTAAAATGTTTTAACTTATTTTTCAATCCATTTACTCTTTCAGTGACTGAAAATGAATGTTAAAATTCTAACTTTCCATATGAATCTTTTTCTTCTTTCTATTGTTAACCCTATGGCTTTACATAAGATAATCTTTATGAGTTTTGCTAATCATTTTTATCCAATAAAATTTTAATTTTTCTTTTTTCTGGAATCTAATTTTTAAATTTTATTTACAGTAAAGTAAATTAGTTAAACTAATTTAACAATTTCTAGAAAATCATAAATTTTAATATGCTATCATATTCACAGCAGATTCTGGGTATTTTACCTTACATGATGATATTACTTAGGAACTCTGAGCTTGCCGTAACGAATTTCTTCATTTTGTGATGGAGGAATATGTATAGTTTTCTAATAGCTCAATCAGTTCATTCTCTTATACAATCAACATTTATTAATGATAAACCACGTAACAATTATTTAGTGGACACAAATATTCAAACATTAAAGATTTGGTTTCTATTTATTTAGCTCACAGAGTAATCTGGATCCTTCCATACAAATTATTTTCTTGATTCATTTTTCACATTTCACCAAAGGTAATAATAAATGCCTGAAACAATCTCATTTCTACCCTGAAGGAATAAATTTTTGAAAATTTTTATGAACTTGTTACAGTAAGGACTTCAACAATAACATATACTATCTTACTTATGGTGGTAGTTTATTAGCTTAAATTTTAAATAAAAATTTATTTATTTGTATAGTCTTTCTGCTTCTTATAAGATGCCTAACTTATGTTAAATTTTTACTAATTAATAAAATGTTTAACCCATGCAATTATTTTTGTAAAGGCTATACATTTAAGACATCTGAATATTAACAATGTAATTTTTAAAAAATCTGTAGATATCAACAATGTATTTCTAAATGTTCCCCATAGTAATTCTCCTAAAAGACATACAATTAAAAAAGAACAATTATAAATATGGAATGGGCTTGACAACACAAAGACATGGCATTAAAAGTTACAAACTATAAGAATATAACCTAGACTTTCCATTGCTGTCACAAATAGATCTCTTGAATTGAAAAGAAATTGAAACAAACTTGGCCTTTATAAAAGAAGTGTCTTTAAATTTAGTTTACTAATGTATCATATAGGTAATAATTTATATTGTCCAAATGCAAATATTTTAATAGTTACCTAACTCAATTTATATATGCAAAAGGCATTTTTGGCAATTTAAATATAATTATATTTTAATAAATAAAATAAAATATTTTGTATAGTAATAATACTTTATTTTCTCTTCATAAAACATGTAGAGTATGAAGTATCAGTTTTTTCTTCAAAATTTCACCACTGGATTTCTGATTTCAGCTGTAATATGTAAAGAGCTATGAAGTTATCAAACCTATCCTCATAACAAAAAAAAAAAAACCTTAAACTAAAATTCAACTTTTCTTGATTCTTTGTAGAACTGAGTTCATAGAACCCATAGCCACTCCAAATTATGAAGGAAGAGGCTAATCTGCAGAATCATAGGACACATCTTATCTGAAGCAGAAGCCACTGGAGCTGCAATCTGTGAAGAACATTTAAATGGTAATTTTAACAAGTTATAGAGGCCAAGTGTGGACTAGTGTTCAAGTGACAAATTCCTGGCAGATGTAGACCCCCACATGTTTTTGGGTTTTACCTCCTACAGATTCATTGTTTTTACTTTCATCAGTTTTACTTCCATTAACCCCACGTTCCTGCTTCCTCATTCCACGTGGCTGGCCAGAAGAAAACTTAACCATCGTGAAACAAACACATTCTTAAAAGAAAAAGCTTACCCTCCAGCAGAAAAGACTTTAGCACAGAATTTTTCCACCTGAGAAGTCCATTTCTTTCACTCCAGAAAGCTCAAGACTTACTGTCTCAAGTAAGAAGCTCTCAAAACTCAAAAATAGGAAGAAAAGAAACCAATGAACAATGGTAAAAACTCAACAGATATCTCACAAAAGAGGATAGATAGATAGAAAATATGTATGTGAAAGGGTCCTCAAAATTATTTTTACTAAAGAGATGTAAATTAAAATAGTAAATTGCAGTATCTCACCTAGTAGAATAACTAAGATAAAATTTAAAAATTATAAACTTCTAGGTAAATTGTGGAGAAAGTAAAACTCTAATTCTTTTTTGGTATGAATCTAAAAATAGTATAGTTATTTTGCATAACAATTTGGCAATTCCTTTTTAAAAATGTATTCTTACCCTATGTACCAATAACCATGCTTATGGGTATATACCCTACTAATTTGAAACTTTGGACAAATTGGTACATGAATATCAAAGCAGCTTTATTCATAATCACCCACAATTGAAGCTACCAAGATGCTCTTTAATAATTGAAAGCATATGTCACCATATAAGATATACATGTACATGACAGAATATTATTGATACGAATACAAATGAGCTACCAAGTCTCAGATGTTCATAGATATGAATGAATCTTAAGTGCATTTTGCTAAGACAAAACAGACATCTGAAAATGATAAATATTGTATGACTTCAATTATATGAGATTCTGAAAAAATCAAAACTGCAGTAATGGTAATCAATAAGTAGTCAGTAGAGGTTTAAGGCAGAAGAAAAGGTTGTATAGGTAAAACAATTTTTTTTAATGGTTGTCAGTTTATTCTGTATGACACTGTAGTGGTCGATATATTTCATTATATCTATGTGCATTTGTCAAAGTCCGTAGAACTCTTGAGCACTAAGAGCAAACCTTTGTGTATACACAATTTTAAAAGAAACTAGTGAGGAGGTTTAGGGAATGCTAGCATGTAATGTAATATGTGACAAAATAAGATTACAAATGTGTGACACAACCTCACTGAAAGTGGTGACAGAAAAGATGCATACCTTAATCTAAGTCACTTTAGAATGAATTGAATCTACACAACTAAAGGCAATAAGTAAAAAAGTTAATTAAAATAGTTGTTCATAACCATTTGTACTATAGTTGGTAAATTTATTTCCCATAAGGGTACAGGTTAACAACTCTGATATAACTATACATGCATTCTGTAATTGAATGTAAATAAATGATGGATGATGGGATTTACTTTTGTCATTATTGAAGTGGTAGTTTTTTGTAAGAAATAGAAAAGACTAAAATGATTCATGTAGAAATGAGTTAAGAGTTGGAGATGTGAATTCATTTTTAGTTTAATATATAAAAAGATGATTACATATAGAAATATTTATGTATGTGTGCATGTACACAGGTGAGTATATGCACATCTATTTCTTTTCTCTGTGACTGGAAAGGTCCTGGAAGTAATACCAGCACAGTAACAACAACCACACCTAGAACTCAGATTTTGGTTTCCAAAAATATTCTCCAATAAAAGAAGGGGGCCTCCTTGGAAAAATGGCTGATTCCAGGATTGGGGCAGAAAATACACAAAATGAGACTTGAGAATTTTGTAGTGCCAGAGAGTAGGACCGTATTCAAGAAGCCAAACAAAACGAAAACCCTGTGATAATGTGGGCACATCAAAGAGACACAGAAGCCAACTGAAAAAGCTCCCTATTCCAAAGCTTGGACAATTTGAACAACAAAATTAATAAAGTCATATTGGATTATAATCCAAAGTAAAAATAAACATACATGAGCCCATATTGATGATCCATAAAGATTGAATGAATGAATGAATGTATGAGCCAGGGGTAATGAACGTCAGGTGCAGAAAAATAATTCCAAATACTTAGTTGTGTAGGTACTCTGCCCTCAAGTCAAGAAGCATAATTCTCCACTCCTTAAATGTGGCCCATGCATAGTGACTTCTTTTCAAAGACTACAGTATGAAAGGTCATAATGAAGTTGTAGGAGGAGAGGAGTAACTATGCAGAGGAATATTCTAAATAAACACCACTTCAACTAGGTGCTCAAGTTCAACACTAACCATGATGAGACATCTTGGGAGTATATAATTTTGGTATGTAATGAAATGGCATTTGACCTGTTCCTTCTAAAAACAAATAACCCCACACTAATCTAAGGAAAACATCATAGCAATTCCAATGAGGAATATTCTACAAAATACCTAACCAGTATTTTCTCAAATATTGATAAAACCAGTAATGTCTCAAAACATTAGAGACAATGCAAGTCTGAGGTGCTGTCATAGGCAAAAGGCCTAAGGAGACATAGTGACTAAATGTAATGCAATATTGTGAATAGAATTTTGGAACAAAAAATAGCAAATTAGGTAAAAATGAAAGAAATCTGAATAAAGTATGGACTTTGCTTATACATATATCAATATTGGTTCATAAATTTTAAGCAATGTAAATTACTAACATAATAATAGAAAAAACTATATTTATTATAGTTTTTATAGTATATTATAAAAACTGTATCATATAATATAGTATATTATATGATAACTCAGTATACTATAGTCACAATTTCTCTGTTAAAAAGTGTTTTAAAATAAAATATTTATGTTAAAAATTTTACTACTATACTACAGATTCTTTTAAATATTATAACATTAACACTTCAAATGCAATAGCAAATTGATTCACTAACAATATGTTTACATTACACATACTATTAAATATCCTTTGCATTTCTGTAATACATTTCAACTCTGTGTTGAGAAAAAAAGTAATACAGTGGAAAGCCATTTAAGTTAAATTCACTTTTTTTAGTTGTACAAAATAATTATTTTTATAAAGTGTTACAGTATATGCATATGCATTTATTACTATTGATTCATACCCATGCCAGATTAAATAAGTAAACATTTTGCTAAAAATGTAGAATTTTATTCAGCTCACTCCTTTATTGTTGATATTTAGAAAAGATAAATATACCTTTATGTTTTAAAAGACATAGACTTTAAGAATAATATTAAAATAAGTAAAGTAAAATTAATAAAGATTGAGGTTGTTCTGTATCTAGTACTATGCATTGTTGTGTATCACACTATCATAAAATTTAGTGGTTTACACAATGATATTGTTTCTCATGAATTCTCTTGCATTGGCTAATAGACTATAGTCAGCTAGAGGATTGGCTGGAATAGAATATATAAGATGGACTCAATCACAGTGACAGATGGAACTGGCTGTTATTTGAGGTGCCTTGTGGCCTCTCATTCACCATTAGGCTAGTGGTCTTCCATATGTGGCCATCTCAGGGCAATATTGAAGATGGCAAACTGGAGACTCCAAGGGATCCCTTGAAGCCTAGACTCCAGAACTCATACAATATCAGTTGAATCACATTTAGTCATTAAAAAAAAATTACAAGGCCTGCCCACTGAACGAAAGGATCAGCAATGTCACATTGCAAAGTGGCATCCATTCTAGGCTTGAAGAAATTTGTGGTGATTAAACAATTTATCATACATATGCACATGGGCATTAAGTATATTGATACAGCACATGAGCAGGGGATTTCTGTTGTAATGATATTGTTTCTCATAGCTGTTATTTTTTCAATCATCGTCTCCCTCATCAAATCTAATGTGTACTGAGATTTTCATATGAGCAGCACAGTCTTTGAAGCATGTCCTAATTAACTCATTTGAGCATAACATAAACTATGGTATTGACAATGTTATTCTTATTTTAAACACATAGCACACATATTGATTGATTGATTGATTGATTTATTGATTGTAGTTTCTACCATATATTAGAGACACACTGAGGGCAATTTCATCTTCCTGTGCTTCGCATTTTAAAATGAGATGTTTGCAATACAAATTTCAAGGTTATTCTAGTTTTGAATATTTATGAATACATTACTATTGATCAAGTGTCACAAATCATATATGCAAACTTAACTTACAGCAACTGATGTTCTTACTTTTATGGATCTTCCCTATATTGTTCTCATTGTTGAAAAATATTTAAAATAATTTACTTCATGAAATATTTTATATGGTTAAATTTTACATTGAGAGAAGCTGAGCTGAATGCAGAAAAGGTTTCATGTCTACCATTTTTATATTAAAATTTTTCCCAAATCAAGTAATCTTGTGAGAAATTGAAAAGATGTTAGCCCTGTTAGTAGAACTTTGATTATTTCAATACTTCTATCTTCTCCACACAGTTCCATTAATGTTTCAATGCTTTAATCCCAATGTATTATTTTTATAATATTCTCTATGTTATTTACATACTAAACTGTTATTTACTAAATATTTTAATGGACTCATATTTCTTCAACTATATTTTGAAATAAATTTTGTTTTTTATAAACTACTTCCAATTAGTTACCTTTCCCTATTTTTCACTTAATCTTAGATTTACAGACATTTTTATAAGACAAACATAATATTTCTCTCTTAAAGGACTAGTCCAAGGATCAAAGACTTTGTAACTCTTTACCAGGAATATATAACTTTACAATGGGTACCTGATTAATTTTAATTATAATTTATGTCCCTTTGACTCAAAATAACCACTTCACTTATAACAAAATATAGTATTTTATATTAATTTTTCAAAATAAATGTTTAATACACATATATTCAAGTTGTAATTGTTACTTCTTAAATACATTTAAATAGCATCTTCTAAAAATGTGGCAATACTTAATCATTCTAGATATTAAGACTCCAAATCCATTAACAAAAAGGACAAAGGGAATGTAAATATTAATGTTCTTTATTGTATCTTTTCAGTTTAAATGTTTCATGATCAGAAATCAGAGTAGGCCTCATTATAAAAAGTCTGAAATGAAACAAAGAAATGGAATACATATAATTTATATCTATTTCTAATGTCAATCAGTATTAATTATGATTATTGAATAACCATATTTAAACATTTAATAATTTCCTAAAGGTAAAACCTCACTAGTCTTATAGGTGAAATTATTGAATTTGTATCATGTTTGTGAATGAAATTATGTTGTGGCTTTTCATGAAAACTGTCCAGTGAAATTGGAGTAGGAAATAAAAGCTATAAGATAGAGATAAAAATGTAATTTGCTATTAATTGTCGAAAGGTGGAGCTGAGAGATGAGTACAATAAGAGAATCAATGTTCTATCACTAGTTTTGTAAATACTTGAATATTTTTATAATGAAAAAGAGCCTGTTTATTTCTTGTATATGGCATGACTATTTAATACCTTCATTGGAAGTCAATAGAATATTCATTTAATGCCATACTTGGAATTTGAGTTACATACACTAATTTATGACCAGACATTGATATTTAAGCTAACCTTCTGATAGTCATATAAACAATGAAAATTAAAACTTTTTAGCTATCATTATTTTATTCTGCAATCTTCCACCCTCCTAGTTAGCTAATTTCTGATATCACTCCAGTGGAAACTGTCCTCTTAGTCCATGTCCTGTGGATAAACATGACTACTTCTAGGATTCAAGATAGTGATCTTTGACCTATGTTAAACCCATCAAGTCATTTCATCCTTGGGGCCACAGAATAGACTCAGATTGGTATGTGACCTAATTTAGGGGCCAATAAAAAAGAAGAATTTTGTGTGAACTCTCAGATTCTCTCTTATGTAGTTACCTGGAAATTGTGATTATTTAAACCTGAGACTAATGAGGAAGAAAGATAATATTTGGGAAATAATTTTGGTGACTCATTTGAGTCCTGAATAAAATTGTACCTGAAGCAATATCCACCCCGATACCCTTGTTAAATGAGGCTGTAAATTATTTTTATGCATAAGTTCATTTGAATAAAAAATTGTTTTTCTTGCAATGAAACAAGTCCCAACTAAAATGTACATATAAAAGAAGATGCTACAAAAGGATACAATTTCAATTATCATGAAGCACATGACTTGAGAACACATCAGATTGAATTGTGAACAAACATTAGATAAAAATGTTTTGAAAGTCATTAAAAATTGGGGGGATATTTAACTTAATTTTTTTATTTGTTGGACTTTATCTTATATATCTTATTTCTGTAGAAAAGTGAATTCATAGAGTAAAAATTAATCTTATTTTTTTAAACAAAAATTTCTGTGCTATTAATGAAATGAAAATATCAGAAGTGATAAAATAAAAATATAAACCTGCTAAATATTTTGTATAAATAAATTGAGAAAAGGAGTTAACTTTTAGAATAAATTTTACTGGTTACTTAATTTTACCTAATGTTACTTGCATTTTTCAATTGATGGATAAATAATAGTATACATGCAATAAGAATTGCAGGTTTTGTACAGTAAGTTTGATGATTATATAACAAGTATTTCAGAGTTAATAAAGTAATATAACCAACATTACAAAGATTTCCTCATGCTTATGATGTTGCCAGTGTTACTACAGACAAAAATAATCTTTTGAAAACATCTATTTGTCAAAATTAACAATGGATTGGAAAATTGCAAAACTATAAAATGAATTATTTTTCTATGAAGGTTATCTTAGTGTTTTATCCCATCCTTTCTGTACATAAAATTCCTTGGAAGTAGATTAATTAAAGAAAATCCTCATATAAATATTATGTTTAAATGAAACAATATACAGTGCTTAGATTAAAAAACACACTCATAACTCAAATCGGGAATGGGAATTAAAATTATTTTAACAGCACTTTGGGGAAATAGTTATACATCCCATAATTTAGCTATAAAAATAATTTTTCAAATAGTGTTCATATGTCTCTTTTTGTTGGTCATTTATAAGATTCTGTATAATGTTACAAAACATTCAACAATTTAGAATTAATTTAAAATTAACTAAAAATTAATAATAGAGAAAAATGTATACTGGATATATAATTTCATAAAAGTAATAAATCTGAATCTTTAAAATATACTAAAATCTATGAAATACTCCTCTATTCAATATTGTGGAAGTATAATATTTAAATTATTAATAATTAACTATGAAAATATTGTCTTTATATTAAAACCAAATCAGATTTGTCATTCTTAATTTCCCATGAATTTTGCTATGAAAATTGTTCGCCTCTTCATTGATGTTTTAATATGTTTGTAGTAAGTAAAACTAATGATAACATGTTATAACAGAACTTTATAACTGGATTACTCTGACAGCAACATAAAATAAAATAACTGTTGAATGGTCAAATTAGTAGCTTTAAAAGGAAAAATAAACAATCTGATAAAAGGTAGATGTATTTTCCCGATCACTTTCTGTAATGTGGGTTCAAACTATCATGAATGTACTTTTTCTTATTGTATTGCTTCTTGTGAATACTAGGATAAGATAAATATTGACTTTCAATATTAATTTTAAAATGACTAGCATGACTTTTCTGGTCTGATATAAGTGAATAATTTTTTAGACAGTAAACTTATGTATGCATGTGTGTGTATGTATGTATGTGTTTGTGTGTATATTTATATATATTTCAAGAGAAAAAATACGGTTATGTAGAAACCATATAATTTCTCAATAAGTTTATTCAGCTTAGCGTGTCCAGAAAATTGTCTCCTACTGATTATTTCCAGTTTATAAGTTTGTGGAAACATACATATGAGCAAGTCAGATTTTTGCACTTAACAATGCCTTTTACCACATTTTAAGTATAAAGTTAAAAATCAGTAAAATTCCCTTTAATTTTATTTTATGCTATTAGGCATGCAAAGATGTATAAGGAATGTGTATATGTTTGCATGTGAGTACAGGTGTAACTAATTTTCATGTAATCAAAATTTGAATGTTTCCCTAGGTAGATTCCCTCTACCTAGGGAATATGAAATTTCAACCCTTAAAATTAAATTCAATGCATTTGTTCTTATGTAATCATATACAACGTTATCTTTATTCCTTCCTAGTTGCTCTATTATTACAATCATTTTTGATATTATGAGAATATGTTTATGGTAATATATTTGGGGGGACTTTGAATTTTCAATTAATTTTAAGAAATTGATCATTACAAGTTTTCAAGACTATTTTACTGCATTCACATAATAGCTTTGATTAAATAAAAGGAAACCAAGAAGCATAAACCATCTAACAACAACAAGATCAATAATGACCAATGGGCTTGTTTTATTTAACAAAATGGAATTTCATGCACAATGAACCCATTAATTTATTTTCTATAGAAAGCCTCTGGTTTGTTACTTTTTGAAGATTATACAGACATTATCCTTTTAGCACATATGGATAAAATACATGTAAATATATTCCAACTACAAATCAATACTTTATGTGCTTTATATGTTACAAATATATAAACTATTTTAAACATTTCATAATTTGCAGTTTTCAGCATCCCAATACAATAATATGATATATCAAGAAATTAATAAAGGAAGAGTGTAAGAGTTGCCAAACTAGATTTTGAATATGTTCTTTTCTCATCCTGCTTAGAAAATCTAGCACCTTAATTCTCATTTATTATCATGTGGTCTCAAATCTAAGAAATAAATGCCATGTTCTAAAATTCTGTTTATCCTGAAAGCTTTTTTCCAGAGATTGGCAAAACTCATCTTTTTTGGTTTATATGTGTGTACCAATCATCTACCTCAAATCCAAATACTGCATTGAAAAATATAAGCAATAATTGTGTTATTGTCAGAATTCAATGTATGGTTTACAAATATTATTTTGAGCTTTTCTATATATCTTGCTTTGACATTTTTAGAAAGTTTGACATAATTAAACCTTCAAAAAACAACTACTCTCACATTTACAATTTAATTAACAACAGTTTATGGGTGAGATTATACACTATAGCTACAAATAAAGTACACTTGTAAGTTTTTTGCAGCCACATGCAATAACCCCAAAATGCAATTACCCTCTTGGAGATGATGTTATCAGGGAAAAAGGGTTTAGGCATCGAGGCCAGAAAAGCCTCGTCTGCTTTCTGGCTCTGTCAGTCATGAACTGTGCCATTTTAGCCAAGTTGCTGTAAGGGCTTATCGTTAAGATTAAAACTAACATAGAAATTGTATTACACAATTTTCCTTCACTCCTGTTATCAAGAAGTAGAATATAGAATGTGAATGATGTAACTTCGCAATTCAAACTTAGAAGCAATTTTCTCTAAGTTGTGAAAAAAAATCCCCATTGCAAGGAATGCTCTACTGTATAGTTCTTTCAGGATGGAAAGAATATAGGACAGAGATTCTATCCAATCATATGGGGATTCCTGGGTCAGCTGCCCCATGATTCAGAGAATAGGCTTTTGACTACTAAGAGCTGGGGAGTTGACAAAGCCATGCCTATTACAAGAACACCATGTTAATATAAATTTAGTCTAATCATGCTACAAGATATATGTGAGAATAAACCATAAAATTTCCATCAAGATTAAATAATTCATTTTGTTATTTTCCATTATATCACCAATCTTCATGTTACAGAATGTACCACCCATAGGAAGCATTCAGCATGAGCCATTTTTTAAAACCACTATTTTGGTGGATATACTCCAAGAAACATTACTCTTTAATTTTAACATACTTGAAAAATACAGTTCACAACTATGTTGATAAAGTGTGACTATGAACAATGTGATTTTAAGTAAATTAAATTGGGAACAATATGAATAAACTTTATTTTATGAGTTCTTAGATTCAAAAAGTTAAGTATAAGTGTGATCTTATTTAGGGGGTAATTACAACTGTTAGTGTGGAAATAGGTTCCTGGTTAAATAGTTAGATTTATTATTTATAAACTGGTTTGACTCATTAATTTTAGGGAGTCCAAGTGCTCCAGAAATATATGAGAAAATATATTTTAGATGGATAAATACATGAAATCTAATGCAACAAGCTGCATACACAAGAAATAATTAGATTTAAACCAAGACTAGTACTATATCAGATCAATCAATGCAGGTCTAGCACCTAGTTTATGAGACAAGTGGTTGTGATCAAAAAAGTCAGAAAGTGCAGAAAGCTGTTTTATAATAACAACAGGGAGCAATTCCCCATATAAGTAGCAGACTAGTCACAGAAAGGGCTTTTGAAAACTTCTACCAGAAATGAAATTGGACAGTTGGATATTTATCTGGTAAAATTTTGACAATAATTTTATTTGAATTTCAATTTAAGAAACTGTTAGTTGTACAAAGAATAGTAAGAAGGAATTCCTTAGATACACTTAGGCTTGTTGTTACATTCTGAATTGGTACAGTATTTTGCTATAATTCATTTTAGTAATCTTTAAGCCAGGAAAAATCTTAGGTTGAAACAAAATATTGAATAATAATGTAATGATAAACATCTGAATAATAATGGATATGAATAATATTTAAATTGTAAAGGAATATTTTAAAATAAATGATAAAAGTACTATGTCATTTTTAATAACGTTCATAAAAAGCTTGTATTCAGATTGTTAAATAATTTGTCATTGCATATTATTTCAATATATATGGTGAATTTTCAGTAATAAAACTTTGATTTTAGAGTACATATAGTTTTTAAATACTTCATGTGATAAATTACTGTGCATGTTAAAACTGTGGCTATGAAGATTTTGATACATTTCTTTTATCCTAATTTTGAAAAGTTAGTAAAGGAACCCTCTACTTTCATGTCTGTTTTAAGTTTTATTTTTGTAATATAAAATATCGTATCATACTATAACATTAATGGACACTGATTAGCTTGCCAAATGGAATTTTTAAAAGCCATAATTTTCATTTCAACATCTCCAATTTTTCATATTATTTTTAATTAAACTGATGACTGATAGCTATCTTATGAACAATGGTATTTTCTTTATTACAAGGGAAGATATGAATATCACCATTAACATGGATCATAAGACAGTGACCAAACAGTTTATCATCCAAACCAGAATAACTCTTGAGAGTGAAAAAGAGGTATTATGAACAGTAAACCAGAACCATTCCAGACAAAGAACGATGGTCATCTCAATCATTTTAGTTTCTATTATATAGAGCATATCTACAAAACTAGTAATACTGAGTAAGTTGTCTGGGACAGAAACAAATAGGAAGACACAAAGGAAGAGCAGTAACTAAAAAACAAAAGTTGTATATATTTGTTTCACTAGATTTTATTTAGAAATTAGTCACAAAAATATATGTATTTATGTTCTCTGAAAAATATGAATAAAGTACTTACTAATAATTGAGTGAAATATATTATTCTAAAGGAAAAATGAAATTGGTCAGAATTGATCAACATTATGGAGGAAAACTATTAATTTGCTCCTTATGGGTATTCTCCATTTTTGCAATGAGAACAACTAAAAGACCATACTTTCCCCCAAAATTCAAAATATTTTACATTAATATTGTAAAAATTACATGCTTATAGAAAGACATAAAAAACAATATCAGAATATTCAAACTATAGCAAAATTTGTCTACAGTGTCTTTTATCTGATCATATTCATATGTACACTAATCTGAACTTAAACAGCATGTAGTCATTACAATATGCAAACATACTTCAAGTGACTAAAAAAATATTTCATTATTCTCAACGTTTAAATTAAACTTCTAGTTTCAGCTCTGAAAGGAAAAACAAAAAAGTTTGAAAGTCATCATTCATAAGAAAAATCTAAACAAAATAAAAACCAATGGCTTTTCTTGGCCAGTCAAACCACCAACCAAAAGTCTGGAGAGAATGGTGAATCCAGAAAGTCATGGCTGACACCTGCTTATCTGTAGCAGACCAGTAGGAAAAAGACTTAAATCTTAGTTTTGTGTAATAGTAATTTTGACAAATTGCCAGAGGCTGAGAAATTCTAGCATTAATAGGAAACGACTGGAGCCATACTCCTAAGGAGGCCTCAAGATTTTATGAATTTTTGCCTTCAGAAACCACTCAGATTTTCACAGTAAGCAGCTGAGAAAGTTCAGACATTGAAGCCAAAGAGGAACCGCAGTTATTACGTGGAGGGTCAGAGCGCACCTCACATAAAAGCCCTGCTGTATAGGAACGAAGGCTTTGTCAGAGCGTCTCATTGGAGGGAAAGGCAATTCTCCCACTCTAGATTCTACTTTGTGTCTCTTAAAGTGGGAGAAATGGCTAAGTCTAGTAAAGGTCACATGTCAAGTCCCCTGAAGGAATTAGATTTAATTATAAGATTATAAAAAGCTTACATGCAAACCAACAGGGTTCTAGTATAATGTGAATTTCAGCTAAAGGAACTTCATGAAGCATAATTAAAAAAAAAAAAAGAGTTCTTAGGAAAACCCAAGTCAACAAGGGAGACAAATGAAAATTACACTAAAGAAATTTGAACTTTCTGATATATATAACTACAACAAACATTAAACAAGGTCAAATTCTAATTACATTAATGTAAAATTTTATAAAGAGGTCCAATTAACTCAGTTCTAATTATGCAATATGTAAAGCTAAGTTGGAATAAAAAATTACAAGGCATGCTGAAGAACAAGCCAGAACAGTCTGAAGAGACAAAGCATTTGATCCAGACTTGTATGATACGAATGTTGAACTGTTCAGACAGGCAATTTAGAATAAACCTGATTGATATGTTAAGAGCTCTAATGTAAGTAAAGGTAGTCAATGTAAGAAGAAAAATACACATTCTAAGAAAGTACTAAAAAAAATGCTAGAAATAAATAAATGGAAGTACGAAAGAATGAATGAATGATGTAATAGAAACCAAAGAATATCTTTAATGGACTTATAAATTTACTGGAAAGTGATTAGAAAAGAATCAGTGAGCTTGAATAATGGCTGATAAAAACCAAACTCAAATTTAAAGAGTAATATAAAGGGAGAGACAGAGAGGGAATGAGAAAAAGAAAGGAAGGAAGGAAGAAACAAAGAAGAAAAGAAGGAAGGAATAGAGGGAGGGAGAAAGGAAGGAAGGAGAAAAGAGGAATAACAAGAGAACATCCAAGTGTTACCTTAGGGAGAAAGCAAGGAGCTTGATTCTTTCCACTGACAGTGAAAATTACCAATCAGCAAAACAAAGGAAATCAAAGTAAAACTTTATTGAAATATGTTTCAAGAGTGAAATGAGCCAAGTCAAGAGAAGCAAAGGCCCTAAAGGGTGTGAGGCTTGAGTTTTATCGCTGGCACTGAGCCAACCCCTTAGTGTGATCTACAGTCTTAGGTCATTTGATTGGCCAGTGCAGGTCAGATGACTTTTCTTTCTGTATATACTCCAAAAACTAGATAATTATTGTTGGAGTCTTATGTCCTTTTTCCTGGGAAGTTTCAACATAATGATTCACTTCCTGAGAGGTTTTAACATAATAATTCATCTCCAGGGATGTTTTAACCTAATTATTCATCTCTGGGGGCTGGGCCTGGCTGGGTCTGGGGTGTGACCTGCTGTCCCTCCTATTGTTTATGACTAACTTCTTACCTAACAAAGAAACAGGAAAGTTAACATGTGTAATACAGTATTTAAAATGTGCTACATATTGGATTACTAACAAGAAAGAAAAATAAAGAAATATTTGAATTGCTAATGGCCCAGATGTTTTCAAAATTAATACCAAAAATAAATAAATACATACATAAATAAACCAAAACAAAACAGATTTAGAAAGCTCAGTGAACACCAAGCATAATAAAGACCAAAAAGTCACAGCTAGACATATTATATTCAAATTGTTGAATTACAAAGATAAAATTTTTTTTAAAATTATGGAACATTCTCTCTTTAGAAGAATAAGGATAAGAATTATAAAGAACTTTTCATCAGAAGCCCTGCTAACAACAAAAGAGTAGAGTAAAACATTTAAGTTTAAAAAACATTTTAGTTTCCTCCTATATTTACTTAAACTCTAATGCTTGGCAAAACAATTTTTCCATTATTTAGAGAAAATAAAAGAAGGAAGGAGGAAGGAAAGGAGGAAGAACAAAAGAAAGGATGGCTGTGGCTTTTTTATGCTTTGGATAAAATTGCTATTTGGGATTTTAGCATCTTGTCCTCCCCCTACAGAATTGTTGATTTGAACTTTAGCAGTAAATGGCATTCCAATCTTGTTGCCATAGATATATTAGAGCTTCTGTCAGGTTACTGCTTCATGTTAGGTTCTGTCACTGGGTAAAATGTTCTTGTCTAAGAAAGAAAATACCTGCCAGGAGCAGACAGGGGCTTAACATGGTGTCCGCATTGTAAAAATGTCAACATTTGTTCTGTAGCTTACTGCAAAACTAACAAAAATGAAATATCACTCAAAGTGATAGCAAAGGACAAAGTAATCAAGGTGAAAGGAAGGCTAGGTTTCTGAAGTAAACTAATTTATTTTGTATTTTCTTGTCTATGTTAGGGATGCCATAACAAAGTATCCAAACTGGGTGACTTAAGCACTAGTAATTTATTATCTATCATTTCTGAAGGGTAGAAGTCCATGATCAAGGTATCAGCTGGGTTTGATCATTCTGAGATAGGCTGACAAGATGTACCATTTTAAACAGGACAGAAAACTACAGTACTGCCCTTTATCAAACGGGGTACATATGGTCAGCCTAGTCTCACGGGGCTAAATTCTAGGTATCAGTAGTGTGATCATATGTACTGTTTGAAACAGGCCAGTACTGTTGTTTTGTGTTATTTTTAAAATGGTACGTTTGGTCAGCGTATTCTGATTTATGAAAGAAGAGTTTGTTTCAGCACTCTCTCTTTGGATTGTATATGTGTTTGTCCTAAGTCTTTATATTGTCTTTCCTCTATATATTTTTTGTGTCTATATCTTCCATTCTTATAAGAAAACTAGTAATATTGTATGAGGACCTACCCTAATAACCTCACGTTAAATAAATTACCTCTGTAAAAATTCTGATTGCCAAGTAAGATCACATTTTAAGGTGCCAGGAGTTAGGGTTTTAACATAAAATTTGGTGGGGATGTGATTCAACCCATAGCACACTGAAACATTCAGAGGTAGTTATTTTACCTAATTTTCTGGAAGTTATAATTTCATCTTATAATTCTTATAAATATATCCATGTTATATATTTGATTTAATTAACTAAGGGAAATAAATTTAAATTTTAAAACGTATGTAAAAACTTGGTCAAATAGGTGACCCTATCTTAGTCAATGAAGTAAAAGCAAACTCTAGTAATTTTGAATTTAAAGGGCAGCCTGTTTTATCTTTTTCCCTAAATGTGTACTTCAGGTTACTCTCAGCAAGATATTTTTGCTGTGGATTGAATTGCAAGACACATTTACAAATGTCAAATTAATTTTGAAAAAAACTTTGAAAGTAATATAATTCCAATAAACTTAGTAAATAGTTAAAATTACTTTAATACTGTAGCAATGAACTTTCATCTTTTGGGAGATGACAAAAAGAACTGTTTTCTCTTTTTTCCTGAAACAATTAAAAAATAGATAACTATATGGAAAAGTGTTTCTCAGGACATTGAAGCAATGTAAAAAATTTTTCTCTTGAGACTTGGATCCCATGAAATCATATTTAACATTATTACTCATTAGAGACATAAAAATCAAAAACCACAATGAAATATCACTATATATCCACTAGTACAGAATAATAAAAAAGACAGACAATAAAAAGTGTTGACAAGGATGTGGAACAACTGAACTCTCAAGTATGGCTAATGGAAATGATATGGAATATAAGTAACTCTATATTAAAGTTAATATGCCATCTTGACATATGTGTGAACCCAGGCTCTTAAATGCCTCACCCTTCCTCAGAGCAAGCTTTGGAATATGTACACAGAGCTCTGTGCTGATCACAGGACTCTCATCAGTTTTCTCCAGGGTGAAGTGACCATAATGTAATGTATCTCTTATTTCACAGTGGATTACAACACCTTGAACTTCTGAGGGCATGACAGGCCTTTTCCATGCCACTGCAGAGACTCCTGATTTACTCAGATTCAATGATGAACCCAAGTTAAATCTCCAATGAAAATCCAGTTTAAAATTTCATCTTTGTTGTATCTACAGAGGTCCAAAAACTGTCATGAATGTTTGATGCACTATTGCTTATGATGTGGCATGAGCATTCTTGGTACCCATCTTGCAATGATTTTTGATATCCATAGATGCTAATGGAGAATATTTAAAATGGTTGTAGGTAATACTCAAACCATTTATGCAAGCTGCTTTGCATTGAATCTGGCATTTTCTACTAGAATTTTTTTACTTGTTTTTACAATGTCTGAGGAAGTGACCTTCACAGGGTGGCCCCAACAAATGTCTTCAATTGAATTTGTGTCTTGCTTGAAAAAGCTATGCCACTTATAAACCATGAATTTCCTAGGGCGACAGTCCTCGTAAATTGCTAACATCACTTCCAAAATGGTTTTAAGTGGTATCCCTTGTTTTGTGAGGAAATTACATGCTTCTTCAGTGATACCCAGAAGAACACGAGTGCAAGAAGGCTGAAATTTGTTACATTTACTAATAATAAATCACACAATCAAACTGTGTGCACTAGTACTCTCATCACCTCTCCCATATACCACCCCCATTTTGTAAATTTATTGACCACTCTTCATATTGGTCAATAAAATATAATGAATTATTGATACATGTTACAACATAGATGGAACTTGAAAACATTATTCTTAATGAAGAAAGTTAGTAATGAAATATCATATATTATGAAGTCAGTTGAACTAGATTTCTAGAACAGGAACATCTAAAAAGAAGAAAAAATTGTGGTTTCTGAGGGCTGAGGATTGTGGGAGTGGTAAACAATTGGTAAGATATATAAGATTTTTTTGAAGTAATGAACATGTTCTAAAATTAGATTGTGCTGATAATTCTTCAAATTTACTAAAACCAATTCACATAACTTAACATTAAACTGTTTATATTAAATGAGTAAATTTTGTAATATTCTATCTAGGTAAAGCTATCATAAACAAAGTGGAAAATTGAACTTGAAATAGAGAAATAATAGAGTAAGAAGAAACAATTAAAATAGTAATTATAACCATGTTTTATTTGTTCAAGAATATAGAAAGATTTTGCATGTTAAGTAGAGACATCAAAATTATAAAAAAATTAATATTCATAATAACGCCTAGAAATGAAAACATAATGTTTATGATCAACAATAAATTGGATGGATATAACATCAGTTTAGGCATTACAGAATATTATTGTACTACAAGACTTAACAATAAAAATAATAAAAAACGGTGGTGTTCAACCTTTTGGCTTCACTGGTCCACACTGAAAGAGGAATTTTCCTGGGTCACACATAAAATACACTAACACTAATGACAGCTGATGAGCTATAAAATGGTTGCAAAAAAGTCTCATAATGTTTTAAGAATTTGTGTTTGGCCACATTCAGTACCATTCTGGGCTGTAGGATGGACATGCCTGGTCTAAATTATATTTTAAAAATTATCTAAGAATAGAAAGAACAGAGCATCAGTGAACTCTGGGATTATTTTCACATCCAAATATATGTGTATTGGAGTCACTGAATTAAAGGAGTGACAGAAATATGCTTAAATAAATAATGGTCAAAATTTTTTTGAATTTTATGAAAAATATACACATAGAGATATAAGAAGTTCAACAACCTCAAGCACAAAAATCACCTGGGCACATCTTAAATAAATTGCTCAAAATCAATAACTAAAAGAAAATCCTTCTATACCTATAAGAACCAGTAAAACAAAGCACACGGGTAACATTAAATGCTGACAAGGGTGCAGATAAACTGGATCTCTCAGGGTACAACAATCCTGGAAGATAATTTGGCAGTTTCTTAAAAATTAAGCCTATATTCACCATATGACCCAGAAATTGCACTCCTGCAGCTTTATTCCAGAGAAATTAGAACTGTGCCTACAAAAAACTCTCTATACAACTGTTCATAGCAGCTTTATATGTTATAGCCAAATATTGAAAATAACCAAAATGTTCCTCAATAGGTGAATGGTTGAATCAACTATAGTACAACTATGCATAGAACACTACTCAGAAATAAATAGAATTGAACTGTTGATAAACAAAAACATTTTTAATAGATCTCAAGGGCATTATGATGAATAAAAAAATCTCAAAAACTCACATATTTTATGATTCCATTTATATAATATTCTTAAAATAACAAAATTACAAAGATGGGAAGAGCAGATTAATGGATGACAGGAGTTAGAGATAGGCGTGACTATAAAAAAGTTCTGTATCTTGATAGTGGTAGTGGTTACCTGAATCTACACATGTGATAAAATGACACAGACCTATGGGTACATATTGAACCATTGATCGGTTTTTATATTCTACTATAATTTTGTCAGATGTAATTTTGGGGGAAACTATATGAAATGTACATGGGACTTCTCTGCATAATTTTTATAATTTTATATGAATACATAATTACTTCATAATGTTAAAAATAACATTTCATCTTAGAGATAATTTTCCCCATGTAGCTGTGGACTCTTCTACCTAAGGGAAGAGTCACATAGAGCCCAGCCCACCATGAGGAATGAAGTCTGGCCTAGCTTCTACTAATCCACTTGACCTGTAGATACCTAAGAGAGACTAAAGGATCATTGTTTTAAGCTGCTAAGCTTTGGAGTGTTTTGTTGTTCAGCACTGGTGTGACAGTAACCAACCCATACATGCTGACTTGCCTCATCTCTCCACAATCCTGAGAAAGAGGATGTCTGTAATTTGTGACTATGGCAGAGATAACAAGTTGTCCTCCAACGTCTGTTCTATACTTCTCTTGTCCCAGAGTAATAATACCTCTAATTTTCATCTGGTCATATGACTATCTGGATTAAGACTACACTTCTAGCCTCTCTTGTAATTAGCTGTGGCCATAAGACTAAGTTTTGAATGAAGGGATGTATGGTAATGTGTCATGTGGCAGTTCTGGGGAACCTTTTCTGGAAAAAAAGATGACATTCACTTTTTTCTCCCTCTTTCTTAGCCCCATTCACTCTTCCCATAGATTGAAATGCAGAAGAGATGGCAGGAACTCAAATAGCATCTTGGTATTTAAATGGAAACTGTATTTTGAGAATGACAAGCAACAAAATAGAAGTTATTAGGGTTCCCATTTACCATAGAGATGCCATACCAACTCAAGGCTGCTTATATCTGATTTTCTTAACATGAGAAAATGTGAATATTGCAGAAAACTATAAACTATAGAAAACTATATAAACTATCTTAGGTTTTCTGTCATGAGACAACTCAATCTTTATTTACAGAGTGGCTGCTTGTCCTGTGCAACCAACCATGCTAAGCACTATGTAGTTCCATCCAATGAATAAGTATTTATCAATCACTTACAATGTATCAAGCAATGTGATAGTGCTAATAAAACAGTAAAGAGACAGATGATATGGTCTCTGCCCTCATGGGCTTTAAAGAAAGAGAATGAGAGAGACAAAAAGGAAGAGAGAGAGAGAGAGAGAGTCAGAGAACCTCCAAAGTAGCTAGAGAAAAAAAAATCCATAGAGAAAAGCAACAAGAAATACAACAACCAATATCTTGTAAAGAAATAAAATGAAAATAAATTAAAATAAATGAAAAAAGCAAACTGGAAGACAGTGGAGTAACTGCTTTAAAATGCCAGGGGGGGAAAGAACCACCAACCAAGAACTCTTTATTTAGCAAAAATAGTTTTCAGAAATAGAAGCATTTAAGGATAACAAAATGCCAAACATCTTAAATAAATTAGTAGCTAGAACAAATGCACTGCAAGAAAGTTAAAGGAAGTCTTTAAAGAGAGAGACAAGTACACTAGGTGAAAATCTAGATGTACGCAAAATAATAAAGAGTGCTATAATTGGTAACTATATGGATAAAGGTAAAGACTTTCTTTTTATTGTTTAAATATATTCAAAATATAATTGACTGCTTGAACAAAAATAATGTATTCTGATTTTTATATAATAATATAGAGAAAAGTAAAATGAGTTAAAACAATAGCATAAAGTTTATAGCATACTATAAACCTTAAGGCTTTATAAATTAGGTTATAACTCTAAAGGCATGTATCTAATAAGCAAATAAAGAGGTACATAAAATCACAAATAATATTTAATTAATCTAATAACAGGCAGAATGAGAAAAAATATAAACAGTAAATGGTATAAATAAAAAAAACAAACAGCAAGATGGTAGATTTGAACCCAACCATATCAATAATCACATTAAGTGTAAATGGTTTAACTAAAACAGAACAAAACAAAATATTTTCAGGAATTAAGAGCAAGACTCAACTATATGCTACCTATAAGAAATCTGCTATATCTATCTATCTATCTATCTATCTATCTATATATATAGATAGATAGATAGATAGATAGATAGATAGATATAGATAGATAGATAGATATAGACACTATATATCTCTCTATATATAGACACTATATATATATATATATAGAGAGAGAGAGATATAGAGATATATATATCATGACACAAACAGACTAAAAGCAAAATGATGGAGAAAGACATACCAGATTAAGAAAGACATAATTTATAAAAATAAAATTGGAAGACCTTCAGATTCAGTTCAGAGTTGTAGAGACACATAAGTATCTTTACTACCCTTACAACAAGGCAAAAATGCTGAACAAAGTTCAATTAACAATTGCTCGTAAACCCACTAGAGAAAAGAAATCCTAGAGCCAATGAGTAACCCAAAATCTTATAGAAACACAGACACTTAAATAAAGAAACTGGACTCCGGCATTTGCTTACCTAGGACAGATTCAGTAAAACACAATATAAACCAGTACAGCTACAACATTTTAAAGAAAAGTCAAGTATAGGCAAATGGGAAAGTGTAAAACTCTTGGAAATGACAAATATAGAGAAATGAGGTTATACCTTTTGCAAACTTTTCCTTCACACAGTCTACCAGATGCTCACAGAAGATGGTGGAAAATCTGGAAGAAGGATTTCGTTGTGTTGGGGAAGGGGAACACCAGCTGCTGAGGACATTTGTGGAGAAGGACCTTCCCCATCTTCCCTTCAGATAATGAACTGTAATCTGTAGGGCAAAAGCAATAAAAACTGTTACTTGGGTCTTTAGAACATTAGAGGAAACCCAATGGATCTGGGGAAAAGGAAAACAAAACAAAACAAAACAACAAAATAAACAAAAGCAAAAGCAGCACTATCCCCACGAGAAGTTGCAGGATCACATACTAGGCCCAGTACTTCAGCTCTAAGTTGGCAACTCTTCTGAAGTCTACACTAAGGAAATGGAGGCTCAGGGACACAGTTTTTATAGTCCAGAGAGAGATAAAGGTTAAATCAGAATATCAAAGAATGCCCCCACCCTCAAAAGCTACCATAGACTAATGAGCAATGAATAAAGATAATAATGAAATACACCTTGGAGAACTGCAAGAGGAAGATTCTCTTTAGGTCACAGCACAAAAAATCAAACCCAAGGCCAAGAAGAAAGTAGATATTGAGAAAACAAAAAACAACCCAAAAAACAAACAAATAAAACTCTGTAAATTAACCCACACCCCACAGCCAAGTTATTATTAGAGAAAATTGAAGGCTGTGGTGCAATTAGAGTTATCATATAACAACAAGGGACCTAGAACCAAACTCAACTCCTGACTAGATTATCAGAAGTCCACATAGCACGGGCTTAGCAAACTAAAAGGAGTTCAGATTTACAAGTAAAACAAAATTTGTCCCTTAGTTTCTGTGTCCAATACAATGACATTTTCAATTAGAAATTATGAAGCATACAAGAGGGCAAGGAAAGATAAATTCTGAAGATTTAAAGCAACCATGAGAAGTGGACTTAAATATGAGGCAGATATTAAAAACAATCAAGCAAGTTGCCCCAATTGACATTTATAGAATATTTAAATACACTACGAGCCTATGTAAAGGTGCTTAACATTGTTACATTTTAGGAAAATAAAAAATAAACCATAATAAGTTACTATTACACACTTTCCTGACTGGTTAGAATAAATTGACTGATGTCACCAAAAGTTAGTAAGACTATGGAGCAACCATGTCTCCTACTTATACAATCACTTTGGAAAAAGTTCTAGCAATAGCTCATATAACTAAAATATACATTTCCAATTGTTCTATAATTTCATTACTAGGTATTTATCTCCAAAATTAAAATATTTGTACACAAAATATGTATGCTCAAATGTTTCAAAGCAGCTTTATTCATAATGGTTAAAAACAGACAAGAGCCGAGTCCATTAACAGACTGTATTAATGAACTGATGTATATCCGTACGATACTGCTCACCAATAAAACAAGATCCTATTATTTGACTTTACTTATTTCTAGTTTTGAAATAGACACAAGCAATATGTGCTCCAAAAATATCAGAATAATAGTTGCTTCTTGTGGGAGGCATGAGGAGTTAGTGTAAAGTGGATGAGCAAACGTGTGAGGATGACTATATTTTATATTTTGATTTGATTTGACAAACTGCATTTGTCAAAACTGAGGACACATACACTAAAATATGTATGATTTATTGTTGTAAATTTGAGAATCAGAGAAAAAGATTGGTATATTGAATGCTAAGATCTGCATACTGAAACATTTAGAAGTGTTCTTATGTCTGTAATTTAGTTTGAAATTTATGCAAAAATAAAATAAATTGATGGATGGATAGAAGTATGAGTAAAGGGGTGAACATCTAATGAAGCAGGAACAGTGAAAGGTTTGTAGTATAATCTAGGTGTGTATATATGAATGTTCACTACTGAACTTTTTTCAACTTTGATATGTTATGTGTCCATAATAAAAATTGGTGAAAAAAAGGAAGAAATATAGAAGAGGCTGACAACTGTCTTTAACCACTGTAGGCCTCTAGCTGAAATACAGAAAAGTAGAGAAAAATCTAAATTTTTAGAAGTTTGTGGTTTTTCACTATTACATGAGAATAAATATTTTAATAACCATAAGCGAGAGAAAAAATAGATATTTCTCCTGCCATTCTGTTCTCAACGGGAGCTCTATAACAAAAGACAGATTACAGAGTATTTCATATGTCACAATAGAGCCTTCATTAGGAAATGAAGACCCAAGAAGTTGTTAAACCTGAGTGTTTTTATGCTAGGTTTGATAAAGTGCGGAAAGTCATTGAGAAAATGTGATAGAAAAAAGTGGATATGAGCTAAGGATGATGAACTGGGGGAACTTAGCAAAACTTGTTCACTCGAATTCCTCTTGGCATCCCTCAGTCTATGGGGGAAAAGAAAGATACAAGTTTAGTCTGAGTATGGGAAGGGTACCTCTCATATGAGGGTCTTATGACCTACTTTTGGGATACAATGCAGGTCAGAGTTCTTCCTGCACATGCCATTTCTCAAATGCCTTTAATCTAAAATAGCCAAAATGCCAAGGTGTTATATTTTGAAGTAGCATATTCTGAAGACTCTCATACAGAAATAAAACTTAATTGTGACTAAAGTGACCAGAGAACATTTTATTATCTGAGAAAGTGAACAGAAATATCATAGATTTTGCCCCAGATATGGTTTAATGAACAGAGAAGAACTAGACAAACATAATAGGTTTAAAAGGACATTTATGGAAAGAAAAAAGTTTCTTATCATTACATTCCATTATATTTTTCTTTTCAAACTAACAGTTTCACACAGATTTTTCTGGCAAAGTTAAATATCCAGTTTAGATTAAATATTATATAGCAATCATCTTCAATTGATGCAGGGGAGTGATTTTTCAGCAATGAGATGAATTATCTTGTAGTCATTAAAAAAAATGGCAATGCAGCCAAACTGCCTAGAATTTTATTCTGGCTCTCTATATATTGTCTATGGAACATTATTTAAACTTCACAGAGCAAGTCCATTCATCTGGAAAATGGAGATAATAATAGTATACATTACATGAGGAATTTTGGTTTGTAAATTGACACCCATACACAGAAGAGAGAAGAGACCACAGGAAGAGACAAACCACTCCAGAATGGTAAACGGCAATTTTAATGAGCAAGGGAACTTATATAGGAGTCTTTTATTGGGGAGTCCCAAGACAAGTAGATCTCTACACTCAGCCTCCAGAAATTTAAGTGTATTTAAAGGTCTTAATTAGGTTCAGTCACATATAATATCCAGAAGGTCTCATTAACACATTGCTCTCTCAGCTCTGCATCTTTGGAAAGAGCTCTGGCTGTGGTAACGGTGGACATAGCATACATTCCAAGGATAGGGGAGTGGTAAGGAGCCTCTGATTGCCCTTGTCCAACTCACAGGTCAACAAGTGGTCATGTCCTCTTAATGACCTCCTCCAACAGGGTTATAGTTAGAATTAGGTGACTTAATATATAAACCATAAAAGGCAGTACAATATAAACACTAGTAGTTATAATTTTGAATAGTTTGCATTTTATTTTTATAAAGTCTTTTGATATAATAGCTAAATGATTCTCTTTTAACTTCATAGTACTTATTAAATCTGCCACTAACACAAAAGGATAACCTAATCAGGACAAACTATTTCAGTGGAATTTTTAAAAGCAAAAATTAAACCAAAAGATAAATGATTAATATTATAAAATAACTTTTTTACAATAACAAAAAATGTCTTCCAAGGAATTCACAAATCTGTCATGCATAGTTTATTACATCAAAAGATTTTGTTTTTACCACTGGATTTTAGTTTTAAGTACACAATTTTAAGTACACACAAACACACATACCCACATGACTGACATAGATTTCCTAATGTTTAACTTGTTCAGTTTACATATTCTGTATTATATTATCATTGATTTGATATACAGTGTATGCATATATCTCTGTAGATTCTCATTTGGTATGTGTAGGATTGTTGTGATATAAATTAGTAATATATATGTGTGTGTGTGTGTGTGTATTCTAAAGTACACTATTTAATTAATTTAGCCAAGGATGTAAAAATTCAGCATTCATATGGTGACCCCACAGAACAGGTGTTGACACAACATACCTCATCACAATTTCCTTGGACCCGGCCCTCAGGTCATCTAAAAAAGGTTGTGCAATTCTCTGTGATACCTTCCATGCAAGTCAACGTCTCACCTTGGCTGAGCGGCTTAATTTTGTAAAGGGACTTACTGATTTCTACCCTTCCCTTCAGAAGCTGCAGAACTATTTATATATGTATATGGAGATTTCTTCTACCTTCCGTTAAAAAGAATATTACAAATATTGAACTCTCCAATTTTTGGCTCTGAGTACAGCATTATCTTCCTATCAATGGGCAGGAAAGAACAACATGTGCCCAATTTTTTTTTTCAGTAATTAGTGGCTTACTATCTTTATTTATGACTTCTCTGAAAGGCCCCTTCTACGCAATATTCTAGAGTGATAAATGAAAGCAAACATTGGAACAATGGTTAAAACAAACAACCACAAACACCCAAATGAATTATTTCCTTTATGGTAGTTGCACCTCTGGCTTTTCTCTTAATCCAATTTAAATTTTTAACTCATATTCAATGGTGTTGGAGAAAGAACTATGCTCCTATTACATATATTAAAGTCACAATTTTTATTTATCTGGTTTCAGTTTATTATTTTGTTATTTTTGTTTTTACTATTGTTTAGGTTATGTATTTAAAGCCTTAATACATTGTTCTACACACTTTAATTTTCATGTCCAGAGAAGCCTATAATGCTACTAAAATCTTTTTCACAAAAGATAATTATTTAATGTGTACCAAAGTATGTGTTTCTCCAGGAGAAATAAGGGAGGTATATTATTTTTTAAATTATTTTTATTAAAAAATATAACTGACATAAAACATTATATCAATTTAAACATTACATTAGTACACCATAGTTTTTCAACATTTATATACCTAAAAGAGTAATCACTGTAAGACCAGCAATCATCTGACACCCTACTCTCACAATATTATTGACAACATTCTCCATGGTGTATGTCATATCCCCATTAGCTATTTGTTTCATAACTGGAAATTTGAACTTCTTAATCCCCTTCACCTTTTTCTGCCCCTTTTAAAAAATTTTAATTATAGTTAACATTCAATATTATTTATATTAATTTCAGGTGTACAGCATAGTGGTTATACATTTGCATAATTTAAGAAGTGATCACCCTGATTACTCTAGTACTCACCTGGCACTATACATAGCTATTACCATATTACTGACTACATTACCCATGATTTACTATACATCCCTATGACTATTTTGTAATTACTAATTTGTACTTCTTAATCTCTTCAACTTTTTAACTCTACCCCCGCCAAACTCTTTCCCATTTGTTACCATAATAAATTTAATCCCCATCTGATACCATGTATAGTTTTTCCGATATTATTGACTATAATTCTTGTGCTATACCCTACATCCTCATGACTACTTTATAACAACTAATTTGTACTTCTTAATCCCTTCCCATTATTTTTCACCTGCCTTCTCAATGCCCCTCCCATCTGGAAACCATAGAAATGTTCTCTACATCTATGAGTGTGTTTCTGTTTTGTTTGTTTATTTGGTTCTTTAGATTCCACATATAAGTGAAATTACATTGCATCTGTCTATCTCTGTATGAAATACTCCACTCAGCACAATACCTGCCAGGTCCATCCAAGCTGCCACATGGAAAGAATTCATTCTCTTCTATGGCTGAGCAATATTCCATTTTATTAGGTTGGTGCAAAAGCAATTGCATTTTTGGACTATGAATTTTAAATAATCATAACTAGGTTCAAACACACTTTTATTAATCAAAATATGAACCATTACAATCAACACATTTTTGCCATTGAGAAATAAATTCATTTATTTCTGTAGCATAAAAAATCCATGCTTTGGAATTCGACAAACTTTTGGAAAGCATTTTCTGCATCCTGCTGGTTGTGAAAATGTTTTTCCCCATAAACAGTTATTGACACGATTGAAGAAATGGTAATCAGTTGGTGAGAGGTCAGGTGAACATGGCGGATGAAGCAAACTTCATAGTCCAATTCATTGAACTTTTGAAGCATTGGCTATGGGATGTGTGGTTGGGCATTGTTGTGGAGAATTATTTGGTTCTTTCTGTTGACCAATGCCAGCTGCAAGCATTGTGATTTTTGGTGGACCTCATTGATTTGCTGAGCATACTTCTCAGGTATAATAGTTTCAAGAGAATTCAGAAAGCTGTACTGGTTCAGACTGACAGCAAACCACCAAACTGTGACCATGACTTTTTTTGATGCAAGTTTGGCTTTGGGAAGGGCTTTGGAAGTTTTTTCTCAGTCCAACCACTAAGATGTTCATTGCTGGTTTTTGTATAAAATCCACTTTTCATCACACACCAGGATCCCACCGAGAAATGGTGGTGGTTGTTGTGTAGAATAAGAGAAGATGACACTTCAGAATGACAATTTTTTAAAAATTTCTGGTCAGCTCACGAAACACCCACTGAGCTCTTGCACCTTTCCACTTTGCTTCAAATGCTGAACATCCATAGAATGGTCAACATTGAGTTCTCTGGCAACTTCTCATGTAGTTGTAAGAGGATCAGCTTCAATGATTGTTCTCAACTGATTATTGTTAACTTTCGACAGCCAGCCACTACACCCCTCATCTTTAAGGCTCTCGTCTCTTACAAAACTTCTTGAATCAGCACTGCACTGTCCATTCGTTAGCATTTCCTGAGCCAAATGCATTTTTGATATTGCGAGTTGTCTCCACTGCTTTATGACCCATTTTGAACTCAAATAAGAATTTTGCTTTTTGTCTAACATCATTTCCATAGTCTAAAGAATAAACAGAAAGTAATGTCATTAACAAAAACATAGAGAGAGAAATGCTCATTAAAATGATGTATAACATAACCACATTTATACAAGAACATATTCCAATATCAAACAGCAAATTTCAACAATGCAAAAACAGCAATTACTTTTGTAATATTTGTGTACCACCTCCTCTTTATCAATTTGTCCACTGATGAACAGCCAGGCTGTCTCCACATCTTGGCTATTGTAAGTAATGGTGCAATGAACATATAGATACAAACATCCCTTCAAAGTAACATTTTGGGTTTCTTTGAATAAATATCCAGAAGTGATGTTACTGGGTTCTTATTGGTTTCTTATTATAGCCTTGGTTTTAAAGTCTATTTTGTCTATAAGTGTTGCTACCACAATTCCCCCCACACACACACACACATTTTTATAAAATCATTTTTTCAAGTCCTTTACTTTCAGTTCTGGTCTTTCAGTTTGAAGTGAGTCTCTTGTAGGCAGCATATGAAGGGGTTTTGTTTTTTTATTCATTCATCCATTGTATGTTTTTGATTGAAGCATTTAACTCATTTACATATAAAGTAATTATTGATACATATGCAGTTAATGCTATTTCATTATTTATTTATTTATTTATTTATTTATTTATTTATTTATTTATTATCTTAAAGAAGTTTCTCTAACATTTCTTGCAATATTGATTTGATGGTGAGGAACTCCTTTAACTTTTTTTGGGGGGGTGTCTGGGAAGCTTTTTATCTGTCCTTCAATTTTAAATGATAGCTTTGATGGGCATAGTGGTGTTGGTTGGAGATCCTTACTTTTCATCACTTTGAATATTTTCTGCCAATTCCTTCTGGCCTGCAAAGTTTCTTTTGAGAAATCGGCTGACAATCTTATGGGAAGTTCCTTTTAAGTTATCAGTTCCCTTTCTCTTGCCCCTGTTTTTATTATTTTTTTGTCTTTAACCTTTGCCATTTTAATTATAACGTTTCTTAGTGTGAGACTATTTGAGCTCATCTTATTCAGGACTCTGTGCTTCCCGGGCTTGCATGTTTATTTCTTTCACCACGTTAAGAAAGTTTTTATTCATTCATTATTTCTTCAAATAGATTCTCAATCTATTGTTTCCTCTCTTCTCTTTCTGGTACCCCTATAATGTGAATGTTGTTAAAATTGATGTTGTCCCAGTGGTCTCTTAAACTATCCTTATTTTTTAATTTTTTATTCCTTTTGATATTTCAATTGAGTGTCTTATGCTATCTTGTCTTCCAAATCACTGATCCAATCCTCTGCTTCATCTAGTTTGTTGGTAATTTCTTCCAATGATTCTTTATTTTAGTTATGTATTCTTCACTTCTGACTAATTTTTATTAATGGTTTCTGTGGCCTTTTTTATTCTTGTTATCTCTTTGTTGAAGTTCTCATTGAGTTCCTTAGATATCCTTATAACCAGTATTTTAAACTCTATCTCTAGTAGGTCATTTGCCTCCATTTGGTTTAGTTATTTTTCTGGAGGTTTCTCCTGTTCTCTCATTTGGGATGTATTATTTGACTTTTTCATTTTGGCTGCCTGTCTTTGTTTCTATGTGTTAAGTAGATCTACTACATCTCTCTGCCATACAGGGTGACTTTATATAGTAGGTGCTTTGTGAGGCCCAGTGACAGCTCCCTGGTCACCTGTTCTGACCACTCCAGGAGTGTCCCTTGTGTAAATTGTGTGTGCCCTCCTATTATCATTATGCCTTGATTGCTAATGGCACGTCAGTGATGAGTTTCACCCTTAGGTACTGGCTGTTGGATTCGTCCATATTCACAGCTTAAGGGCTGAGGTGTGATGTTTTACCATAGATAGCAGGCTTTGCCCCAGTGGGCTCTGGTGTTTTTTAATACCATCCTTTTTGTGTGCATGAGTGGGCTAATTGGGGGTGTTCTGCTCTGGTCTGAAGCCAACTTCAAAGTACAAGTTTGGACAATTAATGTTGTTGACTCATCCTAGAAAAAGTGCTACGTATCTCATTGCTGAGCATCACTCTGGTCATCTTTGCAGTACTCTCATTGGGCAGTTATGCACCAATGCCATCACCTAGTCCACCCTTTGAAGCAGTTTTGGAATGTTTTTTCTGGAATAGCCTAGGCAAGATTATGTCATCTCACCAAGTTGTTTCTATAGTGCTACTAACTTAAGAGCATGGTGACAATTTCATGAACTTAATTTTCAACTTTTGGACACAATAACATCTCTGATGGCCATCTAAATAAAGAGTTCCAAAATTGCTTTGAAGGGCGGACTAGGTGCTGGTGCTGTACAAATCTTCCCAAGGGGAGTACTTGGAAAGTGACCATAGTGATGTTCAGCAATGAGGTATATAGCACTTTTTCTAGGATGAGTTTGTGGAATTAATTGTCGACCTCAGATGTGGGTTCTTGGGAGGAGCTCCGATGCAGGCTCAGGTCTGTCACTGCCTATTATAGTCTGGGAACTACCTGGTAAAAACTATAAAGCAGTCCATATTTAATTATTGCTTGTGAGAGGGGCCACACTGTGAACCAAGGATGGCTGCCACCAATACCCGGTCCGGAGTAGCTCTGCAAATAGCCAGGACACACTGAGGCCTGCTGCCAACCTATAGGTGCATTTAAGGTTCAGCTGCTAATAAAGCCTTCTGAGTTACGAAGTTGGGTGTGGCAGTGTCTTAGTGAGTCACCACGGTGAAGCAAGTGAAATTAACCACACTGATTCATATTCAAATTTAGCCATGGGAGTGAGGAGAGAGTGCAACACAGGAAACATTGTTCCCACCTGCTGGCTTCAAGGGAGGAGTAAGACCTCTCACAGGAAAAATGGAGACTATCTTCCAGACCTCATCTCAAAGCCACATGTCTCAGTCTGCACCTCATATGTTTCTGATGCTTCCTGAGTCATTGTCTTTCCTCTGAAGCCCAAAATGAGTGACTATGAGTGACTGAGTTTGTGTGGACCCTTAAATGAGACACCTGAGTTCCTTACAGCCTTCCATTTTCACCCACATGGTTGGAATCTTTACTGTTGTTCCTAGCTGATATTTTGGAAATCCAGCACCAGTACTCCAGCCTGAGAGCCTCGTGTGGGCTTAAAGACCCTTGTTTCTCCATAGGAAACCTCTATGGCCAAGATATCTCTTCCAATTTTCATTCAACACAAGGAGATTTGAGGCCAGCCTGTTTCGTGTCTCTGCCCCTGCTACCAGTCTCGATATGGCTTCTACTTTATATCCTTAGTTAGGAAACTTCTGTTCAGCTAGACTTCAGATGGTTCTCCAGGTTGATTGTTCTGTAATGTAGTTGTAATTTTGATGTGTTCATGGGATGTGGCAAGTACAGCATTTATCTACTCTGCTATCTTGGATCTCTCTTGAGCTGGTGAAGATGTAATCTTAATAAACATAAGTATTTTTAAAAAGTAAAATAAAGACTCCTTTAAAAAGATTGTACTGTGATACAAGTTAGACTATTCACATATTCTCCCTTTCAATAATAAAGAGACTGTTAAAACACAGTGCTTAGGAAAGAATCAATGGAATTTGAGAGTTTTCCAAATCAGAAATATAGAAGTTTAAATATAGAGACTATAAGACAAATTTAATAGACATATTTGCTTTTATTCTGGTAATAGATGTTAATTGTTCAAGATGTTACATGAGTGAAAGTTCAATCCACTTTTAATGAGAAATATCTAATAGTAATGTGGCTAAACTTTGTAATGTGCTTGAAAATTTTTCTGGCCAAGACAATGGAGAGATGTGAAGCTTGGGTTGTAAATAAAATTGTAGATTCTTAATTCTTAAGATAAAAATAAGATGTCTATCTTCTTGAGATTAGTTTATTACATTCTGGGATTAAGGCAGAGGGATTAATAAAATAGGAATTAAGTTTCATTTCATTTAAGTAATTCAGTGTATTTCTTGAATTCACCATTTTCACCTTGCAACAGATTCAGAATGCAGCAAAATTGCCAGACAGCCCAATTTCTTAGGGTTGTAACAATGTCACAGATAATTAAATAGAAACTGGAGTTTTGTCCTGGTTTCAATAAATTGGCCAGCTGGACCACCAGCCACATCTCCCTATGAAGTTATGGAGATCTAGCAGTGTATTAATAAAAGCCTCAGGGAGGTCCCAGAAACTATTGGACATTTTTCTAAAGGAGATAGACCTCTGGGCAATTTCAATATGTCTATCTAGGACTCCTGTTTCAATAAAAAGAAAAGTATAAGAGTACATGGTGTGTGTGTGTGTATGCATGTGTGTGTGTATGTTAAGTAGTCTAAAAAGTATTGAAAATCAAAGAAACAATATGAATAAATGGCTAACTTCCTTCTCCTTCCCTTGTATACAGCTCTGCTAATCTGACAATGCACCAGCTGCTAATAGTTAATACTCAAAGGCAAAATACATTTGCAATTTAATTAAAGCACAAGCTGGTAGGTTCTATTTAGAAGTTTCATGGTAGAGGCAATTTTCTCTCCCGAGACTAGTTTTTCTTTATACCAACCTTTTAATACTGACATTTTTTATATTTGATTTGCTAATGTTGTGAATATTGAAACTAACAGAAATGATTGAGAAGTTTAAAAATAATAAAAATAAAATCATTCATGTATAATTAAATTTAATTAGATAATTAAGCATAATATAAATAATGTCATTCAACAATTTTGAAGAATTCAATTAGCTTAAAGTTGACTGAAAGAAAAAAACCAAGATGGGGATTAAAGTATTGTAAGTTTTCATTCATGAGCTAAGCAAAGATTTTATTTTTCCTCATTTATTAATTTCAAATCAATAATACTAATGATTTTAATAGAATTACTATAAAAATATGATTACATTTTTCAAATTTATAAAAACAATAGTAACAAAATATTATATTTCTAATATTACTACTTTTTTCTCAGCTTTTTAAAGAAAAAAAGCCCTATAATTGTAAGATCCTCTCTCCAAGGAAACAATCCTTGATTTTAAATTTCCATGGTAATTTTCTGACTAATCAGATCAATTTGAAAATAGCTTACATCTACTTATATGTCTTTTGTTTTTCAAATTTAGACATGATTACCCATAAATGTTTTTAATAAATGTTAAGTAGACATGCTACTAAATTTCAAACTAAAGTTTTGAAATATTTTCATTACCCATATTATCTTTAAATGTGGGTCATCCTTTTTTATCTACATATGCTATAAATATTACCTACAATAAAATCAAGTATGGATTCTAACAAAGAGCCTTACTATTAACAGCCTCTATGATTTTAGGACACTGTTGCCTATAAATTATTTTTAAAAACTAAGAAAATTCTAAATCACAACATGCTTTGTAATTTATACAGAATCTTAAGAAGAGTGATAATATTTTTTTGACATGTAGTCCTAGACAATCAACAAAATCTTCTCAATAATTATGAGCACACAGGTAAATACAAAAAGACAAACATAGATAACAACCAATAAAATTATTAATATAATGTTAATAATGGTTATTTATTGTGATAGGATTACATGTCAAATTCTATTTTTTATATATTTTTAATTTTTAGAATTTTCTATACTAAGCATTTATTACTTTTATAATGATACACATAAATATTTTAAAAACTTGTTTCATCATTAAATAGAGAAAATATATGCTTAAATAGTAAAGACATTAATATATCTGAGGCAGAAGAAAAAATAAAATAGTTTCATGATAACTTAATTTTTGCAAATTTGACTGATGGCATTGAAAACATAATTTTTTGTACAGCTACAACATACCTTACAAAAATTGAATTCTTATGATTAATTCTAGTGTATATGCCATATAGAATTAGAAAATGAATGTCATATATAAATCTAGTCTGTAATTTCTAATATAATAGTCTCAATAGTAACTTTTTGCTTCATAATATTGTAGTTTAGGTAATTTCACTTTGACTCCTTCAGTAATTTGCTTCTTTTAATTTGTTCTTAACTCAATCCCTTCTGAGAGAGGTCTCTAAACAAATGAAATGCAATGTGATTGGGACAACAGAAGTATCTATAAAGTGTAGACATAACTCAGAAAAAGGAATTAAATTGTTTGTAAAGAAAATGAAATCATTCCAATTTCTCCATAGGAGGTATCTGAGATAAATTTAATATAAACTTCTCTAGGACCAGATGGTCAAAAAAACTGGGCTACTTAGTGTGATCTTAGATTCTTTCTTTTTTTCACTCATCTGACTCATGCATCAACAAGCCATTATATTTTGTTTGTTTTGCTTTGCAATGAGTTCTTTTATTATCATTATTATTATTATTATTATTATTATTATTATTATTATTGCCACTGCTTCCAGCCAGATCCTCTCCTATCTCTGGACTAACAGTGACTGGCTTCTAAATGCTATCCTTGATATTAGCTTCTGCCTAGTATCTTTCTATTTTCCCTCCCCTTATTTCATAAGAGTTCATTTCTAAAAACAAACATTTAGTTTTTACACATCCTACTAAAAAGGTAACAGGACACCCTTTTGCTCATGGAATAAGCTAAAATTATATGGCCTCTAATGCTCATTTAAACATGATCTCAAATAAATTTCTGTCTCACCAATGCATTTTCACCTATAATGTATCCTATGCTTCTTCATTAATTCCCTTTTGAATTTCCACTGTTCCTCTGCCACTGCTAATACTTAACTTCTGCTGCTAATTGCTTCCATAATGCATCCACCTCCTGTAAGATCCAGTTTGAATTCTATCTTACCTGAAAGGGTTTCTTCAATACACCCCTCCTTTCCTATCCTAGTGGAAATAACAGCTCTTTAATCTGCAGTCTACAAACTTTGGTAAAACTTTTACAATAAAACTTAGTTTTAAAAATTGGCGTTTTCTTCACTATTATATAAATTCCTTTAAGGTAAGAATTGTATCTTATCTTGTTTTGTATCCTCAACATCTAGTAAAAGAAGAAATGAAAGACTATCTGATATCTTAAATACCCAGATGCTTTCTTTATACTGTTTTATTTCATATCTAAGATCAAAACTATCATATTTATTTTTTTGGTAATAATTTCTGATGATGCAAGTATTTTCTTGTAATTTCACACTGTAAGTGCACACAACTCAAGAAAAATTTATTTTCCCTGTAATATATTCTATTTCTCACTCAATACAATCAAACCTCCCATTAGATAGATTATTTTGAGTATTATTGAATACAGTTCCACTTAAATAGGATAAAATTAGAATAAATTTTACTTGTTTTTTTAATTGACAATTTTTAAAAGATAGGCAGAAATAAAATTTTAAATAATTTTGCATCATATATCATGTATCTAATTGCTCCTTTCTTAAAGCTAATATCTCCATTCTTCTCTTAAGAGATCATGAAACAAAGGCAACAATACAAGTACTTGAGCTTTGTAAGTGGAAAATAATTCTCCCATGGATTTGAAGAATGCTTTGAAGTACCTACTTTTATCTGGGAAATAATTTTAAAAAAATAGAAGATTTAAGCACAATCATTTAAAAATGCTTGGTTATAATGTTAAAAAAAAATTGAATTTACACATTTTCTGAAAATGATTTTTTCTTACCAAACTTGAACTCATTTCATTTTCTCTTTTCAATATGTCAACAAGATAAAAGATTATGGTGTGTTTTTCTCATTTAAAAGCAACTATTTTTACTGGGGATAACTAAAAAAATAGTAGAATCATAGAAATTCAAATATCCTCTGTGGCAAGTCTTTTATAAGGAACAACATCTGTTTGAAGTTTTTGTTTGTTTGTTTGTTTGTTTTTGGAAATGAATGTGAAAATGGTAATTATTTAAAACTGTCATAGAAACTGCTGATATATTTTTTCATTATCTCTATTTCCATGCATCATAAAAGAAAGAAATGTGTCCACCCTGCTATGTAGTTACTTTGATACAGTAGATAAGAGGATTTAGAAATAATCAAAGGCAAGTTGGACAGTAGTGTCAACAAAAATCCAGCAGTATGATACAAGAAAAATGTGGGTTGTGTTTGTGTAGTCATTGGAATATTTTTATTCTTACTAACAAAGTACTATCCTTCAGATTGATAGAAAAGGAATATTTTTATTCTTACTAACAAAGTACTATCCTTCAGATTGATAGAAAAATTGAATTTTCTGTCATAACAATGCTTTAAAATTTAAAATAGGAACATGATATTTAAGTGACTAGTTTTCCATGCCAGCATTTTGAAGTCAAACAAAGTAAAAGAAAATAAATGTTATTCTCTACCTTCCTGTACCAGTTAATATTACAAGAAATTTTCTTCTTATTGATTTTTGTCTTCTGGCTCAAAGTTTGGCAAGAGGAATTCGTAGTTGTCTCAAAACCTTCCATCTCCTTCTTATTATTTTGTGGCTTCTTAGCTATTAAGTAGACGGAATGATATCCAATGTATACATGATGCTCAAACATACACTTGCAGGCTGGCACCCACACTGATCCCCAGGGAAGCTGCAAATTAGTGGAAATACATTTTCTATAGCAGCTAGCTCTGTCCTGGTAGAACAACTCTAGGTTCGCATTTCACAACAAATGGGGAATAAACTTTGTCTTTAAGATTCTTGTAGTATATTAAATAAAGCAGTAGTTATAGCAGCAATAACAATAAAACCAAACGTTTAATGAAAAACTGTAGTAGAAAAATAACTAAGTTTTAGGTCTTGAAAACAGCCCAATCTGTTCTCTTAGAAACCCCATTGATAGGAGCTATTATTCTTGATTACACTCTATTTTCCCTCAGAGGTAGACACCTGTCTTAAGAAAACAAAGCTTAACACTTGAGTGTCATAGCATCAGACTGAGAGTACAGTGTGTTTAAATGCTGGAAGCCAGAAGCAAAGAAAGGATGCATGTTCAAAGAGTGAAAAGTATGTTAGTGGCACTTAAACTTAAAATGAGAAGGGAATAACAAAAGAAGCTAGAGTTAACCAGGAACCAGATTATGAAGACTTGTGTAACCCTTTTGAGACCTTCAGGGACAATTGAAGTCTTAAGTATGAAATATGGGTTTATTTTTAAGTTGTAGCAAGCTTGTCTAACCTGTGGCCTGCATGTGGCCCAGGACGACTTTGAATGTGGCCCAAGACAAATTCATAAACTTTCTTAAAACACTATGAAATTATGCACAGACCTTTTTTTTTTAGCTTATCAACTATAATTAGTGTTAGCATATTTTATGTCTGGTCCAAGACAATTATTCTTCCAATGTGGCCCAGGGAAGTCAAAAAGTTGGGCACACTTGTGTAGAGAAACCATTTTAATTGCAGTTTGAAAAATAATGTGGATGGAAGCAAGATTGATGGAGAAAGATCAATTATCTGGTTGTTGCAATTATCAAAGGGACAATTAATGATGTCTTGATCTAAGGCTGAATTTCTCAACATCAGCACAATTGATATTTTGAAGTTGATAATTCTTTGCTCTTGAGGGTGTGAGGGAAGGGAGTGGTGTCCTGTGCATTATAGAATGTTTAGCAGCATCCAGCACTACTACTCATTAGATATTTGTATCATTCACACCCTCAGTTTTTATAATAAAAAATGTGTCCAGGTTTTTCAAATGTCCCTTGATGGCAAACACCTATCTCTTACTGCCTTTTCCTCCCCTTAAAGAACACAGATCTAAGATAGTGACAAAGTGAATGATAAAGAATAGTGACTAGAGTGATACATAAAAGCTACTATAAACCATAAATTAAACACTAGAGATAATTTACTATTGGGAATAGATTTTTGAGGAAAAATGAAAACATATTTGAACTAGAATAAGAAAGTGTGTTTTACTTCCTACTGAAAATAATGAACATTTTTGTTATTTTTAATTTTTAAAAGATTTTTATTGAAATATACCTAACATACAATAATATACTAATTTCAGCTGTACACTATAGTTAGTCAACATTTATATACCAGAAGAAGTGATCACCATGATAAGTCCAGCAACCTTTTCTTTACCACACTAACACAATTATTGACTATATTCCCAATGCTGGACATTACATCCTTATGACATATGTGTTTTATACCTAGAAATTTGAACCTCTCACTATCTTTCACCTTTTTTTCACATTTTAAAAATTTTCAACAGTTAATATTCAATATTATATTATATTAACTTCAGGTGCACAGCATCGTGGCTATATACTGGGGTGTCAAAAAAAGTATACACATTTTAAGAGATGTTATCTATGTATTACTATTCAACGTTATATTGAATTACAGTTAGTAATGTATAGTATGACATTCACTCAGAAGATGGTATTAATCAAATGAATTCTAGCATCACAATGTGACAGGCAGGACAGTCAAAGAAAATGGTAGAAGCACGGTTGTTGCTCAAGACATGCAAGACGGTTTTGAAGTGGTATTTGAAATTTGAGAACGTTGTTTGAATTTCCCTCACTTTCTCTTGACTTAACACTTCTTGACTTCTACCTATGGGGGACCTTAAAAGATGTGATATATCATAAAAAATCAAGGGAAGAAATTGAAACAGCATGCACAGGGATACAATAAACACTTTGGTCAATATTGAGCAAGCAGAGTTTGCTGTAATCAGAAGTTTCTTTACGGTGATAGTAACCACTTTTAGCAACTCTTGTACATGCAGAAGTCAAATATTGTATTCATCTTTTGTTATTGGTATGTGCTGAGTATTACAATTTTAATATAAATTTTTTATCTTTTCTTAAAATGTGTATACATTTTTTGGCACCCTGTGTATATGTTTCTGTGTGTGTGTGTGTGTGTGTGTGTGTGTGTGTGTGTACATACATATACATGTGTGTATATATACATATATATAATTAATTATATTCTCTATGACTATTTTGTAACTACCAGTCTGCATTTCTTAATCCCTTTACCTTTATCACCCTGTCCCCCAAGCCCCTTCCATGTATCAAATCTAGTACCAATCTGACGCCATACATAGTTATTAAAATATTATTGATTATATTCCCTATGCTTTTCAGAACTTCAAGAACAATTGAAGTCTTAAGTATAAAATGTAGGTTCATATTTAAGTTGTAGCAAGCTTATCTACCTGTGACCCACAGGCCACACGCAGCCCAGGATGGCTTGGAATGTGGCCCAACACTAATTCTTAAATTTTCTTAAAACTTGAAAATGATGCATGGACCTCTTTTTAGCTGATCATCTATTGTTAGTGTTAGTGTATTTTATGTATGGCCTAAGAACTCTTCTTCTTCCAATGTGGCCCACAGAAGCCCATGACTACTCTGTACAATCAATTTGTATTTCTTAATCATGTCCTCTTTTTCACCCACCCTCAAACCCCCTCTTATCCGGCAACCATCAATGTTCTCGGTACCTATAAGTTTGTTTATGTTTTGTTTGTTTACTTTGTTCTTTAAATTCCACTTATCAGTGAAGTCATATGGCATTTGCCCTTCTCTGTCTTACTTGCTACACTCAGCAAAATACACTCTACGTCATTTATGTTGTTGCAGGTGGCAAGATTTCATTCTTTTTATATGACTGAATAATATTTAATTGAATATATGTACCACTTCATTTTTTATCCATTTATCCATTCAGGGATACCCAGGTTGGCTTCATATTTTGGCTATTGTAAATAGTGCTGCAATGAACATAAATATGCACATCTTATTAGTGTAGCATTTTGGGTTTCTTTAGATGAATATACAGAAGTGGGATTACAGGATCTTTTGTCTTTTGTTATACCCTTTGTTCTAAAGTCTATTGTCTGGCATAAGTAATGCTACTGCAATTTTGTTTTTGTTTGTATTCATAATTTTTTAAATCTATTTACTTTCAATCTGTGTGTGCCTTTCAAATCTTCATGTATTGGTCTTACTTTCTTATCTATTCAACCACAAATGTCTTTTGATTGGAGCATTTAATCTCTTTACATTTAAAGTAATTGTTGATAAGTGTGTAGTTAACATCATTTTATTATTCATATATTTTATCATTTTTTTCACCTTAGAAAAGTTTCTCTAACATTGATTGTAATACTGATTTGGTGATGATGAACTCCATTATGTTTTTCTTGTCTGGAAAAATCTTTATCTGCTCTTCTATTTTAAATGGTAGTCTTGATGGGTACTGTAATCTTGGTTGTAGGTCTTTGCTTATCACTTTCAATGCACCATCTGACCTGCAAAGTTTCTGTTGAATAATCAGCTGACAATCTTATGGAAGTTCTCTTGTAGATAATTGCTTTTTTTATTGCCACTTTTAAGATTCTCTTTGTCTTTAACTTTTGGCATTTTAATTATGGTTTGTCTTGGGGAGGGCCTCTTTGGTTGCATCTTCTGTGAGATTCTCTGTGCTTCCTAGGCTTGAATACCAATTTTCTTTGCCAGGGAAATTACTGTTATTATTTATTCAAATAGGTTTTCAATTTCTTGCTCTTTTTCTATTGCTTCTGGTACCCATATTGATGCAAATGTTGCTAAGTTTGATGTTGTCTCAGAGGCCCCTTAAGCTGTCCCCACTTTTGGGTATACTGTTTTTCTTGTTTTCTTTTGTTGTTCTGATTGGGTGCTTTTTGCTACCTTATATTCTAAATTGCTGATTCAATCCTCTCCTTCATCTAACCTATTCATCCTCTAATCCTTGATTGCCTCATGTATTCTTCTTTTCAGTTATTATATTCTTTATTTCTGACTGGTCCTTTTTTATGTTTTTTATCTCCATTTTTACTTTTCCTATCTCTTTGTTGAAGTTGTTCCTGAGATCATTTAGTATCTTTATAATCAATGTTTTGAATTCTATATATAGTAGATTATTTGTCTCCATAATATTTTCTTTTTAACTTTCTTTTTAGTGTTTTGATTTTCTTTTTTTTTTTTTATTGTTAAACTTGTTGGAGTAATGTTGGTTAACAAAAATTACATAGGGTCCAGGTATGAAATTCTACAGTGCATTGTCTGTGTGTTGTATTACGTGTTCACCAGCCAGAGTCAGTTCTGTTTCTGTTATCATGTACCTGATTCCACATCCCTCTTCTCTCACCACCTCCCTCCTCTCCCACCCTTTCCTGTTTGTCTCGGGTAACCACTACACTATTCAGTGTGTTCATGAGTTTTTATTTCTTTGTTGCTTTCAGTTTTATATTTCACAAATGAATGAAGTCATATGGTTCTTGTTTTTTTCTGTCTGGCTTATTTTGCTTAGCATGATGATCTCAAGGTCCATCCATTTTGTTGCTAATGGCAGTATTTCATCTTTTGTTATAGCTGAGTAATATTCCATTGTGTATATGTACCAAAGATTCTTAATGTTTTTTTCTGTTTGTTTGTTTGTTCTGTTTTTTGGAACTTTGTTTTGTTCTTTCATTTGGAACATGTTTCTTTGTCATCCCATTTGGCTGCCTCCCTGTGTTTGTTTCTACATATTGGGCAGGGTTGTTATGTTTCCTCATCTTAGCAGAGTGGCCTTATGTAGTAGATGCCCTATGGGACCCAGTGGTTCAGACTCCTTGGTCACCAGAGCTGGGTACTTTGGGTGTATACTTTGTGTGGGTTGTATGCCCTGATGTTGTAGAGAAACCTTGGTACTGTTGTCACTTCAATGAGAGGAATTGACTCTCATGCTTGGGATATGAGGATTGGCCACAACTATAGTGGAAGAGCTGTTGTTCAGGGACTGAGGCTACAGAGCAGGATTAACTTTAACAGGGTTATGGTGCCTGCCCAGTCTACCCTTTTGGTGGTCAGTTGATTCTCAGGCTTGCTGTAAAGCTGTCCCTGGGTGTGCTAACCCTGGGGCCTTCTCAAGGCCAACTGGAATGAACCACAAAGCAATCAACAGATGACTGACACTCACGTTGTGCTTGGAGGTTCCTTGAGAGGCCAAGCCACAATTCAAGGCCATCTGCAGCTAGTTCGGGGCTTAGAACCACTCAGCCAGGGGTACAGGACATGCTGAAACCAGATGTTGGTTATTTGGGTTTTGTGAACTTTTGAGAGATTTTAGGAGTGTCTGCAGCATGAGACAATTCAGGTCATTTACATAAAAAATAAAACTGGAAGTGGCTAGGGTGTGCCTGATGGTTAGGTGGGACAGGATCTTGGGGAATTACTAAGGTAGAGAAAAGGTGATAGCCAGGTTGATGAAAACTCAGATATGATGGTCACCTGAGTCTTTCCTCCTGTTTCCTGCCCCCATGTTTCCCACGGCCGGTGTCACAAGATAGACAAAGGGAAGGGGTGCCCCCCGAAGGAGACCTCTCAGGCGCCTGCCTGACCACATCCCTCATGGGACTTTGAGGTGCGTCTAGGCTAAGACGTACCCATATGAACCCTGGGCCTGATTGTCCTCATGAGGACAAATCACCGTTATGCCTCATGACGTCACATGGAACCGCAGGTTAGGGCCCACTCGGACTCCGTAGCCAAGGCCGTGGAGCCACAGAACGTGTCAGTGCACACAGCCGCCATGATCCGCACTCACTCACACACTCACTCCGAGGTCAGAACGTTCCCGCCCAGCCGGATCCCTGACTCTGGGACCCCCGTGAGTCCCCGGGAGGTGACCAGGCCCCCCTCCTGCCCACTCGGGCGGGCCTACCTGAGTGGGGCCCCGGGGCCTTACCGTATCCGATGCCTGGTCCGGAACCCGTCTTGTCAGGCCCCCTACAAGCCCGGTGTTGATCACAAAATGGGGTCGACTGGAGGCGCCGCCTCGGAGACGGACTACGTGGGCCGGGGGTGCCTTCCCCTCCGCGGCGGCTCCTCCCGCCGTCCCCGCCCGCACACGCCCAAACCGGTGACTGCAAAGGGCCCGCGCGGTTGGGCTTCCCGGTCAGGGAACCAAATGTTGTGGAAAGGCTCCACCTTCCAAATGTTGTGGAAGGCTCTACCCGTTCACCTGTCAGAAACAAGTGGCACTCAGGGTACTTGCAAGTTCAGGTTGTTTATTTTATGCCAGCAGGCTCAGAGAAGTTGTTTCCAAAGTCTAAGCCAAGCACAAGCAGAACAGGGTAATTTATACGTGTGAGTATTTAAGGAGGAAAAGGGAAGAAGAAAAGGGGAAGAACCAGGGCAATCAGTGAAGTAGGGGAGTGACAATCCCCCTACACACACACACATACACACACACACACGCACACACACAGACACAGACACACACACACACATACATATACAGGCACATATACATGTGTTAGGATGTTATTACAGCATTTTAATGTGAAAAGAGGGTCTCAAGGAAGGACGTAGTAGTTAAAATAGAAAAATATCCAATGGTAAATGTTCTGAATACTTTCTGGGGGAATGAGTTTGACTGATAGCAAGATCACTTTCTGGTTTGAATTGCTACATGTATTATCTCAACATTAACTGTTTTAGAAAATAAAAGAGAAGCAGCAAATTAGGATAGTTAGGAATCAGAAAACATTAATCTTAGCTACTCATCACTAACAGTATTCAGAAACAATATAATTAGTTTTTTATTTTTTTAGAAGATGTACTTCAAACTTTTTCAACCCACAGCCTGATGTCTCCATGGAGTCCAGGACAGCTTTGAATACAGTCTAACACAAATTTGTAAACTTTTAAAAAAATATAGATTTTTTGGCAACCATTTTATTAGGTCATCAGCTATTATTACTGCTAGTGTATTATATGTGTGGCCCTAGACAATTCTTTTTCTTTCAATGTGGCCCAGGGAAGTCAAAAGTTGTACACCCCTGGTGTATATGATTTTAGAAAAAATATGGAAAATAAAAGAGCAAAAACACATTAATACTTTTATAGATAAAATGTACTTTATTTTTTATGTTATTGTAGATTGCATTTATTTGCCTAGTTAGGTTAAATAAAGATAAGCAACTGAAAAGATATCTGGACAGCTGGAGAGAAAGAAATCTGCAGAGTTAGAGAAGAGTGAAAGGATATGATTACTCTTGAGAGAGTATTAGAAAGACTGTTCTCATGAGTTCACTTAGAATGCTTCCGCTATAATAAAATATTGCTCTACTAAGTCCTTTTTAGGCACTCAAGGTTCACTTTTACTTCTTTCAATGCTAAATGGAGAATATTGTTTTTCAAAAACATACAATTTTTCATGCCAATTTTCTATTTTCTTTGTAGGCATAGAAAGAGAACCTAATGCTTTACAAGAATTATTGTTACTATGAGGCAGGAGAGAATCTAAATAGAATCCATTTTATGTTGCATACCATAATTTTTTTTATATTTTATTTTCAGAAAAGTTATTTTAGCAAATGTTATTTAAACTTTACAAATACTTTCATATTCAGTTTGAAATTTTCAAACAATAATTTGAATAAAATAAAGAATACTTGAAAACATGGTTTTCATTATTTAAACTTTTGGAATAAAATTTTAACTTAAATTTTATTATGATTAAATACTCTAATTTTGTGTTACTTCAACCTTTTGTTACACTTCTAACAGAATATTTTTGGAATAGATTTTTATTTTTTACTTCAAAAATGTCTTCAACATAAAATAATTAGAAAAGACATACAGTATTATTAATAATTATGGTTACCATTTGTTGTACAGACCTTTATATCTATTCTAATATATAAATATTTTCAAAACTGTGATAAACATGCTTTGATAACTTCATTACTTTCTGTTTGTTGGTGAATTTCTAGTAAAGAGGCTAAAATTATACTTTCAGTCAGTATATTTTTCCATTTACATAATACAAAAATGTATTTAAATCATCTTTTTTAAGAGTGATGTGTGAAAGTTGTGTCCACTGTCTGGATAATATAGACATTGTCAATATGACTATCTTAAGATATAAATAGCAGTTAATATGTTCAAATCTTAATGAATATGTCTGAAAGAAAATTTTTGGATTAAAAGACATTTTTACTTTGAAGGTTTCTTTTTAATTTGGGGAGAGTGTGTTAATTTGATTTATACTAACTGCAAAATTTTGTCCATTTTTCTGCATCTTTTACAACACTAGCCTTTTCCATTGTTTAAATTGTTAAAATATTGATACAGTCATGAATCCCTTGTGAACAAATATGTACATTGTATCCATAGCCTGAAAACAAAATAAAACAAATTATTTTGCACTGAGAGATAATCTATAAATAATTTGGCCACTGTTTAGGCCTAGGCTCCAAACTCAATAAAATCTGAGACATTTTCTATAAATTTCTAGTTCCTGAATAAAAACAACTTTATCCTTGATATTTGCATAGCTCTTACCTGAAGGTAAGACCTTATCTTTATGGCTATGATGATGACACTGTGAGATAATTGGTGTGTTTTTATCATATACAAGCTAACGGTAAACATGGTATATTTGATAAATGCGTTCTGCTTTAAAAAAAATCTCAGTAACTGTTTTTTTATTTGTTTTAATTTGGTGATGAGTGCTTTTAAAGCCTGGACTTCTCTTCCAGTTCTTTGGAAGCAAACTAACTTTCTTTTATAAATGTTTTAATATCTGTATCTTAGTTTCACAGATGTTTGCCCATATCATAAGTTTGAAAAATTATTTTTCAATTTTTAGAGAACCTTGCATATTTAATTACCAAGTATTTTAACACTCTTGTATAGATATATGTTCCATTTGTATTTTTTCCCAAACATCTTATACATATTTTGTCCCTATTTTTATTTTTTAAATTGATAAAATTGTGTTTTCTAAATTGATAATTGGTTTCTGATACATTATATATATTACTATTTGTCATATATGACAGTAATTTTATTGTTTTGTTTTTTTGCCAAGTCATTTAAAATTATTTTTGAAGTCAAATACACCATTACATTTTCTTGCAATATATTTTATAATTTAGAAAACCATTTTAACCCTAAATTTATGTATGTATTAATCTATTTTGTAATACATTTATAATTTTTCTTTTTCACATTTAAATTATTAGTTTAAATTTCAACCTATGGATAACTGAGTTCAAATACCGCCTTTATTCATTACTAGTTCAAAGTTCAGAAAAGTTCAGTCGTCTTGGTGTCTCATTTTCTCACCTTTAAAAGGAGATTAACAGTATCCAGCCCATCAAGGGTTCGTAGAAATTAAAATAGATAATGCATATAAATGATTTAACAGACTTACTAATTATAGTAAATAATACATAATAATAGGGAAAATTTATAAATTCACACATAAGAATGTAAATATATGTATACATGCACACATACACATATATACCAGAGATACCAAAAAAGTATACATATTTTAAGAGATGTTATCTATGTATTACTTTTCAAAATTGAATTGAATTATGATAGCAATATGTAGGATGATGTTTCCTCAAAAGATGACATTAATAAAATGAATGCTAATATCACCATGTAACAAGCAGAACAGTCAAAGAGAATGGTAGAAGCTCAAGACCATTGGCCAGGACCATGGATAGGATGAAGAGGTACAGTTGAGTTCCCCTACGGTCTCCTGAATTAATGCCCCTTGACTTCTACCTATGGGTAAATTTAAAAGATGTGGTGTACCATAGAAAATCAGCTACACTTGTCGTACTTTGGGAAGAAATTGAAATGGTATGCACCGCAATACATGAGGACACTTTGGTAAATGTTGCTCAACAATAGTTTGCTATAACCAGAAGTGTCTGAATGCCGATGGTAACCACTTTGAGCACCTCTTGTAATTGCAGAAGTCAAACGTGACTTGTATTCACCTTTTGTTGTCAGTATATATTGAGTATTACAATTTTAATACAGTTTTTCCCTTTCTTATAATGTGTATACTTTTTTTGGCAGCCCCTATGTCTACATATGTATTTGTGTGTGTATGTGTGCGTGCGTGTGTGTGTGTGTGTGTGTACGTGTGTGTATATGTGTGTGTGCGTGTGTGTGTGTGTGTGTGTGTGTGTATGTATGTGTGTGTGTGTGTGTGTGTGTGTATGTATGTATATATATATATATATATATATATATATATATATATATATCATGTTTATGTTACCAGAAAGTGGGATGTCCAGATGTCCAGGTTCTTGGTATCTCGAGCAAAGAATTGAATGAGACATACACAAGACTACTGAGACGAAACAAAGAGATAGTTTATTGAAAGAAAGTGCACTCCAAAGAGGTAGAAGCAGGCCCGAAGAGAGTTACTTGAGGGCCTCAAGTGAGAAAGGAAAAGTACACTCCTAAGAGGTAGGAGCAGGCTAAAGCAGAAAAATAGCTCAAGAGATCCAATTAATGAGGCTTTGGTACTTTTAGTTTTTTTGGCTGTAAGGGGTTATGTCCATCTGGGTATGGGCCTCTTGATTGATAACCTTGAATGACATGAGTCCTATTGCATATCTCTTCTAACTGCGCATGTCCTTTCCCAGAGTTCAGTCTGTTATAATGATATTAATGAACTTCCAGGCATAGGTATGACATTACAATGATGGTATATGAGGCTCAGGTGATATGAAGGTTGTTATTCTCACTGCACAGGCATTAGAAATTGGCTCAAATGGGTGGGATTCTTGTGTCTTCTAACTTCTTTGTATTTGCCTGGAACTTCCTCCTGTAGCTGCCTAGCCTGGGGCAGGGATTACTAGTAAAAGGGTGGTATCCGGGCGGTGACTATTCCAGCCAGGCTAGTCTCATGAGAGGGATCCCAAGATCCTCCCTATTCTATCTGCCTTCTCACATTCTCTTGAGAGGCATGATCCCCACAAATCTCTATGGGAAGCTGAGGGACTGGAGGTCTCATCTTCTGTATCTGCTTGCTGCTGAGGATGGTCTGTCCCTACCTATTGAAGATCCATGGATCTAGCTGATCTAAAAATGAAAAGGATTTTGAGATCTGCCATGTTGACTTCTTTGGTCGAGATGGGCTGGAAGCCTTATTGGGGTATCAGTTGTATCCCAATGATCCCTAGATGAGGAGAAATTAATTCAATTAATAGTTTAAAAAGCATTGACTCAAGAATAGGTTTCAAAATCCCATCACTGGGTGGTTTCGAGATGGAAAGTCTGTTGAGCCTGAGGCCTGTTGACTTCTGGCCTAGCTGGTTCCTTCAGGTGTTATCCCCTATCTAGGTCCAGAAAGGCCCAGAAGGGGTGCTTGCCTGTAGTGATGGTAATCAGCAGCTGGAGACATGAGTTAGAAGTTTTGAAGTAGTTATTTATGGGGCACAGACTGTTGCTCAAGGTGAGGAGCCAGAGAAAATTGATTAAGGAGGCAATTAAGACTTTGGAATAGGAAAAAGGTGAAACTGAGAGCTAAAGAACCAGGAACAGTAGTCTATAGTGAGGTGGGGAGAGGGCACCTGTTTGGCCCACATCATTTATATAGACTGAAACATTTATAATTTACCAAAGACATTTAAATTTAGAAATTTAATGCTTTGGACAGTCAAGAGATAATTAATGTAAACACATATGTTAATATTGGCTTGGAAAGAATTTTATTAGACTATTTTGTTTCATTTAAAATACAACGGTAAATTTAACAGCACTCATGACTTTTGGACATAAGAGGGAACCTTCTTGTGAATGGAGGCTACTGAGGACTTTGTAGTTTTAAGTCTTTGTTTTGCCACCATTTTTAGTGGAATGATATGATAACTGGTTAAGAATGATGGAAGATCAACAAGCAAAGATAAACACAAAAATGATACAAGACAGTGTTCCTATTCAATACCCTTCAAGCAGTCTCAGATTTAGATTACTTCTAGGCATGGAGGCATCTGAGCTATCACCAGGAATATCTAAATTGCTTTCTCACAAGTTCTGCAAAGCACTCTCTTTATTTTATCTACTCATTTTAGATGGCACCTCATTGAATTTCTTCTAGCCAATTTACTTTCTGCAAAGCTCACATTTCTCTTACAATAGAGAAATTTCTTTAGCTCTACTCTTTTAACTTTAGCTTAATAGCATCATGGTTTTCCTTAAGTTTCACTGTCAGCAGAAGAGCACAAATTTAACATTTATGTGATCCATTTTTACTAAATAGTAGAAGGAGTAAGTGTTATGCCAAGGGCAATGTGAGTATTAATATTCTCAATGGTTTATACAATTACTTGAATGCATCCCTGAAGAAAATTAATATTTGATGACATCTAATTAGCTGTAATTTACATAAAACCATACCATGTGTTACTGGTATGCTTTAGAATAATAGAAGTTTTAAGTGAGAAAATGCCATGGGAATTTACAATTCAGACTCAACTGGCACTCAAAATACCTAAAGTATAAGAGTAATATGAGACAAAAATTTTAATCTTATAAGAAAATTATTTTAATGAGAAAACTAATATTAAATTTTAATTATATATTTTAAATTACTATTATATGAGAGGATTAAAAGATAAATTTCAAACAGAGAAAATATTTTTAGATCACATTTTGACAAATGTCTAATATCTAGAATGCATAAAGAAATCTAAAAAATTCAGCAGTAAAAAAAATTAAACAATCATTTAGAAAATAAGCAAAAATATCACCAAATATTTCACTTAGAGAATATACAAATAGCAGATAAGCACATAAAATAATGTTCATCACTTCTCAGCCTTTTGGCTAAGATCAAGTGTAAAATATGTTTGAAAATCATTAGCCATTAAGAGAGTGCAAATTAAAACCACAATGGGATATCACTGCAAATCTATCTGAATGACTAAAATAAAAAATAGTGGTAACATCAAATGCTGAATAAGATGAAAAGAAACTGGAAAAAACTGGATCACTCTACTATTACTTGTGGGAGTGTAAAATGGTATAGCAGCTCTTGAAAACAGCATGGCAGTTTCTTAGAAAACAAGTAAAACAAATAAACAATAATAGAAAAATTAAACATGCAATTGCCATATGACCCAGCAATTAAACTCTTGGGTATTTAACCCAAAGAAATGAGCACTTACATTCACACACTGTACACAAATTCCCATAGCAATTATTTGCAACAGACAAAACTGTAAACTTTTAAATAAACTGCAGTACATCCATATCATAGTAGTAAAAAGACACAAACCATTGATACACAACTGAGGATGGCCAGAGTATTACACTAAGTGAAAAAAAGCCAGTCTTAAAAGTTTACATACTGTCTGCCTCCATTTATATGAAATTCTAGAAATGATGAAATTCTAAAAATAGAGAACAGATTTGTAGTAACCAGAGGTTAAGGAGTGGGCAGGGGCTGGAATAAAGTGGGTATGGCTACAAAAGTGCAACCAGAGGATCTTTATGTCTTGGCTATGTCTGTCACTATCCTCATTGTAATACTGCTCTATGCTTTTGCAAAATGTTGATATTGGGGGAAACTGAGTAAAGAATACATAGAATTTCTATGTGCTTTTTTTATGATTACATATAAATCTACAATCATCTCATAGTAAACATTTTATTTAATTTGAAAAATTGTTGTTATATGATACATTTTATATGTGTACGTATTTAGTTCTTAAACAAATAAAAAATAGAAATTAAAAAATTATTAATAATAGCAATACCCAAATATAAAAAGTAAGAAAATATCTCTACACACACACACACACACACACACACACACACACACACACACACACTGTTTGTTCCACCCCTTCAGTTTTTTAATCTCCTTTTTCTATTTACCATTAAATTATTAAGGTGATTTTTTGTCATTTCTATATTAAACAAATATTCATTAAGTAAATATCACTGGCCATAAGAGTATGCTATTTATATTGTAAACAAAAATTTACAAAACAGTAATTGCCATTCCCTTGTGAAATATATGAGCATGTTTTGATTGGGAGGAGAGACAATGAACATAAACAATTGAACAAATAATTAAAATATATATTTGTGTATAAAATATATATTTGTATATATATATATATATGAACATAATTATAAATAATAAAGAAAATTATAAATAAAATTTTATCAAGATAAAATTTTAGCTATTAAAATAAGGTGGTCAAAGATGATATTTTATAGGTAACATTTATGTCTGGCTTTGAAAGATAAAGAAATAGCAACATTTATGTGGGTGTCACATAGGAATGATCTAAGCAAAAGGGTAAAGCATGAAAGTTCAAAATGGCAGAAGCTTTATTTTGAAGAAATAATAAAAGATGACAATTCCAGAGTCCAGTGGGAAAAGAGAATACAGAAGAGAATGTAGTCAGGTAGAAATCAAATCAGCCAACATTTTATTTTCTGGTTTTCCATTAACCTTGAATTTGAGTTAACTTTTGCCTCTTTTTGGCCAACATAATGCAACAGAAATAATACTGTGCCTGTTTCAGGTTTGGCCATTAAAATCTTAGAGAAGAATTTTTATTTATGAAAGTTGTCATATAAGAAGTTTAACTTCACTGAAATCACAGCACTGTTAAGAAGCCCAAGCTGGCCACAGGGAGAGGCCATATAAAAGAATACTGAAACACCAGACACAAAAGTAAAAACTCTGGGTGCTGAGCACACAATGCAACAAATAGATGATGTATTATAGAATTATACACTTGAAACCTATATGGTTTTACTAACCAATATCACCCCAAGAAATTTAATTAAAAATTAATTAATTAATTAGAAGAGTAAAGCTATCTAGAATGTTTCAGCCCAGCTCAGTCACCAGCTGAATGCATCTGATTGAAGAGCCCCAGATAATAACACAACTACCCAGATAATAGTTGCTCATATTTCTGAGAAACCAGAATACAAAAAATAATAAAATCATTGCTATATACAACTTAATTTTAGGATGATTAGTTACACAGCAATAATTAAAAGAAACAATGAACTTATATTATAAAAAGATGTTATATAATATCAGAAACTAAGTCCTAATAGTATAATATAATATAATATAATATAATATAATATAATTTCAGGTAGTAAGGTTATTTGTTCACCTTTCCTAAGCAAATATAATTTTATGGCATCTCTGAAGTTGTCATTAACATAACATTGGATCACAAATAAATATTCTGAGTATTAATTGAGTGAAGTCAATTTATTCTTCAGTTATATATTCTTATTACATGATAAACATGACAGCATAATTAAACTGATTTTTTCAAAAAAATCTGTGTTCTCCTAAAGGTCTTCTTTCACATATCTATTTGATAAACACACCATACATAAACAGTAACACTCAAAAAAATAATTAAAAGAATATACTTGTATTAGTATTTTTTCACTTTATTTCTAATGTTTTACATTTTGTTCTTAAAAAATGTTGACATACACAGAGATAACTGACCCAAGTTAGATATGTCCTACACTTACATTAGTAACAATATTTATTAAACTGTTTTTATTAAAATTACAGTTACTTATTAGTAAATGTATTTACTATAAATAAATGAAGATATATAATATAAATAAGTATTGAAACTTCATAATTGTATAAAATGATTTAAAATAAATAATATCAAAATTTTTCAGTGCTAAGATAAAGCGTAACTAGAAAACAAATAATTAAGAAACATTTGTAAATGAAATTTATGTAATATGAAATATATTACTTTCCACTGAATATATATTGCATTAATATTATACTATACTTAAGTATATATTAATTGCATTAGTTTCATTTAATTATCTACCATTTTCTCTTATTTGTATTTAGCTGTCTACTAGTAACCCAAAAGTCATCATTAATATATAATATGCTTTGTCCCACCTAAACTGATGAGTAATCTTTACTGACACTGGAAATACAAATTACTAATTTATTGTAGACACATTTAAATGACCCATACTTTCTTCAACTGACAAAAAATCTCTCTTACAAACACTTGAAATTGTTTATTTTTATACAAGCTTAGTTTTCAAGGAGAGGAAGACCCCTTTTTAACTTTATTTCATTCATCTCCACAATCTGTAAAATATATTTCCAGTCTCAGGGGATCCTCAAATATTTTACCAAGTGTCATCTCTGCACATGTCCTATGGTTGACCCATTTAAAGTGATTCTATTTTTTATGCATGGTTCTTCTATAACAATGTAATTGTGCTCTTATAACAATAAATACAAATATAAGTAGTATATAGATTATGTAAAAATATATAACAATATATAATGTTACATATAATACCTAAAAATTTATACAATACATACAAAATACATAATAATTATAAATAACAAATATAAACAATATAACAATATAAGCAAAGTGTTATAGTATAACAATAAAATTGGGTTATCATAGACCTTAAACCCTTCTGGCTAAAGATAACACTTTGGAAGATAACATTCCTGGAAAATAAAAAAATAATAATAATGACAAAGAAACTAAAAAGAAGACCATACCTATATATTGTGCAAAAAATAATCTTTCCCTTTAATTTGATCCATCCTTAATGGAAATCTGTTAATAAATAGAAACTCTGAGCTCCATGTAGTGTTTGGAGTATTCCCACATCACTGTTTTCTCTTGATTTCATCCCAGTTTTAATTAGTTTTGTTTTATGTTACCATTCCTCAGTTTGACCCTTGAAAGTAAATGTGAAGCAAAGCTTAGCCTAATGTTTTTCTTAATTTAAATATAAATTCTAGATTTCATCTACATCTCAAACTTCTGTTACAACTTGTATGGTGGCGATTTCAAAAACTTTTACTTCTTGTAGGCAGCCTTTGAGCCAGAAGCCAGTTCCATTGAGAAAATGGGTTTAACAAGGCTACGTATGTACTTGGAATCCAAAGTTCAAGGGTCTTGCAAGGCTCCCCGAAACTTGGTGAACAAGGACACTACTCAGGATGTGGTTTCTAGCTTGCTAAGGGGAAGGAGGAAAACAACATTGTATGCCAGGCTGAGGAATCATAAAGTTGTTGACTCAGGATGAAAGGGTGGGGGTCATCAACACTGTTTCACAATTAGGAAGTTACACCCCCTCTTGTTCTTGGGATGTAAAATAAACCCGCTGCAGACCTGAGGGGTCTCTGTGTCTCCATCAGCGAATAGGGAACCACCTGGTCCCAGCTTTGCTATCTGTTATGTCTGTGTGTGTGTCTGTGTGTTTTTCTTAATTCCCCGTCACCTCCCCTCTGGTTCCATTCTCTCCCCACTAGTGGTGGCAACTTCTCTAGATCCATATTCTAAATTCTATTCACTTGCTCTCAACATTTGAATGACTTGCCTAAACCTTAACCTCAATGTCTACAATCAAACTTATTTATACTTTTAATTGTTTTTCCATTTCTTCCTGATTATTTTTTTTCTCTACCTTCATGTACTACTATTCATGAAGTCAAAGCCAGGCATGGAGGATTGATTCATCCTTGGTGGTTTTTCCTTCTCATTTTCTTCTTTAGTCATTGAAGTCTATTATGTTTAATATCTCCTTAACCTTTCCCTTTCTCTCTGTTTCAACTGTCATCACCTTGTTAGTCACACATGACAACTTCATAAACTTCTATATTAATTCTCTGATTGCTAATTTGCCGTTTTTTTTAAATTTTGGTACAACACACTTTCTTCACACCTGTCTGAGAAATCTATGCAAATTGCAATGCTAGCCTTTACTATGCCACTGCATAAAATGGCACCTCAATATTTTCAGGAAAATTTTAATCTCCCTTGTGTAATTTAGAAAACTACTCATAGTATAAATCTCACTTATCTCTGTCTTGTTCTGTGTCTTGTACAGTAATATAAATGCTTCATATTATGTGCTCAGTATATGCAGAAAGAGTTTTTTTGTTTATCAAAAATTAGAGAACATACATTTTCACACTTTCTCATTTCACTTTTATTTGTATTTCAAATATTCAAGTTAGCCAAGAAATTCACTTTAAAATGGAAAATATGTTTTTCTACTCCCTAAATGTAGTAATTAAAAAATCTATATTATGTAAATAAAAATGTTAGTACTATTATCTTAATATATAATAATATTAACAATATTAAGCTGGATAATAAGCTTAATATATAATAAGTTTTGTTAGCAAATTAAAAAATAATATTATATATTCTATTATGTAGGTAGTCCAGTATAACATATTAAACAGAGTACTGAATTGGCAGACAGGGAATTTAGATTCAGTCATAATTCTGCCCACAGCTAACCAAATGACTTCTGTCAGAAACTAACCTCTATCTCAGTTCAGTTTTCTTATCTATAAAATAAAGTGGCTGAACTATATTTAGTCATGCACTGCATAGTGACATTTTGGTCAGTGGTGGATTGCATATACAACAGTAGTCCCATAAAGTTATAATGAAATTGAAAAATTCTTATTGCTTTGTCACATCTCAGCCCTGGTGCAAAGCATTAATGTTTGGTGCAGATCACAGTAGTAATGTTATCTGTTGGAAATGCCTGGGTCACTCACTTGGGCCCAAGTGAGCTTCCTATAGACATCTCCCTTTTTAAACCAGTGTTAAAGCTGGACCAACCCTTGTGGCTGTTATTATGATTATGATAGAAGACACCCTTCAGCCATAATCATTAGGGAACTTTGAAGAAAAAAAGAATTTAATACTTTCAGGCCCTGCAGTGTACAAAGCACTTTAAGAGCCACATAGTGAGGTCATAGGTGGAGAGAGAGAGAGAGAGAGAGAACATGGACCTGGGGTTCTGCTTTTATTGGGGTCAAGAGATTTCTGGTGCTCAATCTTTATTGGTGAATTTAAAACGTAAGAACGGGAATTTAAAGCACAGGAAGAAAAAGGTAGCTTAAATGGTTAGTTATCCAAATTACTCAAGATCTCTAAAACAAAGGAGCTTCAACTGGGGAAGGTGGCCTATTTCTCTATATAGTAGTGTGGCTGGCAATGTGTTTATTTGAGGTAGTTAACCTTGAAGTAGATAGTCTTTGAAATAAATGCCTTTCTGAAGTGAATGCCTTGGTAATCAAAGCTTAAGTCAGACACTTGCATTACAAAAAGAAAAGCCCACTGTCAGGACTTATACTACAATTACTCCATGTTCCTAGTGATGTGAGTGTAAATACACCTACTGCTCTGACAGTCATATAAAAGTGAAGAACATACAATTACAATAGTAGGCTATAGTAGCATCTAAGTTTGTGTAAGTACACTCGATGTTCACATAAGGAAATTGTCTAATGACAAATAGCTCTGAATATATCCCCATAGTCAAGTAAGGCATGACTGCAACTTGTGTGTCTTTTGACTATACTATATCCAGGTCAGTATTGTTATAGTAATTCCATTTTCTCCAGAAGAATTTATCAATTTCACTCTTAAGTATGCCTAGTATTTCACCTGAAATGTTTTATAAAGTATTTTCCATATGTTAAATCTTGATAAAAAATAAAATAAATAAAATTCATATATATATATATATATATATATATATATATATATATATATATGAACAATGAGTTGACATATTGGTCTATCGTGAAGAAAAATATAAGCATTTACAAATAACATATAAGGAATTTAGTGCACCTCAGCCCTCATACTCTTTCAGAGAGCATCCTTAAAAAACACTTTCACCCACTCAGACTTGTAATTGGTTTCCCAACAGTAGAATTTATGCATTTTATAAGCATTCTTATTTTATGGTGAAGTTGTTGGTCAAAATCATTATCATCAGAATTGAATATTTTCAAAATTTCTTAGGGCAATCTATTTAAATAAAAGTTTTGAGTATACTAAAATTTTTTTAGAATAACTATAATAAAAATAGAAAAATTGCCCATTAAAATTTTATCTGTTGAGCAACAAATAAAAGTTTTTTTTAGTTAAAGTGTAGGAGGAGGCCCTGCCTTAAGGGCCATATCTAGCATGTCAGAAACTTCCTGCCCAGATGCAAGGATGCTCCCCTCAATAAATGCCAAGGACATTATCCACAATAAAACAATAAATTCTAAATCCTTTCTTTTCTGTAAGAACCTGCCAAGAATTCATTCCAATGCATTATTAGGACCACCAATCAAAAGACAACACGATGGCCCCTTTGCCTAAAAGCCTGTAAGTCTTATAAAAGGACAGGACCAGCATGAGCAGGGAAGCTTGGCCATTTTTAGACTTTTGTCTGCTGTGGCCCCACCAACAGAATTAAAAACCCCTTCCTCTTCTATCTTTGGTGTTCAGATGTTGCTTTCTCTCTGTTGGGCCTATATTCCTGCAACAAAAATCAGAAACACATTTTATTTGAAATATGAAACTGAAACAAATTGTAGATCAGATTTTCATTTAAAAAAATACAATGGTAGATTCCAACTTTGTCAACTTAATAATTGTGAAATAATTGATAATGGTATTACATATTGTTTCTTTATTACTTTTGTTGAAAATTTGCTATAGTGTCATGAACAGGAAGTTTATAAAAATTAATGGGTTTCAAGTGAGAGAAAAAATAATTTAGTTTATACTAGAAACAGCATTGTATAGAAACTTTCTATGTTAAACTATTTTTATATTAATTTAATAAAATAATGAAGTATTTCTTAGTTGTTAAATTTTATAATCTGAAATTTCAGCAAGGGAGAAAACATTCAAATAAGTACTTGCAATCATTCAGCAAAAGACACAAGGGAAGTACTTATTATAAAAATCTAAGTACTACCAAAAAAGCATGACACATATATTGCAGATAATCAATTCACTTTTCTAAAATTTTATGCTATTTATTGTCAGGATAAATTTTAAAATAGCAGAAGAACAATTTCTCAGAATAAGAAAATATACTTTTGTCCCCAATGAAAAGACACATTACCTAGATTCCAAGAAAGTGGTATAATGTGTATTTGTGTTCAATAATTATCTGGTTCTACTTTCCCAAATTACTTTTTATCCAATCCTTCATTTGAGTCACCAATTTTACCTAATTCAGATATAAATAGAAAGCTTTGAGGCTGTAGAATTTGGCTAATCTTTTTCTGCCTCACCATCTTATAGGAAGTGTGGTGTGGGAGAAAAATCAGCAGTTGAAATCAGAAAAAAAGTAACTTTAAAACTCCAGAGGCTCAAAAACTGAAAAGAATAATTTTCAGAAAAGATTTTAAAATTCATAGTAAAATTTTCTGTGACATTGGTCAGAATACTGTAAGCTGATGAAAGTGTGGGCACAGAAAACAAGTGTCATGGAAAGTAAAATAAAAGTGTGCAAAAAATAACTGGAGAAAACTATTGAATGCTTTGATAATAAAGGGGAGACAAACAGCATGACCTTCCAAGGAAAATATGGAGCTGTTATTATTATTATGATCATTATTTTTGGTAATTGTAGTTTTGTTTAAATATAATAGTAGTTCTAAACTGTTAAAGTGGTGATCAAAGTAACAAGTAGTAATAGAAAAGAAGTAAACATAGAAGAGAGAATGTTTAATTACCATACTGAGAACTTTGAGATGATAAAGAAGCAGTCCAGAGAACAATGTTGAGGACATTGGCATTATAGATTTAGTTACGCTGTGAAAAACAAAAAAGAAATACATGAATGACAATATATGTTGGTAAAGCAGTAAGAATTTGAGTGTATTATTTTGAAAACTTTCTAATTATTTTGTTAAGAAAGAAAAATTATCATCTTAGAAGATGAAGAGACAGTTCAAGAAGATAAAATATTTTGGAATAATGCAGAAAATTATTCTAGAATTTAGATAATCAGACAAATGTGAATGATGGCTAGCACCAACAAAGAACAGGATAGACTGTTTAAGTATGTTCTCATATTATACAAGTAACTTAATATTGCCATGGGAGAATAAATAAGCTGTTTGAGTTCTAGAGAGCGATCAAATTTGGATCAAGTCTTTCTAATCAGCTATTAATTCCATTCAGTTGACAATATGCTATAGTTGAATTTTGGATTGTTAAACAATGGCACACATTTAGACTAACTTAATTGTCTTGGTGACCAAACTCATCCTTAATTTCTTCTACAATCTTATAAAATACATGTTTGTTCTAACTGGACATCCCATAAATATGTCCATAAAACTAGGTTATATAACATTTGAACTTAATCTTTTGGTTTTCAACAGTAGATCATTGCTAATCTAGCTACCCCCAAAAGGGGAAGTACTTTGGCTAGAGCTTGAGATATTGAACATGACTAAATATTCCATATATGTGAGTAAATGTTCCATATAACAAATATATTGTACATGAGTAAATGCTCCATATTTCAATATAAAATGATATAAATAAATAAATATTAAGATACTTATGCATTATAGGAAAGTACATATTCAAATAAGTTAAATATGCAAAAAAACAAAAAAATGAGTATGCTTGTAGGTTAATTTCTTCCCTTTGTCATTGCTTATTATAGAGATAATCTATTGAAGGTATTTCACATTACTGAGAAATATTTGAAAACTGATGAAATTTTAAAACATTAATTTATTTTCTACCTCAATAAATTAGGAGAAGTGAGAATAACTAGGGAATTGAGCAAACAAAAGTTTTATAAGTGGTAGGTTCAGAATCTTTGATGCTAAGTTTTAAACAAAAGATAAACATGTTCCAATTTAAATGATCACTTGAGGTGGTACTAAAATAAGAAGAAGTTTTTCCAGTGCCAATTTGTCAAAACATTCAATATGCAATCTTGTTATTTATAATTATCGATTATGGAGAGTAAGTAAAAATTACATGTTAGAACTTAAATAAAGATTGAGAACTGAAGACTTTCAAAAAAAAACCAAACAACATAAATGCTAAAACATGACTTGAATTAATGTCTTTATTTTTATTTCTAGAAAGTTTAATAACTTTTAAATTCATTTTTCTATCTCTTATCTGCCCCATTTTAATTTATTGTAAGCATAACTAAAATAAAAGTTTTAGTTTTGTTTCTCATATAACAAATGTGTAAAAGATATCATTCAGTTAATAGATTTCTTTATCAACTTCAGTGAAGTTTGATATTTAGGCTTACTAATGGAGTTGTTAGGAGGACACTCTATTTTAATACATTACAGTGTTATGAATAAGGACTGAAGACATTGGCCTTGGTTCTTGTTAACATAATTTTAGGATGAACAAGTTTATGTTTTAAAAATATAAAAATATTTTTTGGGTGGTGGAGAAAGACATAAATAGTCCTCCTTGAAGTCATCAATATGAACATTTTGCAAATTCCTAAGTTACATAAGCATAACAATTAGAAATAAATCAGGGGATACAGTATTTTCAGTATTCAAAGCCATTGTTACCATGAAACGGCAATTTTTCCCTTCATTCTTTGTGTTTTGAAGGAAAGAATTCAATTAAGAGACACTTTGTGAAAATATAGAAAAGTTAGGAGTTTATTAGTAAAAGAAAGTACATTCCTAGATGTGGAGTGGACTGACCCAAGAGCAGGAAGCAGCTCCTCCCTTACATTGTTTGGGAGTTGTTAGATCTATAGATGTAAGTTTCTCCTCCTGTCTTTTTCATGTGATTCTTCTATAAAGAGTCAAAGCTGCATAATAATATGATTTGGGAAAGTAAAGACTATAGTCGAATAAGTGGTGCTATTTCCCCTTTGTTTTGCATTTCTCTGATCATCTTATTTTTCCTATTTGAAGATACCTAATAATGGACCAGGGCTGATTCCTCATTCTGCATTTCTTTCTTCCTTAATTTAGGGACACTAGTTAATGGGCCTCCTAACAGGCAAGTTTCTTTCTTTGCATTTTTTTAATTTAGAGGCAGCTGATAATGAACCAGGACAATTTGTCCTTCCCTGCTCATATCTACTTTCCTGCCTACTCTGTCACCATCATAAGATTAGGCTTGAAATATAATGTCAAATTTTTTACTTTAATAGAGAACAATATTTAAATTCTTAAAAGAGTATCAAGGAGAGCTATAAGATTTATCTCAGGTTTAAGAGATCTGCTTTATGAGAAAAAGATTTCAAGAAATTAATTTTTCTAAGAAAAATATGATAAACATATTTAATCATGAATGCAGAGTGAAAGAAAATGTAGGTAAAATACTATAAAATATCTAACTGACAAAGAAGTTTTCTGATTTATGTTTAATACAAATATATATACATGTAGGAAAAATAAATTTTTCTTCTTGTTTTATTATATAAATTTAAATTTTTTTTCAAAATATTTTCTAATATTTTTTACCTATGAGAATCACAAAAACTAAATACTTTCAATTTCATAATGATAAAGAATGGACAATTATACAAAATGATATTCAGTATACAATTAACATCACATATAATATAAATATACATATTTATGATATTTAAACTTTTTATTAAGTGGAACATTTTTATGAATGAATAAGTAACATTCAAATGTGAATAAATGAAGTGAAGCAATAAAAAATACCAAAATAAGATATAATAGTTAAACAATTTAAGTTTTTTGGAATCAAGTCTGATAGCAAACAAATTCTGCATAGCAAAACACCATAAGGGAGGAGAAATAATATTTTGCCCTTCTAGGTTCTTGGCTGACACCTCTTTACAATACTAATAGAGAAAGATTAAGAGGAGAAAAACAAACAGAAGTTTAATAACATGTATACCTTTCGTATATGTGCGAAATACACCCAGAAAAACTGAGTAATTCCTGAAATGGCCTACACCATCACCTTAATACCATCTCAAGCTAAAGACAAAGGATGTTAGAGGGTGGAAAGCTAGTTATGGGAAGTTTTGATGCGAGTACAATAAAGAAAGTTTAAGTTGTTATGCAGATTTAAATCTGTGCCTTTTCCATTGATGAGTTTGTAGAGATTTAGTCATACCCTTCTTCTTGGTACAGAGAGGGAGACACCCTTACCAATGAAGATTTTCCTTGTGAATAAATATAAATGTCTCTTACAAAGGGTAACTTATGCTTGGTTGTTCAGAGTTTTTCCTGTGTCTGCTGTTTTTTAATGTAACCAGCCTAAAATAATTCTTCTGTCAAAAAGATATATTTTGGGGTGGCAAATTCTGCTCCCCTTAAGCACACAGTGAATTTCTTAATTTGAAAATCAACTAAGAATTCCAGCTGTGAAGAAATATATATGAAAGTACATAAATGATAAAGATTTTAAAGCTAATGTGACAAATGAGACACAAAAAAACAAGTTATTTTTCCATGGAATGAAATGACTTTATACATTAAAAAAATATTCCACAAAAAATAAATATATTAAAAATTTTAGAAAATACATAAAATTGTCAAAAATTTAGTTTTGAGAATAATATATTGCATATTTGACAAATGAATATGAGCCATCAGAATTATAATAGTATAACTATATACATGAGCATTAAAGGAGTACAGAAAAGGCCTCCCCGACATATGCCATTTTGGCATGTTGATTATTTTGAACTGAAGTTAACCGAGACACTATGAGATCAGGAGAAACTTCTGCTCCTCCCTTAACTACTTAAAATAATCTAAATTGGGGCCTTGACCATTACAAAAATTATGACCCAAAATAACTTTTAATGACCTACTGAACATCTGTTGTTCTTATCATCTTGCCAATGACCATTCATCCCTCTGAAACCCCAAGGCATCTTATCTCGTTTTTAGTTCAGGATGCCATATATACCAGTGATCCCAAACCTTTTTGGCACCAGGGACTTGTTTCACGAAAAACAATTTTTCCACAAAATGAAGTGGGGAGGAAGATGGTTTTGGGATGATTTAAGCACATTTCATTTATTGTGCACTTTATTAATATTATTATTGTTATTGTTATTATTACATTGTAATACACAATGAAATAATTATACAGCTCACTTACCATTACAAAGCCTGCCACCAGATGCAGTTTAATTGTCACTTACCACTCACTGACAGGGTTTTGATACGAGTCTGCAAGCAATTGATTTACTATGTGGGCCCTGTGCAGTCAAATCTCTCTGCTAATGTTAATCTGTATTTGCAGCCACTCCCCACTCAGCATCACTGCCTCAGCTCCACCTCAGATCATCAGGCACTAGATTCTCATAAGGAGCATGTAACCTAGATCCCTCAGTGCACAGTTCACAATAGGGTCGATGCGCCTACGGGAATCTAATGCCTCTGTTGATTTGAAAGGAGGTAGAATTCAGGCAGTAATCCAAGCAATGGGGAGCAATGGTAAATACAGATGAAACTTTGCTTGCTAGCCTGCCACTCACCTGCTGCTGTGCAGCCCATGTCCTATAAAGCCACAGACTGGTACCAGTTTGTGTCCCAGGGATTGGGTAACCTTGATATATACCATATTTTGCCTTTCTATCTCTGAACCTTTCATATATTGGGAGGGTTCTGTGACACTCTAATATATTTGGGGTTCCTATAATTATGTATATAATTAAATTTGGTTATTTTCCTTTGTTAATCTGTCTCATGCTGATTTAATTATTAGACCAGCAGAAAAAACAAGCAAGGTAGATAAAATTTTCTTTCTTCCTTAAAGTATAATCGCAGACTTTAAAAAGAATAGAAGAATGCAGAGTATGTTCTGATAAACATTTTCAGTAACTCCTCATTAGAGGAGATTATAATGTCTAGTTAATGTATTCAAAGGAACATTCTCTACCTGGATTTTTTCTGGAGAGTACTGCTCTGTGCTTGTTGCATATGTTTTTACTTCCAACACTCATCTCTAATCATTGTCTTTGTGCAAGACTGCTTAAATATTGTCTTTAAGTATCAGAGTACTATCAGTATATTTCTGTAAGTAATTTTGTTTTAAATAGCTATCTATGCTCATCAAATTATCACCTGTTTATTGGATAATAAAAATAACCAATTGATGTCACAATTTTTAATTTTTTACATCCTGAGTATTCAGTTTCTTTCTTCTTTCTGGTGGCTATATTCTGTCTATGAGAGTAGCATTTTCTCCTGTTGTTTACAATTAAAAAACACACTGTTTCTTGGATGGAAAGATCACTGTATTTAAAGAATAAACTAAGATAATTGCACTGTGATATCTGTGAGTCTCATATTTTTATATACAATAAATAATAAGAATTACAATTTACTTTTTATATGTAGGTAAAATGAGCACAGTAAGTTCTCAACTAATACTTGAACTACTGTTGCTACTGCTACTGCTACTACTACTACTACTACTACTACTACTACTACTACTACTGATGTGGGCCAAAGGAGCCCTCTCCCCACCTCACTATAGACTCCTTTTCCTGGTTCTTTAGCTCTCAGTTTCACCTTTCACCTCCTTGATCAATTTTCTCTGGCTCCTTAATTTGAGCAACAGACTGTGCCCCATACATAATTACTTCAAAACTTGTAACCCATGTCTCCAGCTTGCTGATTACAATTACTACAGGCATGCACCCCTTCCAGGCCTTTCTGAACCTAGACAGCAGATAACACCTGAATGATCAGCTAGGCTAGAAGTCAACAGGCTGCAGGCTCAATGGACTTTACATCACAGTGACAAGGGCTTTGAGACCTATTTCTTGGGTCATTGCTTTCAAAACTATTAATTGAATTAATTTCCCCTCATCTAGGGACCATCTGATACTCCAACAAGGCTTCCAGTCCATCTCGACGAAAGGAGTCAACTTAGTGGATCTGGAAACCCCTTCCCCTTTTAGATCACATAGGTTGAGAGCTTCATGAATCCACAATAGGTAGGGACAATGACCATTCTGAGCAGGAAGCAGATACAGAAAATGAGACCTCCAGTCCCTCAGCTTCAAATAGAGATTTGTGGGGATCATGCCTCTCAAGAGAATGTGTGGAAGGCAGATAGAATAGGGAGGATCTCAGGACCCCTTCCATGAGCTCTCCAGACTGGAATAGTCACTTCCTCAATACCAACCACCCTCTCACTAGTAATCCCTGCCCCAGGCTAGGCAGCCATAGGAGGAAGTTCCAGGCAAATACAAGGAAATTAGAGGGCATAGGAAGGCCACCAATTTGAACCAATTTCTAATGCCTGTGCAGTAAGAGTTACAACAACCTTCATTTCACCTGGGCCGCATTATACTATCATTGTAATATCATACATATGTCCAGAGTTTATTAATATCATTACAACAGATTGAACTCTGGGAAAGAACATGCGCAGTTAGAAGAGGTTATGTAATAGGTCCCATGTCGATCAAGAGGCCCCACATCCAGATGAACATAACCCCTTACAACCAAAGAAAATTAAAGTACCAAAGCCTCAGTGATGGGGGTTCTTGAGCAATTTTCCTGTTCAAGCCCACTCCTACCTCTTAGGAGTGTACTTGCTTTAAATAAACTATCTCTGTGTTTCTCTATATTCTGGTGTGTGCCTCATTCAATTATTTTCTCGAGATACCAAGGACTTGGACACTGTGCCGAGGAGGACCCCATTCTCCAGTAGCACTACTACTACTAATTTGCAGTAGTGTTGTGTTAGGAAAGTGTTGAGTGATGTATCCTATTCAGGGAATGTTTTTCAACTGATTTGCACATTTCTTTTTTTAAAAAATGGTATGGATAATTTAGAGACCATACTCTTCTAACTTATTTGTTATTATAGTACAAGTAATTCCTTTTTCTAGTTCACTTTCCCACTTGTACCATCACCCCCCACTCAAATGCAGGTATTTAATATATGTTTTTACCTTGTGTGTATCTTTATAAAAATAAGCAATGCCTATCCATATGTTTGTGTGTATACAAATAACATGAAGAGTTAGCACTGTTTTGTTTTTCCATTTTTCTCATTCTTTAGTTTGAGCTATGTATTGCTGTATATCTGTTGCAGATTATCATGATATTGCCTGCATTGCATGAATTCAACACATTTCACTTAACCGTTCCCCTACTTACTAATGGATACCTAGTGGTCTCCAAGAACATGAAAATATCTTCTTGATTAGAGATGCCCTTCTTTTACAGAAAGTGTTCTGATGAAATGCAGTTTATTTATTTTCATCTTATAAAGTTTGTACTTTTGGTAATAAGTTTCCCATTTTTCTAGAATACAAATATTTTTTCTCCTGCATTATTTCTATTCATTTTTTGGAATCTTCCTTGATATATGGTGCAAAAACAAGGCCCATGCTTATTGCTTTTCTATATAGAGAATCAGTATTCCCACTGATTCTATCTGGTATTTCTTTCTGTGTAGCACTATTATCATATATCAAGATCTCATATATGCATAAGATTGTTTCTCTTCATTCTGTTTTTGTATTGATCAGAGGCCTGTCCTTTCAAAAAACAGATTAGTTTTACTTATATAAAATTTTAATCTAACACTTTATTTTAAGGCAATTCTTTTTCCATGATTTTTTGCATCAAAGTTAAATAGCTATTTCTTAAATTTTATTCTATATAAATATTATAATAAGTTTAGAATTCCTAAAAAAATGTGATAATCTTAATGGAAGATTTTAGTTGTGGTAATAAAGTTAGATTTTCTTTAATGGTAGTTTTAATTGTTGGAATATAATTGCAAAATATTTACTTACAGAGCTATGTCCCACAAAGAAACATTGGAAAATGATCAAGTTAATTCAAATACTTTATGTACTTTAATATTATTTTAATAATTTTACACATAGAGAAATTTTCTATGCTTTAAAAAATTAATTTAATTGTCTTATTGCATTCATGTGTACAAGAGAACATAATGCTTAGACATTTACAGACCTTAAATAACCCCAACAAGTCTATTTCGCCATGCTTTTAAAGTGATCATTATATACTTGTAATTTGCCTTAAGAAATTTTTTTTTTTCTGCTTTTTGGTATATGGGTAGCTCCCCGGCTGGGAATCGAACCAGGCCGCAGCGCTGACAGCGCCAGCGCTGAAGCCTTAAGCCGCTACACCATCAGGGAACTCCCTCCAAATTTTTTTTTTTTCATTTAGGGAAGAGTTGACAAGGGAAAAAAGTTACTTTCTACATTTAATTTTAAACATTACATGTGTAAGAATTTAGTAAGACTTGCTGATTTGGTTATAGGTAGTTTTTTCCCCTCATTGTTTTTGTACTTTGTAATATGAAAGGAATGATTTATAATACACATATAATGATATTTCTTCTTTCTTTTTTACATTTACATAAATGTAGTGTCTTTTTTTTAATGTAACTATAGTCACAGTCTCCAATACTGACCTAAAATGCAGAAATGATGTGCATCATTATGATGCATTTGTTCTTAAATATAATAAATCTAAAGGTATAAAAGCATTTTTATTTCATTCTATTTTATCTGAGAGTGTTGCTTTTTATTTTCTGCCATTCACAAGGTTGAGTTATGTAATTTTAAAAATCTCGAATTAGTTATGAGACTTTTTGGGTTATTAATATACACCTGTTTGCTAGTTATTCTAAATTATAACTCTTTTACCTTTATGTGATAGGCAACACTTGATTAGCATTATTTTTCAACAAACTGTTAGATTCAATTAATTAATATTTTTTCAGACATCTTAAATGTATGTTTATATATACAAATTGTATCTATAACATTTTCTATAATGGCATTATTTATGTCAAGAATACGTTAGCCTCATAGGAGTGTTAAGTGTTTACCTCTTTTATCTAATTTCTGGTGCAACTTGTATAAAATAGGAATGTCAGTTCCTTTAAAGAATTTGTAAAAATAATCTGTGAACTATTTGAAACATAGGAATTTTGGGGTAGGTAATAATAAATTCCTGCTTAGTGTGAACACAAGCAGCCATATTTAAAACATGTTTGTTCATTCAATCTGTATGTTTTTCTTCATATTCAGTCTTCTTTTATATTTCAGAAGAGTTTATTATTATTTTACTAGTGCCAGGAAAAATTTTAATCACATTATAAAAATAAGTTATTTAATCCTTACAATAGTACTTTTATTGCCAGAGAGGTTAATCAGCTAGCCCAAAGCCACATAACTAATCTAGGGCTACATAGGTAATCAGCACTTGAATTCAGAATTTCATGACTTTTAACTGTAAGCATTAACTTGAAATCCATCTCCTTAAGAAGTAGATTTTAAAATCCTGTAAAATGTTTATTCATTCAATCTTGGCCTAAACATCTAAATTTATTTTTATTTATGGATTAACTCTCCATCATCTTCTAGAAACCACTTACTTTCATATCTACAACATCAATTTTTTAACCTTCTGCATGTAGATATATGACAACTACCTCTGCAGGTCAGGGAATAGTATTACTCAAGCATAATCTTAAGTGTCATATGATCATGAGACTGTGTAGGACACAGGATTCAAGGAGTCAAAAGCTCACTGTATCCCATCAGAATTAGAAAAGCAATTTAAATATGAATGAATACATAGATTCTAAATTTCATCTGTCTTGTCCAATCCTGGTTGTGCAGCCTTGAATAATGTTAACATTTTCTGCACTTTAGTTTTCTCATCTGTACAGTGGGAGTAGTAATAATATCACCTATCTCATAAAACTCATGTTAGAGATAACAAACCACTACATGCAAAGAACTTAAAAATGTACCTGACAGTAGGCAGTGCTTAAATATTCTTGTCCTTCTTATGACATACAGTATTTGAGCACTGCTCTAATAGATCTTTGAGTAAATAGATTTTTCACCTAATTGAATGCCAGTGTTTTGTAAGTTTGATTTTTTTTTTTTTGTTATGTGCAGGCCCTTCCCCATATGTAGCACAACCACTTGCCCCAGCATCCAAACTCTCAGTAAATAACTGTGAATGTGTGAGTAAATTAAGACATAGTTAACATTTTGCCCATTTATTACTGATTTCACTCTCAGATATTCATTGCTTTGTTTTTACCTCCCTGAAAATGTGAAAGAAAAGAAGGGAGACATTTTGCTACTGACTAAAAAGAACATTGTGAGTTGGAGTATTCAATTGACTTTATTTCATGTGTTAGGACAGAAAAGTACCAGAACAATGGTATGATAAAACAATAGAAACAGAACAAAATTTTCATTATTTAACTTCTTTCAAGTGTAAAATGGATACAGGTTTCCTTTGCAATATGTATTAATAGTGCAAGATCTTTACCCTGGCTTATCTCAGTTCATCTATTTCTTGTAGAGTTATTAAGTTCCCAGCTCTGTCAGGAAGCACTAATTTCAGCCAAAAGCCTAAGTACAATCCAATGGTAATTTAAGCCTCTGATCTTACCCTTTAAGTATGTTATAGATTAAGTTGTAGGGAGAATGGCAAATGGATACACACACACACACACACACACACACACACACGTATGTACTCCTTTAAGCATATTATCTGTTTTATTGCACTTAATCTACAGCATAATAATTTTGTGATAAAAATACATAAGATTGTATATTCTATATTCTGCAAAAGAAATACAGAATTTAACAGCCAGATGGCCCTAGTTTATATCCTGGCTTAGCCATTTACAAGCCATACAACCTTCTTGAGATTCAATTTTCTAACCAATTAAATGGAAGTAACAAACAATTCATTCACTTATTTATTTATTAATTTATTCAATTGACATATATAAAATACTATTTAATTACAAGAAATGATTACCTTGATGTGTGGATGCATATGGGTATGAGAGAGATAAGGCAGATTCAAAATTAATAAAATGTGCCAAGTCTTTAGAACTCATCTTCTAAGTAAAGAGGGGAATAATAAACAAACCTACAGGTAGTTCACAGCCTAGTGTCAAAGGTTGGTAAGTAGACAGGTAATTAAGTGGCAAAAGGAAGTGGTATGGATGATGTTTTAGTTTTATATTGCTGTGTAACAAATTACTATAAACAGTGACTGAACCAATGTATTATACATTTAATTTCTTAGTTTCTGTGGATTAGGACTCCAGGCATGGCTTAGGTGGGTCTTCTGCTCAAGATCTCATAATGCTGCAATGGAGGTGTTACCCAGGATGTTTCCTCATCTGGACGCTCCACAAGGAAATAATTCACTTCTGTGTTCACTTAAGTTGTTAACAAATTAATTTCCTTGTAGCTGCATGACTAAAGACCACAAGTTTTTGCTATTCTTACCACATGGGTTTCTTCAGACTGGCTATTCACTTGATCACAACTGCAAGAAAAAGCTCTAACTATAGTCTACTAAGACTTTGTCTTATATAACCTAATGTAATCATAGCAGTAATACCGTATCATCTTTGCCAAATTCAATTGCTCAGAATCAAGTCAAGTCTTGGGTCCTTCCATGCCCAAGAAAGAGAACCATATTCTAGGGTCTATTTCACACAAGTGCATAGAGAAGAGAATAAGAAATTTGGTTACAAAGCATGTCAGAGAGAGGCTTATAACTAAAATGACAATATGACATTTGAGACATAATATTTATGAAATTTTACATTGTGAAGTAAAGTGACAGTAAGGGGAAGAGAAGATATTCCACATAAGCCTTGTAAAAACTTATCAAGAGTAGAGATAATGATTTATGGAGCTGATTACCCCCTATATACCAATAATTCCCTACTGAATAATAATCAATAAATATTTAGCAATTTATTGAAATATTATAATCTAGTGACTTCACTTATTAGTGTCTTATGTGACATTTGACAAATTAGTGTCTTATGTGACATTTGACAAAAAGTAAGATTTACAACTAACCAGAATTACATGTAAAAATTTAAAGTTACAACTAGCTCACTGATATCTTGGTTTAAAAGAATATTCTTAAATTTATCAATGAATTGATGTATATCAGTGTGGTTTATATTTTTTGCTTCACTTTTGTTTTTTAACTTGTATTATGTTGTGTCCATATTTTGTGTGTCCTACTCAATTTTTAAAACATTTGGGTATTGTTAGTATCTAAATCATATGACTATCTTTTCAACTGTTTAACCCCAAATTTCTTTTAACAACATATTTCTAATTAATATTATTCTGACTGAATCAACTAAATACAATGACAACAACTTCAACTTTAGCATCTATGATGCTATATTTGCCAATTACTGAATCACTTCCTGTTCATGGCACAGAAACAGACATTTTGAAGTTTTCTTGTCTTTGATGGATGAATTTACACTCACTTTACCGAAAGTCAAATCGATTTATTGGATATAAATTTGAAGTTAAATAATAAAATAGATATAATAATTTGAACTGTCAATACGCAATAATCTCAGTTAACTGGCATCTACCCATGGAGATTAGTAGATGCCAAATAAATAAAAGTGGACTCTGTTTAATGAAACTCAAGCAATGCATTCTGCCGGTTGCTTGAGTTTTGGTTAATGGAGAGTCCACCGTTTTTTTTTTTTAATCTATGAAATGGTCACAATTGCATGTAACATGCTTTGAAGAAGCATTGTAAACCTAGATCTAGCATGACAATGTAAATTTTGGCTGATAAGTAGAAAGTTGCCAATTATGGTCTGATAAAAATAGCAGTAAATATAAACTGTATTATTATATTTTCCTTAATGACACAAACTTAAAGTTTGCCAATTTAAATGTGTGTATACTTGTACTCTATTGCAATTTAATTAGATAAATATAGAAACTCAGAAATTTTTTTTCTTAATTCTTGGACTAGCTGAAACCTGTGCCAAAATATACTGTATAGAGACTGAATACTGGGGAAAGACAGAAAAAACACTGTGAAATCTATTCCAGATGACCACTATTTCTCTCCTGCTGGCAGCACCATGGTACAAGTGCTCATATTTGATCTGCTTCATTTCCCACTTCCCTGAGAATCAGAGACCACAGAATTATTGTTAGCTACAAAGCCTGTAAGAACATGAATTTTATATTTAGAGAGACATGAATGTGAAACCCAGACACTGTCCAACTGAGTGACCCTAGACAGATAATTTATCCTCTCAATGTCTGTTTCCTTATCCTGAAAAATGAGTTTAATGGTTCATATCTCATAGGTCTGCTAGGAGGATTTAGTGATTGTAAATAGCCCAAGAGAGTACTATTATATAGTAGGTGCGTAATGCTTACTGAATCCCTTTACTACCATTGCTTCCTTGGAATGCACTTTTTTGTATTATTATTATTATAGGATTATCTTGTCTCATAAGTAAATCAGTGTCCAGAGTTATTCACAAAGAAATAAGCTTATATTTTTTAAGTGTGGAAATATATAGACTATAGAGTAAAATTAAAGAGTGAAGTTAAGTCAACATGTTATCCTAAGGTTTATGTTTTTCATATGATTATATCAAAGAGATGTATTGCAAAAATGGATAATTAGAATAAAAAGAAAAGTGCTGTCTTAAATAGTATGCATTTTTGAGGATATAAAGAATATTAATATCAATCATAATTAATGTACACTGAAATGACTGTTAATATTTGATATATTTAGGGTCAATTTTAATAAGGCATACTGAAGTTATTAACACAAATGAAAATAAAAGACATAAAAAGTGTATTGATTCATAGGACACAGGAATATATTACTTGGTGCAACGTAATTATTTAAATGGTCTCCACTTAAACTGATGAGGTTAGAACCTCCTCATTTCCACAGGAATATCTTTGTAGTCAGTCTTTCCAAAACCCAGTGAGGGAGTAAAAAATTTCTTTCCACTTCAACACAAATAATCCAGGTAAATCATTCAATCTCAGTAATGAGATTTAAAGTTTAATTTCATTTCATTTGCAGGTAAGAAGAAGCTGATTCTTTTAAAGTAACAGAAAAATGCTTGCAAAATCCTTTTCATGTATATGTATACTCATATATCTTCTCCCATTACAAAAAAACAAAAACAATAACAACAAAAACAATTGCCTTACATCCTGACTCTTCTAAAGAGACCCCAAAGGTAATGTGAGAGGTAAACACGGATTCAGACAAGTTGTATGGCAGGCTGCAACTAAACTCCCTGTACCCTCATGTAATGGTCCATGAATCCATGCTTGTTTGCTTCCTGTAAGAAATGACACTTTACAACATGTTTCCCCTACTCCACCAGGTTGCTCTAGTCCTACAGTAGTAATTTGTTGACTCCTAGGTTTAAAGCATGGTTAGGTTATTTTCTAAGACTGGCTTTTGTTAGCACAAGAATTTTTTGCAAGTTTTTCATCTGAGGTAAACATCACTGCTCTTTCAACTTCTCATTGCCATTACTGACTCTTCACTATTTTCCTAATTGCTTGTCTCATTTCTGAACTCATCTTACCTGGATCTCTAGTGTCTTGTATGGCCTGGTTCCATAAATCTTCCAAGGTTTTGCCATTTATTTTGTCACTTACATGAGCACTACATCTTGACTTCTCAGTTAAATCTGCCTTGACCAGTAGCTGCTTCTGATCTTTCATTACCCACTTGACCTGAGCTCTCCCTATCTCTGCAGCTCCTCTCAAACAGTGAACAACACTATCTCCTAGGCCTTTCCTGATGAACTGACGAATTACAGTCAGTCCCTTGTAGATCATAAGGAAGTTGTTTATTTAATCACATTGAAGTTTCCTAAATGTGGTAGTCTGGTTTGTATATCCAAAGGTACAGTAAGCATTTATTTTATAAAAATAAATTAATTTTAATTTCAGCACTTTCTTTTATAATAAGACTCAATATTATATTATAAATTGGAAAGTAAGTTTTCCTTGTCAGGTCTTTAACCAACATGGCTACAGAAATTATACTAGGAGAGGCACATGAAATTAAAGGATTTATTATAATCTTACATCCTACAGAGGGAGGCACAGTATGCCCAGAGGGTCATATAAAGTCACTCAAAATCCTAAAGATTAGTCATGGTAGGAAGTGAAGAAGCAGAACAAAGACCCGTGGTCTAGTGCCTTCAGTAGGTGTTGAAGCTCAGGGAGCTGTGAGATGAAGGAAGCATGTTTGTTGAGTAATTGGAGTATAACTGGGTCAACATGGAAAGAAGAGTAAAGTGAATACACTTGAACACACAAATTGGAAACAGATACCAAAAATGTGCAATAACTAAAATAAGCAGGACATGTGCCAACACTCAGGGTGTCATTGAGACAATAACTAATAACTTTATTTTATAAATATAAAAGCTATTTAGGTTTCTCTTCATCTTCTACTCTGGTTATTGTCATAACTGTATTTTGAAAAATAATTCATTCATTCATTTTAGAATATATTTTGTTATAAATCCTATATCAAAAAATTAAAGGTATACATTAAAGGAAATATGAGCAAAAACTCTATTTCGTATACTGAAAATAGCATTGTTAACATTTTGCTATTTGCAAATGTTTCAATAAAATAATAAAGTTATTTGTTTCCAATGTTTGCATTGGAAACAAATGTAAATTTAAAATGAAAAAATAATTCAGAATTATAAAAAATACCTACCAGGATTGCTGTCTCTTAATTAAAAGGCAAAGACATTCCCTTAAAAACTTAAACACTCTTGGGAGATTAAACATTGTTATTCTATCTAAGGAGATTGGCAGTGACTCTTTCATTTCTCTAAAAAGCTCTAAATGTCACATGGATTTCCCAGTGTTCCTCACATATGCTTTCTTTTCAATGGCTTTTTATTTGCCATTTCCTATATGTAAACATCATTGTTCAAAACTATCACATAGTTTGCTCCTTTACTTCATTCATTGAGTATTTTTAAATTAATATTTTTTATGTTACCTTCTCAGAACCTTCATTGATTACCTTATTCATGGTAGTAGTCCCACTCACTCTTTCTCCTCAAGCTAGTTAATTTTTCAAGGATTTGCCATTACTACACATGACCATACTCATACACAAACATGCATAAATATCTGTGTGTGATATTATTGCCTGTACCATACCATATTAGAATATCAGTCCTAGTGGGGGAGAAAATCTTACATGGAAGAGAGAATGTAAAACAGGTTTATCAGTAAAACACACCCAAACACACACACACACACACACACACACACACACACACACACACATGCATAACCCATTATTAGGGTTGAGTCCTTGATACTATATAGTAGCATCAGTCATGCTAGAAGCCAGCTTCCTGAATAGATATCAGGATTACTAGCCAAACTTGTTGCACAGGCAGCTAGGCAAAGAGGTCCACTATGCTCTAAATCAGAGTTATGCTTAAATGACTTGGAAGGCCAATCACAATGGTTTCCTACTAAAAAGAGATTATCAATGGGTAGAAAGATATTAACATTTTGTAGTTAGAGAACTTTACAAAATTGTTTAGGTTTTTAAATTATTAATGATAAAAAATCACAAAGACAATTTTATTCCATTGAGTAATTTTTAATGGAGTAATTACTATAGGGAATTGTAGATCCCACAATTTTATCTATACTTTCTGACACTATAGTTATGTGCCCCTACCCCAGGAAAGTTACTATATCAAATATTTTTTCTTATTTTTGAAAGTATGCTTGTCTTCTTTGAACCTGTGTCCCAAGTTCTAATTTAGAAAATAATTGGTGTTAAGAAAGGCTAACAATGAGGTGTGCTTTAAAAGAAGGAATAATTGGAATGTATTTTTATGTATGTAATTGATTTCAGTTCATCAAATAAAATTGAATATTTTCATATTTGTAATATAAGACAGTCTATTTTAATATATTATTTCATTCATATTTGTACAATACAAATAAGTAGAACTCTCACCAGAAAACATTTAAATCAGTTTTATGTTTCAGAATTCACATGTGTAGATTCTTCCTGAAACTCCTGTAAACACCCATGAAATATGAATTTGCTTATGAGCATTTTATATTCTTTACACTGATCCTGAGATAATTTCTGTTTGAAAATAAATATATTAAGATATTGTAAGAGAATAGTCCTCATTTGTTCTAGGTGAATAATGCATGTTATTTTTACTGTCAGTTTAATAGTTTGTTTATTATCAAGCTGTAATTATATAAATCTGAGATCTACACGTATATGTGAGGAGTTGTAGGTAAAGACATCCATATTCAGAACCTGTGGAAGGAACTGTAATTGGTGATCTAATATAGGTGATTTAAGTTATTCGTGGAATCAGAGTGTAGACCTCATCTCTGTTCTGCCAATAAACTCAAAATTGGAGGTCTTCAGAAACTTGGAGATGAAATAAAAATGCAGACAGTTTTTGACATACCTTGTAGGTTTTCAACAGACTTCATCAAAGTATATGTGGTACATACCTCTTTGTGAAATGATGTTCCTCATATTACCTGAGAATAGGTATAACAATGTGTATTGTGTGAAACAATATTTTCATGAAATGGAAAATTGGGTTTCTTGAGAAAATGTTGTCTTTGGTCAAATAAAAACAGGGAATCAGTTTAAAGATAGTTAAGTAGGCTTTTACATTGCAGGACTTTTCAGTATCATAATTATGCTAGCATTGACCATGACTAGCCACATAATCCCTTTTGATAAAACATCATTTACAATTAATTCTCTAAGAAAACAGTTTGCAAAGCCCTTTCCTAAAACAATAGGAGAAAACATAATGCCTTCCCTCAAAGGAGAATTTTAAAATACTGGTTAGTCAAAACCTTTCCAGAAAGTGAAATGGTACAAAGATAAATGGACAAATGAAAGAATTGCAGAGATTTACATTCAGTATGGTCCTGAAATCCTAAGAATATATATATGGTTAGTTATAGTGTAATATGCTGGTTCCCAAATGAGAATAAATGTAGATGTATAGAAAGGAAGTTAAGGCACAGAGTTATGAGAAGGTAAATTATTCATGCAGATCTTCATTAAATGAATATTTACTGAGCACCTAATATGTGGAAGATGCTGCTTTAGTGCTAGAAATAAAAAGGGGACCATGACAACTAGGGTCTATAATACCTAAATTCACTTAAGACAGATACAAATAAAAATCTGGAATGACCAACTGGTTATTTTTTTTATATTTCTGAGACTAAATAATTCTTCAAATGATTCTTGCTTTATTCACCATTGTTTATGTTTACTTAGTTACCAGACTAGACCCTAATTAAACATACCAAAGGATGCATTCCTAGTTTTCAGAAATAGCTGTTAGGGAAGAAGTACATATCCCACTTTCAATGTTTCAGCAGCTTTTGAGTCTACAGAAAGGCACCAGAGACTCAAGTACAAAAAAGGAAAGTGGCAATTGGGAAAGAAGGGCAAAATAAGGTCCCATAGTTCTATTGTTTGTTTATTTGTTGTTTTTCTTTTAAAGAAAAGAGAACTACAAAATGAGGTTGACTCAGAACTGGTCCTGGGAGAATAATTGAGAGCAAGCACATAGCCTTCCTCCATAGGCACATGCTCCATCTGCAACAATTTCTAGGCAGTGATGGCTTAGTTACATTAATTATCATTTTACAGGGTGCAAAAATACCTTCTGTTAATTGTTAGCTTAACTGTATGGGATACTAGAAAACTATCTGAAGTGTAAATTTAGAATTTCTTAATCAAACTGATCATATCATCCTTAACTCTTTGCTGAGTGTTGAATGATTTTCAATCCCTTTGTGGTTTGTAAATTAGACATTACAGTGTCTCGCTAATGCTGTAATATGAGCTAACAGTACAATAGAAAACAATTGAAAATGTATGTTTTTTTAATTAATGGACCAAATGCCACCTGTCAACAAATCATATGCCTGTAATCACTTCAATAAGAAATTAGTAAAGGATCTTTTGAGTAGGTTGAAATATGTAGCTTCCTGCTTTTCCACAATCCAGTTAAAAGTGTACCTGCATGTCTAGAACCATAAAGAAACCAAAACTGCCATTTAAATGTACTCATTCAAAGCACAAATACAATTTCTAACAAAACAAAGGCAAACATCAGAAGTTTAACATTCACTCATTGTGCTGCATGTAGACAATTTTTAACTTTAGAAGAAAACTATTATAGAACACATGGTTCTTATGCATTACCTCCTATGTAACAATACTTGAATATGTTTACTTTTTTTTCCCAAATTTTATTGCTTATATAATCCCAGGGATTCAAAAAGCATGAAGTTCAGTGTTCAGTAAATACACAGAACTTACATCAGGTACCTCCACCTATAATTAGAGAAGAAAGCATGATCCAAATATGTTTTTCTTTTTTCTGTAATTTATAATTTGATTTTCTCCATTTTCTTTTGTTATCAAGCATGTGCATACTAATTTAGATCTAGACTTTGATAAGCTGAAAATTCAAACCATGCATATACTTCATATATAGACTGACACTAACATATCTCATCTGTATTTGCTACTTTTTGGTGATGATTAAAAAAATAAAAGAAAATCGCTATTAATACATTTCACATATTCGGTATACTTGTATGTGTTGTCTTCTCCTTCCCAGAGTGGTTTATCTATCTTAGTTTTATTTTCTAAAAACATAAAACATTGAAATTGCAAAATATTAACAAAACAGAAAAATGATTTTTAATTATTTCATTTCACTAGAGTTGATTATCTATTTTCTCTCTAAAAATGGGTAGTAGTAGAAAAATAATAAAAGAAAAGAAAATTATATACAGCGATTCTACTTTGTAGATACATTTTAATTGGCTATGTTACTGATATTACAAATTTTTTTGTTAGTAGACTAATCAAACCAATTATGCTGTGCCACAGATATTTCCAGGAATTAAATGGGAGAACATATAATAGCTGAGGTTCACTCGTTAACAGTTTGTCCTATCATCATTTACTTCTGAATGCCTATATCACAGAAGATGAACTTAGACTTCAGAGGTACATTTTACAACTGTGCAGTTCCCTCCTTAATAGAGTCAGTGACTGGAACATAGCCTAATGCCACAAAGCAGAAGCTGACAGCATCCATTCCCTTCATTCATTTTGTATTTACTGGAGTCTGCTGTGTGCTTTAGCACCATGCTAATCACAGTTTGGAAATATGTGTTGCATGGTGAAATAGAATATTGAGATAAGCAGTTGTAAGAAACAATGTGAAGTGAAAACAGGCAAATTCAAACCAATACAAGCAAAATCAGTACAATTTCTAAATTTTGTGTGTATAGAAACACATGGTCCAATTTTTTAAGTTCAATTTGCTAAAACAGTTTTTTTCTTTTGGAAGTAGGCATGATGTTATTTTAACATCTGAGTGTTTAGCTCTATACTTACTAAATATTTATACTTGTCTTTTAGACATTTAAGCAAATTATAATTTTTCTAATGATTATAGAAATCCAAATTCTTATGAGAGTATTACATATTCATTAATTATACTCTGTGATAATATTAGACATTTAAAACTTATTTCAACTCTTTGACTACCCACAAAATTACCTATCAAATTTAATTTATTTTAAAATTAGTTGTGGAACTCTTAGGTTTGATTTTCAACTACTATTGCATCTCACTAATCGTGAGTGATTCCTTTACATAGCTCTCCTTCCCCCTGTTAATGGGTTGCTTCTTGGGCTGAAGAAAGTAACACATATTATAACTGTGTCAAAAATAAAATAATCCTCAAGCAATAGCCAGAAAGTACCCCTTGTGAAGAGGAAGAATTGATTCCATGCATTGACCATGTGAGATCAAGTTTTCTTATCTACTACTATATGTTCTTTATCAATTGGTGCTTAACTGCGTTCATAAGGAAGATTTCCAGATTTATAAATTTTAGAAGGGTGAGGTGTTGTGGGTCTTTTAGAGAAAGGAAAAGGGTGTGTCTATTAATAAATGAATGAGGTCATATCAGAAGTAGCTATAAAGTACTTAAATTGTGTGTGTGTGTGTGTGTGTGTGTGTGTGTGTAAATTTGTAAATCTGTGAGGTTTTGAATGAGCCTAGTTGATTGAGTAAGAAAAATTATTCACATGATTAAGACATGTACTTATAGTTCCTTTAATAAACCTCTATTCTGAGGAAGATTTTTTAAATCTACAAGACAGACTCTCCAGAGTTATTTATCTAACCATTTATAGACAAAAAACACAACAATGCAGCATTTGCCATGTATGTTATGCTATTATATCTCCACCATGCCTTCCACCTTACAAAAAGTCACACCCTCTGTCACTATTGTTTGCTTCCTTTTATTTGCTGCCCTCTGGCCTGTGTTCACATTGTTCTCATTATCAGAAGCATTTATTGTCCTTAACGGGTGTCATCTTTATCAGATTCAAGTTTATTCATCCTTTAAGATAAGGCTTCATTGATGGCTTCCCAATAAATTATTTCAAAATGTCATTATTCAGCAATATTTTCACTCTGTGTTACATAGTACTTTTGTTTTAATTCTTGGTACCAAATATTGGAAGTGCTATTTAAAAATAAAAGAATGTATAGTATAGTAAAGTGCAGCAACTTGGCCCAATCAATACATCTCTTGAATTTTCAACATTGTACTAAAAGAAAGAAGCACCTGTTATACATATTCTGAAACAATATACACAACTACATTTGCAAATGTTGACATTGTCTTTTTAAAAGAAAAATCTGAGAACAGTTGCTAAGGATTTCGTATTCACTCATGGTGTCTATGGAAACTGAGCCTTCATAGAACATGTAATCAGTAATAGAGAGGTACCTGGAAGAACGCCAGTGTCAAAGAAACAATGAGATATAACTTTTCAAAATTTATAAAGAGCAAAAATAAAATAAAAAACAGTATTACCTTGTACCTTTGGGTACCAGTGGAAGGTTTTAATTCTGAGGAAGAAATATAAAGGACAGAAAATCAAAAATCAAAACAATTTTTTTAGCCTGGCTTTGATTTACTGACACATTAGTAAAATTAAAATAATAATGTAGTCACTGCTTCTAATACACTCTGAGAATTGCCCCGTGATCTTGTATTATCTGTAAACCATGTAAGAATGTCATCGTGCTCTGAAAGTGCATTTATACTTCAATGATAAAGGAACACAATTTATTTTCTTTTTGCAATTTTGAACCCTGGCACATCTAACGATTTTGGACTTCATTAGATTACCATATCCTTGATGAAACTTCTAGTAGCTCGCTTCAGTTGATATAAATGAACCTTTAAAAGAATGGCTATTCCTTAGAGAAAAACAAATAGATTTATCTTTCTTTATTTAACTAATGATGTCAGATATAGTGTTTTCCTAGAATTTCATGTCTCCAAATAATGCTATGAATGCAATAGGACTTGTAAATTAATTAAAAAAAATCTATGTGTAGTTGGTTTGTGTAAAGATTCTTCAATAATACCTTCTTTGTTGTTTAATTTAATTTTTAAAAAGTGAGTGCTTTCTGTGTGTCAGGAATAAGTACCAGAAATAAATATCAGAAATCTGGAAAGTATCAGAACTAAGTACCAAATACCCAGTGGTAAGTATAAATAGACAAAATTCTTGCCCTCCTGGTATTACAGGTTAGTGAGCAAGAGAGATCATATTTAAACTATCAGACATATGAACATAAACTATGTGTCAAACAGTTCTTTTTAAAATAATAAATCAATATGATCATTCATTTAAAAGAGATAATTTAGAGATCATAAATACAGCAAAAACATATTTTGTATTAATGTTTTAAAAGTAATAACAATTACTCTTACATTATGGAACAATTACTAAATATTTTTAAATACCATCCATCCTCAGTTTTTTAGATTTTTATGGTATTTGAAGAAAGGACACTACTTCTGATTACAGAAGGATATTTATAGCTTGATATTTTGCCTAGCAATGCTATTATTCTCTATTCATTGAGTACTGTGTACTGTTTATTTTCTGATTTTCTAAGCAAATATGTTAAACTGAAGATTTAAGAATACACGGGACTTTTATAAACACTCACTGAAGTGAACGCTATTGGTCAGAAAAGTTAGGGATTGTAAACAAAAGAGAGGGAGGAAAATCTTGCACTAAGCAGCCATGATTGGAGAAAATAGGAACCAAAATCTCCAGGGGCCAGTTTGGGCCCTGCTGAATTACATTAGTTCAGGAAGAACTATTACAGTTCAAACCAATCAATCATTCCTTACTCAACCTCATGGGCTTAAATTCTGCCCTCAATTACACGCATCTAACTTTCATTCAAGTTTCAGGGAGTTATACATACGTTTAAGAGGGCAGGCTCTGGCCCTGCACGTTGAGTGGGGAGTAATTGATGACTTTCTCCTTGCTATATTTGGCTGGGTAAGCACAGTTAGTAGCATAGGCCTACACTCTTAAGCAGAGTGGGAAGCTGTTATAAAAAAATAGTCAGCCTTGAGTGCTGTAACAGATATTTAACAGCTGTTCTTCATTTCAAGATCTAAGAATGCCAACTTCACTAAGCATTAAGACGTGTATATTTTCTCACATATTCATCTCCTTAGTTTATTCCATTTTCTCTTTCCATCTCCATTATATTTTTTTCTTCTCTAATAAAGTGTTTCTTTTCCTTCTTTGCTCCCTTTTTCCTTATCTTTCTTTCTTTGTTTCTTTTTTTATCCCCCTTTGGCTTTTTAAAAATATTAAATGAGATAAAGTGCTTAGAACAACTGATACATTATAAGAGTTCAACAATTATTAGTTTTATTGTGACAGTTGCTATTTTTTATATTACCCTTGCTATTATTATCTTAACTTTTCTTTGATTTAAGGAGGTTTTGAATATATATGGGAATGGCAATCTTTTAATCTTGGTAAGATTTTACTTAGGAAGTTTTATCTTTTGTGTATTTGTTTTAAATTACTTATTTTGAGCCAAGCTTACAAGCACACACTGAATTTACTGATTCAAAGAAAATCTTAGTGATATTTCTTAGGCATTATCCTTTCAAGAGAAAAATGATAGAAAAATCACTTAACCACATTAAAATTATTCCCAAGAACATCACTGCAGAGCTACAATACCTGACCAAATAACTTTAGCTTCCTGAGGTGAATAAACATTGAATTGGTTTGCTTTAAGTATTTTAAAAGATATCATTTTAATAACTGTACTCTTTTATGATAAGATTTATTAAGATAGAGGATGATACAGGTTAATTGTTTTTGATAGGATAAAATTTGATGATATATATTTTAAAAAACTATTATAATTTTAAATAATATATAATGTTTCAAAAAATATATTAATATATCTGTTAAATATATTATATGCAGTAAAATCATTTTTTCAACATTCTAACTGCTAGATACTATATTCTGCTGTACCAGAATACTTAGGAGTATAAAAATTATGTTATAAGAATTTTACAATAAAGTCCTCTAACAGAACAATATATATATTTTAAAATATTACAATTATGAGTATACATTATAAAAAAGGCTCAATGAACTCCTAGGTCCCTCTCTTCCTCAAATCACCATTTATTCTGCATGATTTCCTCTTCAGCTTTCATGCACGTAAGTTCCGGTATATGATGCCCTATTCAGTTAATTCAACTTCTTCTCTTATGTCCCTTTCCACAATGCTAGAAATGTGTAAGTTTACTCTAATCCTTCTATTGATAAGTTTTATTAATAAAGCAGCTATAGTCAAAGAGCATTTGTGAAGTAGTAACATTGGTGTTTAAGAGAAGGGGCGATGGAGACAGATTGACTTGAATTTTGGTTCTGCAACTTTTAAGCCGAATACTTAATCTTTTATTTTCCAAGTTTCTTATCTATAAGTAAAGATAATGATAAATTTCTCAGATGGTTATATATAATATGCTAATATGCTAATAATAACATATCTAAAGACATTTGGAATACATAGTTAGTATTCAATAAAAGTAATTATAAATGAAGGTATCTGTGTTTTATCAAAAACTTACTGAGAAAAATAAAAGTATTAAGTAGAAATAAAAATCCAATCAGTGTAAACTGGTCTTTCCCCAACATTTTGGACTCTTTAAAAACACTAACTGTATAGGACATTAACTAACCTAACATGAAAGTAAATTTTGTTATCAGATAAATTGGAAAACTCAGGTTAAAAAGGTAAAATTTTAATGCAAAACTCCACAGTCTTCATGATGAATCTTCCAAAGAGATATAATTTAGGTAATATTTCTAAAACAAGTTCAATTCTGAAACTTCTTCTGTTCGTGGAACATCTCAGAGTTTTATTGTTCAAAAAACTGCAATTTGACTAAGATTTGTTTCTAATGGATTTAAAGTTTTAGTTCTATACCTGTGGATTTATGTCATCAGATATAAAATAATTAGGGTTTTGACTTTAAAGGCCTGTGATTTCCTAGTTTTTTCTTTTAAGGAAATAATCTTATTCATAATTTTATATTGATTACAAGTAAAAATGGTAATAGTTTGGATACATTGGGTTCAATAAAACATTAAAATTAATTTTATTTATTTTTACTTTTTTATATGCCTAAAAACATTAAAATTATTTACATGTTAGGCTGACAAGACACCTGTTTTAAACTGGACAGAAAATAATGGCACTGTCTCATTTCAAAAGGTATGTATCATCAGCCTACTGACTGACACCTTGAATTTAGCTCAATAAGACTAGGATGACCATATGCACCATTTGAAAGGAAATAGTACCATTGTTCTCTGACCCATTGGTCAACCAACAAATGATTCATACCAGATTTTTACTGGATAGTGCTACTTTAGGTTTAGCCAAGAGGCAATAGCTCAAAGAACCACACTTTATCACCCCATCTTGCCTCCCTGATGCTACTGACAAACAATATTCAGAGATCACAGTTCCACAGAATAATTTAAACAAAGAAAATTTTAAAATTTTACTCTAAATTCTTAGAAAATAAGATCGATCTCAGGTAATTATGCAAAATTACTATAAAATCTTTCCTTTAAAAAAAAGACCTGAAAACCTGATAGTCAACAACTAAAAAACTGAAGGATCTCTTCAAGCCAAAGAAAACAAATATTCTTCAGTCCTAGAACTGTACATGAGGAATACAATTTCAGGCTAAAATGGCTAAGTTAAGGGCTATAGACAATCATAGAAATAAGAGGTTTTCAAGTTTTCATTTTTATCTAGGTTTCATAATGCAAAACCAAAAAATTCACTTCACTGGAGTGAAACAGAAGAGACCTACCAGGGGAAATTTAGAATGTAAGAGATATTGGAATGAAAATTTAGTTATACTGAAAGGTAAATAGCATAGGAAATTTATAGGCAAAATTCTCCTTGCTTATTAAAGATAATGGATGGATGAATGGTTATAAGACAGACAGAAAGATAGGTATGATATATAGCATATGATAGAGTAAATTATGATTCTGACTTAGTGGGATTGTGTTTTTTGGATTTATTCATATTTATACATTCAAAGATGCAGAGAATTAGAGTTACATATACAATTCTTAACTTAAGAATATTTGTGACAGAACTATATTTGCCCACTAGTGAAGCATACAGTACAGATTGGTTTATTGATTCTCCAACTAATGAATTCAGTAAAAGAGATGTTCAGTTACCAGTTCATAGACATGTAAAAAGGAAGTCTAATAACAGCTGACTATTTATTACTCAAAACATTAAGTGGAAGTTATAGAAAAATAGCTGATATTCTGCAACTTAAATCAGATATGAGATGAGCTCATTCTTGTTCTATGGTATGTCTTGGGAGTTATAATTTTTTCTTCTGAAGTTTGTTAATGTGCTAAACTGATTAATGACCCCCAAATTATCCCTATCCTAATTTCCAGAACCTGTGAGTATTTTATCTTATATAGAAAAAAATAGATTTTGCAGGTGTATTGCAAACGACCAAGGCCAAGGAGGTTTCCACTGGATCTGGGCCGACTAAAGAAAAATTGAGGAGCTGCAGGCAATTTAAACATGGCCTGTATTCCAGAAGCAAAGTAGCAACAAAATGGCATCTGGAAGTTCAACCTCAATAGCTCATAGCCCCCTCTCAGAGTCCCCTCCCCTTATATAGGCAGAAGAACAAAAGTGGCAGGCAGCCAAGATGTAAGCTCACAAGGCACATAAGCAACAAAATGGCTGCCACCTGGGAAAGTGTAAGTCCTGGTTCTATAACAGGTGTGTGTCATTATAGCAGAAGCATGATGAGAGAGCCTAAGTTCCTCCATTTTCCCCACACTCCACCCTTCTGGGTTTCTTCCCTCACAATCTACGTGATGGATGTCTCCTGCAATGTCCCCTGTGCGAGTATGTTACACTGCATCCAAATACCACAACAACACATCAACATAGATGATAGGCAAGTTCCAAACTTTACCATTACTCACATAGTCTTTTGTCCAGCATGGAGGAGCCAGTGCAACCATTGTGCCATATCTCCAACAGGAACAGTTTCTAACTATCTCACCTTTGCCTAGATATCTGCCTCATCATTGCCTGGATGGACCAAAGGAGTGTGTCCTATGACATGATATACCATCACCTGTTTCTGATGCCCTACAGTTCATAGGTCTTTCCACATGGCTTGCCCCCAGAGCAGTCAGTGCATCACCATCTAGTGGTTAAGATGGTGATCCAGAGCCTCAAGCCTCTGAAAACTGCCAAACTACCAGTGCTGATTACCAATGGGGATAGCTCATTAGTAACCACTACCCACATAGCCCCGAGTTCAGCCCATTGTCTGCTTTGTCCCATACCAGCATCATACCAAATGGTCTCAGTGGGATGATGGGAGGTGACAGCAGTCCATTGTAAGGGTTGGCCCCTGCTAGAGCTGTCTGTATATGAAGCATCTCTCATGATGAGCACTTGCTCTTCTATGAAGGGGCTGGCCTTCAGATTACTTTCAAAGTATTGGGAGGTTGGCTCCCACACAGCCACATAAGTCACAGGCCTAAGGATCTCTTGGATCTCAGCTCTCAAGTGACTATTACTCAGAACACTGCACTGTTGCAAATATACCCCTAATTTTGCCAGTGTAGGCATTTGAGCAGTGCTACTGCATGGTTTTGTGGTCCAATCACATACACTGTGATCGGATACATGCTCTGTACAGTCACAGGGCAGTAGCCATAACACTTTCCATTGTGAAAGGGCAACATACACCACCACCAATTCCTTTTTCAGCAAAGAGTAGCAGACCTCAGCCCCCTTTCATAATTGAGACCAGAAACATAGGGGTTGCCGCAAATGTTCAGAACACTGCCATAGACCCCAGCCAAAGCCTTCTGCCATGACATGTAAATTCAGCTCATGAGGCTGGGCAGGGTCAAACACATGCAGACATTAGGCCACTTTAATGGTGCACTTGGAGGATTCAAAGGCAGCGTGGGCCCCCTCCATCCAGTCCCAGTGAGCCCCTTTTTTAACCAAGGAATACAAGAGCCTTAGCAGTTGAGTTAAATGGGGCACAAATCCTCTCCAATATCCCAGGAGTCCTAGAAACATTTGCAATTACTTAATAGTGGTAGGGACAGGGTAGGCTTTGATCTTATCTATAACCATGTTGGGAATAACTTTCATCTTTCCCAACCAAACAATCCCCAAGAACTTATCATATAAGCCAGGTTCTTGCAGCTTTTTGTCATTGAGCACCCAACCACATGTTTTCCGCTGGGTTAGGAGAGCAGGAACAGTGCCTTCTACATCTGCAAGAGTGTCACTAGTTAACATGATATTCTCAATGTAATTGTACAGGTATACATTTTCAGGTAGACACCATCGTGCCAAGTCCATTGTCACCAGTCCATGGCAAAGCGTGGAGCTAGGCTAAGCAAGAACTATGAGGAAGGACTATGATAGTCCACTGCTTGCCTTCCCACATGAATACAAATTGATCTTGGCTTTTGAAGGCTATATCAATGGAGAAAAAGGCATTAGCAAGATCAGCAACAAAATGATAGTTCCCCAACTCCTGACTCAGGCAATCCATCAGGTTTGTCACTAATGGAACCTCTACGTGCAAAGGTGGCACTAACTTATGTAACCTCTACATGCAAAGGTGGCACTAACTTATGTAGTCAACTGTCATTTGCCAGGTGTCATTTGGCTTTTTCACTTGCCATACTGGAGAGTTTTTCAGTTCCCATATGGCCCCAGTTATGTCATGATGGCCTCCCAGCAGCCTGTACTGTTTGGTGTGTAAAATCCATTGGGGATGGGCAACTGTAAAGGTACATGCACAGCATGCCCTCGCACCACTGCCTCACCACCCACACTCAGAAGCAAAACTCTTCTGCCATAATGGTTAACCACAACCCTTGGAAAATATTCACCCCTAACATATACTCAGAAATGGGCAAATCATAAACCCTATACATCTGTGTTGGCAGATGGCCTATCTTCAATAGGATGTCTCTGGGTTTCACTTGATTGCTTTGCTCCCCATAGCTATCAATGACTTCTAGATCTCCAGAGAATTTCTCTGGATGTCCATGCAAAAGGGAACATCCAGCAACCATATCCACTAGGACCACTTGAATGCTTTGCCCCTCACAGCCATCATGGACTACTAGGGCTCCTTAATTCCACACAGCAAACACAGACTGCTAGGGCTTTGGGCTCCATTGCCCTTTTAACCTTGGCAGAGATGAGATCCACCCACAGTTTGGTTTGGGTCATCCTAAGGGGTCCATTTCTCTTGCCTGTTGGTGACTTCTTGGCTACCACATGAACATTTTTTGCTTGCACCTTGTCTCAGCCTCCCTGACAATGGGGCAGCTCCCATAAGGTGCCAGGATCACCACAAACCAGCTGAATGGAAAAGAGGGAACAAAATTGTAGCTCTGATTCTCCATCCTCCCCCAAGGAGTCTATCACAACAATGGGGGTGGTTCTTCCTCCTTTTCCAAGGAGTCTGACATAACAGTGGGGGACCCCATTTCTGATCCTGAACTCAAGCACTGGCCCTCTTTCATCAGCAGCTGCCTGGCTTCCTCTATAGCCTGCAACTGTGTCTTCAATGGGTCCAACTCAATTTGAAGTGTCCAGAGCTGCTTGGTCTCTTCCACAGTTTGCACCTCCTTCTTCATCAGGTCTAGCTCAGTCTGGACTTGCACCACTTCTCACAAAGCCACCTCTGACACTGCCTGCAAGGCTGTAAGAAAGAGCCGCCTCAGGCCCCAGCCCTGTGTGAGTGCTCATCTTGTGAAAAGTCCCTTCCATCACCCCGAGAGCCTTCTCCACACAAATGGGCTTCCCATCCACCTCAGGCTACCTCTGAGGAGGTGCCCATGTAGAGAGAAGATGTGCCATAGAGTAACACATACTTGTGGCCGGCCACCCCTCAATCCCACCCTCTGGGGGTGGTGTAGGCTCCCTACTCATCTGCTTCAAATCCTGTTCATGAACCAAGTGTATTGCAAATGACCAAGGCCAAGGAGGTTTACATTGGATCCAGGAAGACTGAAAAAAAAAAATCGAGGAGCCACAGGCCACTTAAACATAGCCTTTATTTCAGAAAAGGAATAGCAACAAACATGGCATCTGTGAGTTCTCCCTCAATAGCTCATACCCCACAGTTCCCTCCCAAAGAGTCCCATCACCAGCAGAATAACAAAAGTGACAGGTAGGCAACAAATGAGCTCAGAAGGTACATAAATAAGAAAATGGCTGCCACCTGGGAACATGCAAGTCATGGTTACATAAAAAGTGTGCATCATTCTGACAAAAGTGTGGCAAGAGAGCCTAAGTTAATCCATATTCCCCACAGCAGGTGTGGATAAATTTAGGATCAAGAGATAGGGAGATAATCTTTGATTATATTGTTGAGTCCAGTGGATTTGCAGAAATCCTTACAAGAGGGAGGCAAGAGAGTCAAATGCACAGATTAGGTCATCTAACAACAGAAGCAGAGGGAGAAAAGTTGATGAGATACTGGGTCAGAAGTGAGGGAAGGAAGACAGTGCTCATTTTATAAAAGTCAGAAAAAAAGATGTTCCCCTGAACCAGTCAGCCAACACCATGACTTCAGTCAAATGAAACTAATTTTGGACTTTTGGTCACTAACACTGTAAGATAATAAATTTTTTGTTTTAAGCCATGAATTTGTGGTAATTTGTTATAAACAACAACAGGAAACTAATACTACAATACTTCTCTATAATCAACGGTGTGCAGCACATCATTGAAAGGGTCTGATTTTTATGGCAAGCATACTAATAATTCAATGGTAATTCTTGAGCTGTCAATAGCAATAAACAGTGGCTACCCCTACAGTCTAATAAATTGCACCCATAAATGTGATTCTGAGCTGAATAATTCCTTTTTCAAAGCCTAAAAAAGAGATCTGAGAGGAGCTATTAAAACCTAAAAACAGCTTAGTTTTCAAAAAGAAAGTTGATTCTAGAATTTACGTTAAAAAAGTAAATCCTGCCCAAAGCAATCCTTGAATGATTGTTTTAAAAAATATTAAAATAAGATACTGTTTATCATTTGAAATTTATGTATAGTATAGCTCTTTGTAGCCACTGAATTTAAATAGATATCCCTTTCAAAACTATTTTAAAATCAAAAGCAAAGAAGAAAATCAAAACAACAATAAGAAATATAAAATTGTCAACTACCCCCAGTCCCAAAGCCATTTACCTTCCCATCCTATTATAGGAGGAAAGAGCCAACAGAGTATGTTTGTAACTGTGAATCTTTGGTCAGCAAATCTAAAATAGATAATTAAGATTTGAAGTAGGGCCCATAACTTAGCATCTTTATATTCCTTCCATAATATAGTGAGCACAGTAGACTATCAAGCATTTCATGTTAAATGAGTAAATTAAAATTGACCCATATTCATAATGAAAGTTATTTACTATCAATTATATTATACTCAGATTACAAGTAAAAAAGTTACAATGGATAATATACAGTGTATTTTTCTTTCCTAAACAATGAGTTTGTGGATAACTTAACCTTAAAGTCTCCTTCAGGATTTATTCACCTTCCTAGATGTGCTCTTTGCTCTTTGGGCTAACCCTTCACTCCACACCTGGGTCCAGATGAAGCATTGTGTTTTGAGATATGCTCAATGACTGCTCAAAAGAGACTGTACTTACAAGAAAGTGTGTAGGAATTAATTAATCTTGGGGTAATATTTGACCAATGAGAGGCATGCTATGGCTCATACTTAAATCCTTTGATTTTCCTCTTTGGAGATATTCCAGGCAAATAAGCAATTAGTTTAGTGTTTTTGGTGATGCCTTGGAGAAGCTAATAATGAACCACCTTGTATATTGTCCCACTTTTCCAGCCTTACTTTCTTTATCCTCTCACCCTAATTTTCCTGGGATTTTGATCCCCAATAGAGAGTTGGCAACTGATTTTTGCCCCGGGCTATGTTTTATAAGTATCTTTGACTAAGAGAGGTTTTATTGTGTCTTAGTCAAAGATACCTAGATAGCTTTACTCTACCACGGCATAGAAAATAACAATTTAGTTTTGCAGAGTCAACGGAAGTTGCAAATTAAAACCCTCTGTCTCCAAAAAAATTGGCACTAAACACTATACATTGTTACTCCACTTGTATCTGAGGAATGAAATATTGTGGGACCTAAAACTCACATATACATGAAGGCATCTTAAGTGTAAATAAAGATTTACCTAAGTCTTAGACTTAGTAAATTGTAGGATAGTTCATTCCCAAATATTTAAATTACCTATAAGTGACTTTCAAACTGAACTTTGAAGACCAGGAGTAATAAAATAATAAGTGGCTTTTTTTTTTTACAAAATTAGGAGAATATTTTCCCAAGCTAACACATACCTGAGAAAAATTCCTATTTTTTTCTTCAAATTCAATAAAAGTATTTTAAATCATGTTCTGCCTTGAGTCTAGCTAAGGCTATTGTCCAGTTAATTTTTAAGAGTACTTTATGAAAATCAAGGAATACAATTTTTTAATCTGATGACAAAAATATCCTGGGTATTACTCCTAACTATATTGTACTTCTTTTTGAGTTAGAAAAGATATAGCTAATAATACAAAAGCAAGTATTCCTAAACCTAAAGTCATCTAATAGTTGCAATAAAGATAATGGATTAAGAGACTTGAGCATAAGTAAGTAAGTGTTTTCCCAGGAAAGTGATTTATTCATGGTAAACGGATATGATTGCTCTGCTTCATGGGTGTTATGCAGTTGCACAGTAACCCATATAAAAAGGCCCCTTGGTTCAGTGCTCCCCATTTGTCTTCCTGGAACTCTTCATGTTTTGGGGAAAAGGTATCCTACATTTTCATTTTTAGTTGGGTTTTCACAATTTATGCAGCCAGTTCCTCACCACTTAAAAACTTGACTGTGGATTCAGTTCCATTTTTAGCATGTTTCATTCCTAGAGTTTAAACAGCAAGGATTAAAAGTATATACTTCAAATAATTCTGAGATTTCCATCAAACTACTTTTTTCCCCATCTCCATTGTGAACTTTGACTTGTGCCTGTCCTGTGTGCCCCATAAGCAAGTCATTGCTTAGGAGCTCAGGGACTGGATACCTCTGACTTTTTGTGTTTGAGTCCTGTCTTTGTTATCTCTCCAGAAGCCTCATCATTTACAGCAATTCCCCCTCCCCAATATTTCTGAATCATGAACTCTTGCTCTATATAAGATTTTTATTGGAAAAGACACTCTTTTTATATTGCCTCAAGATCAAATGAAAATTGATTTTAAGATACATAAGGCTTCTATCAGTATACTCTAGGGATGGCTTAGTTTCTCTGAGTCTCTCATATTCTTTAAACCCACATGGTATTTTTCATTCTGTCTCTGGATATATGAAAATATACGTTATCTCATTATACACCCCTCATGTTACCTCATGACTTTTCTTACCTACTTTCAGTTACAGCATCCCCTGCAAACTATATTATTATTATTATTTGGTATCGCTTAATGTAAGTATCAGAGAGGGAACTTATTTGGCCTATTTTTTTTCAAGGCAGGCTACGTCACATTGACTTTCCACTCTAGGGGTTGCCAGCCCATGAGTCAAAGGCACATTTCAGGTAGCAAATGACATAAATCGTAAGGGCCAGAAAGAGAATCATGGGATATACAACTTGGTTGCCTATTAAGAGCTATGATTTCTATCAGGAGTGGCTGTAGGCATGGTAGCAAATATATTTAACATGTAAGTTAATAATCTTGACTCCAAGTTCCAAAGTCCCCATGGTACCAGCTAGAATATTATATGATAGCATAACAGTAACTTCCTTGGTTCCAGTAATGAGATATTCAGATTCCTTGTTCTACTCTTCAACAGCTACCACAACTTTTCAGGCTGAACACTCACTGCTTGAATTCCCATAAATTTTCTATTCTTGGACATTTTCAAAACAAACCATCATCTCTTTTTGGGCTAACCTATTTCTAAATATTGTCCAGGCACATTATGACTCTCTCTCTTGCTAATCATATTCTACATTTGATATATATATTTTTTTTAGGTTATTAAAAATTGTTTATCTCTATTTAAAAAAAGATTATTCAAGAAATAGTGTCTTGATGCAGTATATATTGATTTGAGAATAAAAAGCTGTTTTGCATTGATTTCATGTTGTTTTGTTTACACTCAAAACATTTCAGAAGTTAGCTAACAAAGAACAATTGAAATTCTTTTTCTTCCTTAATTTTTAAAACTAGTTATTTTTATAAAATTTTCCTAGTTATTTTAATAAAATGTTATATCTTGAATTTTGGTCTTGTTATCCCCAATTTTCTACATTTTGCCCTTTATCATGAGGTATCAAATCAAAGTTTGAAGTACAAAAAGTTTTGTCATTGTACAATCTTAAGCTCTATCTTAAATTATAATGTAATGTCTAGTATTTGTAAGAGGTATATATCCTCTATTTCTTTCATTCTTTAGATAGAAGTTTAGTTTATGAATATCCTTACTTTAACATAATTTACCTACAAAAAAATACAAAAAGTATCACAGTTTATATACCACTGATAGGTTAAATGTCATAACTTCTTTTTATTTTTTTGATATTCTAAGAATATTTTCTAAGAAGAATAAAGCAAATCACTATGAAATAGAATAGAATTATGCCCTAAAATATGTATATAGTTTTTTAACATAAGAGTCAGGATATATATACACAAAATTTTATTTAAAAAAGCACAATTTTATAAAAAAAAATTAATAATTAATAATTAAATAATAAAGTCTCCTTGCATTATATTTGGAAATTGTTTTATTAAGATAGAAATACCTTTATGCCAGCATTGTTTCAGACACAAATAATATAAACTACATGATATAGACTACATGAAGAAAAAAACATTTCACGGAAAATAAAAGCAACACATCAGATTTTTATGTCTAAATGCTGTGTTGTTTTTTGCCTATGCTTTGCCTCTTTTTGAGAAAAAGCATCTTGGCTTCTATCCTTAATTTCAAGCATTTGGTCATTTAGATAGAGGCACAGATGCTCACTTGCTTAAGTAATTGTATTCAAATGATTTTTATTGCCTAAAAATGATTTCACTGCTGGATATTGCCTATGGTTTAGAGTGTATAGCACAAGGCATTTACATAAATGATGAGTTAGTTGTCTTCAACTTGAATCTTGCCTGAAGAGACTAACAGGCAACGTCTAGCTTCATTACCTTTTAGGCGTTTAATGTACAATATTTATTAGTATTTCTAATTTCTCAGCGTCCATGACAATTCTTCTGTCCCATTTAATAGCTGTTTGTGATAAATGCTCTTGCATACCTGTGGTTTGATAGTATTCTTACCATTTATCACCTATGTAAAATAGTAGAAAAAGAACATCTTTATACAGTGTCCTAAATCTCACTCTATTATATCATAGGATCTATGTGTTAAAATGTGTGTGTATGTGTGTGAACACATACACATACATACAAGTATATATGTAAAGGTATATACATATATACATATATTATATATAAAATAAATTCATAGATATGCATACTATCATTTTCTGTTCACTTTAAAGCAAGTTTTAAAAGCTTAGTAAGATGTTTTCCTTTTATAAGTAGAAGTTAATAAAGAGTAGTAGCAATATCAAAATCACTGAATGCAACACTGAAGTAATTTTATGACTACATTTGCAAACCAGATCAGTGTTTAAACCATTGCACAGATCTAGGAACAGGAACTGGGTTTCAGTCCCTAGTCAGTTCTTTACAGCCTCTCAGATTTGTCAAGTAGCTGAATGTTCTAAGTCTCATTTTTCTTACCTGTGAAATGGGATAATAAACTGCTTTTTATCTAAAAATTTTTATCTTCTATATTTCTGTAACTTAGCAGGGTGCTCAGAACCTTGCAGAAGCTCAATAAATACTTGTTTATCAGACAAACTGAAGTAAGTGACTGTATCAGATGATCTTTTTAAGGACTGTCCTAGTTCAAAAAAACAGTAAATTATATATGAGGTCCACTTTTCTCTTTTTGAAGGCAAGTAGCAGAGAAGTGTAAACACAAATGACAAAAGGGAGACATTTTTATGAGAAATAGTGTCATATGTTTAAATGCTTAGCCACTTTCTGAGAAGTGAGGCTTCTGGATTCATTTTGAAGTACTTTGTAATAAATAGAAATATTTATATTTGTTGTTGTTCTTTGCCAATGTCTCTTTAATTTTCTTCAGTCTTTCTTTCCTTTTTTATTTTTAAATTTACTGGTTTTTATTTTTATTGTTAGAATTATTGGGGTGACATTGGTTAGCAAGAATTACATAGGTTCCAGGTGTACAGTTCTACAGTGCATTTTCAACTTGTTGTATAATGGGTTCACCACTGAGTGTGAGTTCTCTTTCCATCACATATAATTAACTCCCCTTCCTTCCTCTCCCTCCCATCCCTCTTCTCCCATCCTCTCCCCACTTATCCCCAAATAAGCATTAAACTATTGATTGTGTCCATGAGTTTTTTTTGTTTTTGGATATCTAAGTCCACAAATTGTGGACATTTGAACAAAGTAAACCTGCGGTAAACCACCTTGGGAAAATATATATCATTATAAATGATAAGCTCAGTAAATGCTACAGACTAAGGTCATATGTCCCTTGTTTTACTACTCAAATTGGAGTTGCCTCTAATTGACCAGAAAAACTGAAATTCAATCTATCTCTTTCCATTTTACCTTCCTTTTAGATTTCCTCAAAATGTAGAAATTTATGAAGTGCTGATGAGAAAGCTGATTCTGCTGACCCAAATAGGGATCTTCTGAAGTCTGTTCAGTGGTCTCCATTGTTGCTCTGCAATGATACATGTTCTTATCACCGACAGCTCATACAAGTTAACATGAGGTTATACAGATCAACTGAGTCAGGTCTTTACAAATCTGATGCCTTCATTAAGCTCTGCCCACAATACCCTCCAACTTTTCAAATTTCTAAGTGCATTTTACCTCATTTAATTCCTTGTAAAATCATCAAAAAGTCAGCAATTTCAGGAATATTCTGTCCATGTGGCTACCACATTTGTATTTTACTGAAAACCATTTTTACTTTCCCAATTAGGTGATTCACCTCTAAGCCTGACATATCATCAACTATCTTTTGCCCTCCCAAATTGAATCATGGTAGCTTTCTTGCTTCTTTCTGGGTATAATAATAATAAAAGTTATCTAACAACATAAGTTAAATCTTTAATTAAGAATTTTGCTGTGAATATTTGCAATATTTATATGGAATAAAAATTAATACACCATTTAAAGAAGATAATTGGATATGTTCATTATTCACTTTGAAAACACTTTCCTCTGTTAATTTCAGTGTATTTATGTTACCTATTTATTACCTTATTTCATTAATTAAAAATATCATGAGGGCAGGAACTACATATGTCTTTATCACTGTTATATTTTCAGCAGCTTTCTCATGACTGACACAAAATAGATTCCCATACATATGAGGGCTGTCTGGAAAGCATCCAGCTATGCAATATAAAAAAAGAGAAACTTATGACTGAATTTTTTTGCAGACAGCCTTTTTATACATTTATTAGGTTAAAAAATATAAAGATTGGAAGAAAATGGCAATGTGAGAGGGACTCCTGAAAAATTCCTCTGGAGATTACAATTGATAAAATACCTATACCTCAACCAAGGACCCCTCTACACAATGCACAATCATGGCATTAAGGTACCTGCAGAAGGACAGATGGTTAAACAAAGGAGAAATAAAAGGGAAAGAACAGGATGCAGCCAGCGCAGGTCCCCACTTGGAACTCTACCACAGGGGGAGGGAGGAGGAAGGTGGCAGGAGAATGCACTGGGCCTCACTTGGTCTGCAGGACAAAGAAAAGAAGGCCCACAGGTGGGGTGTGAGATACCACAAGCACCTCATTTTGGCCCCGAAGGTGCAGACCTGGCTGCAAAGTGCAGTGGTTGGACTTCACTCTGGCTCCCAGAGGAATAGAGCAAAGGGTTGGTGAGGAACCTCAGTGAAAATGTTATGGCCAGGAAGAAAAAGAGAGGGGGCTGTATGCATACTTATCCTGGTCCATAACCAGGACGATCATACAGGACTGACCCCAAGGCTCTGGGTAGAATCCATGCATAGAGCATACTGAGAACAGAAAGGTGCAATCACATCCAAACTCCTTGTACAACCCCCAAAGCCACAGGAAGAAATCAAAGCCATATACATCCCTCCCCCACAGACTTCTGCTTGCCCAGTATCAGCAGCATTCACAAAATCTGCAGCAACACTTTTGTCAAAATGAGAAACCAGAGAAAGACAGCTCAAATTTAAAAGATGCGGACAGATGACCCATCAGAAACAGAACTTAAAGCAATGATTATAAAAATGCTTAAGGAACTGAATGATAATTTCCACAGAGATATAGCCACATCAGAGAAGACTTACAAATCATGATAATGGACCAAAGAGAGATAACAACTACATTAACTAAAATGAAGGACAGAATAAGAGTCACTAAAATAGACAAAACAGAAGCACAAAGCAGTGATTTGAAGGAAAAGCCAGCCAAAAGCACCCAGCCAGGTCAATTAAAAAGTTATTTTCAAAAAAAGGAGGATGAATTGAAATTCCTCTGGGACTATAAAAAATGAAAAAATATTAGAATAATAAAGGTGCTGGAAGGGTAAAAGCAAGGGATCAAGAAAGTATTGGAAGAAATAATGAATGAAAATTTTCTTAATTTAACCTTGCAAAAGAAATAGACATACAAATCCAGGATGCACAGAGAATTTTAAACAAGATGATCTCAAACAAGAATACACCAAGACACATAATCAAAATGGCAAAAGATAAAGAGAAAATTCTAAGAACAGCAAGAGAAATGCAAGTAGTAACTTATAAAGGGACACCCATTCAACTCTCTGCTGAGTCCTCACCATGTACTTTATGTGACAGAAGGGACTGGCAGAAAATATTCAATGTGATGCAAACCAAGGACCTACAACCAAGAATAATATATCCAGCAAGCTAGCATTCAGAATTGAAGGACAGATAAAGAGCTTCTCAGATAAGAAAAACCTAAAGGAGTTCATCACCACCAACCAATACTACAAAGAATGTTAGAAGGACTTCTTTCAGATGGGAGGAGGGATGGGAGAGTGGGTAAAATAAGGGAAAGGGATGAAAAAATTTAGTTTGATAGTTAATACAAAATTGAAAGCAACATAGAAACAAAACTCATGGACTGTCACTAATTCAGTAGTGACCTGAGGGTAAGTGGGGAAGGGATTGGAGGAGAAGGGACAAGAACACAAACATATGATGATGGAAAGAAAAATGACTCTGGGGGATGAACACATAATACAACACACAGAAAATGTAATGTAGAATTGTACACCTTGGACATATGTAATTTTTACTGATCGATGTCACCCAATACGTTAAAAAAATACTTAACAAATAAAGATTGGCTTTTCAACCATTTAACTGAAGCTTGTTTTTTAAGTAACATTTTACTAAAATTATGAGTTTCCCTATCTATGGAAATGCTTTATCATATATAGGTTTCCAAGTTATAGCTTGCATTTTTAAATTTTTATCTAAAATTTATCTGTTCTACTTCCTAGCAACCTATCAAAACCCTGTTTTCTCTCTGAACATAAATGCTTCTGTTTACTTTTTTTATATATTGAATAAATCAGTATTTTAAATAAAATTTTTGCCTATTTCTAGCTTATATTCCACATCTCTACAAACACACACACACACACACACACACACACACACACACATACACACACACACAGAAAAGTTGTTGAGTTTTTTCTTCTGTGTAAATATAAAAAGGATTGTGTAACTTACATCATATTAAGAAATAATGGGAGCTCCCTAATGGTGTAGTGGCTTAAGGCTTCGGCGTTGGCGTTGTCAGCGCTGCGGCCTGGGTTCGATTCCCAGTCAGGGAGCTACCCACATACCAAAAAAAAAAAAAAAAAAAAAAAAAAAAAAAAAAAAAAAAAAAAAAAAAAAAGAAATAAAATATAGGCTCTTGAGCCATTTTCCTGCTCCATCCCCTCCTACCTCTTAGGAATGTACTTTTCCTATTAATAAACTCTCTCTTTGTTTCACCTTATTTTCCTTTTAATACACTGCTTCTTGGTTTCACCTCTAAAAAAATAAATAACAGTTATTTAAAACAGTAACCATCCTTCATTCTGTGTAAAGTGATTTGTATGAATTATCTCACAATATACTTATAAATACTTATGAAATAATTTTATTAACCACATTTTATAGATGAGAACTCTGAGGGTTAAGGTAAACAAGTAAGAAGTGAAGTCTCAGATATATTATTGGCAACTCGATAACCTTTCAGAGATTTTTCTTACTCCAGAATCTATGTGCATAACATGTATACCATATTGCAAATGATCTTATGCTCCTTCAATTTTTATTAAATTTCCTCCTTCAAAAGAGAAAAAATACCTTTTTAGTTTTGCTTTAACTGAAAAAACAATTTTTTCACATGTATATTTTAGAATATTATCTATACAAATCAAAGCAACATACTGCTTGTTGGACAGATATACCTTCTTTTTCATTAGCTTGAACATATAAACTAATAAGAGCATTTAAGTTGTGAAGCCATCTTCTTTTAGGACAAAAAGAATAAAAGCAAATCATACATGTACTAACATTTCTGTGATTAATTAGTTGAGTAACTTTAGACGTGGACTAAGCCATTGACATTATTTAGTACTCAGATTCTATGTCTAAATATCTAAAATAAAGGTGGTATGTTAGATTACCTCTTAGTATATTTTCAAGCTCCAGAGTGTGTTTGTATATGTTTCTGATGCAGTGTAAAAATCAGATATTTAATTTGACTGTATATTTTTTATATGTAATACTTTTTAAAATTGAGTTCCACATATATACAATGGAATATTATTCAGCTATAAAAAAGATGAAATATTGCCATTTGCAATAAAATGGATGGACCTGGAGATCATCATGCTTAGTAAAATAAGCCAGACAGAAAAAACAAAGAACCGTATGACTTCACTCATATGCAGAATATAAAACTGAAAGCAAAGAAAAAAGAAATGAACAAACAAACAACCCATGGACACAATCAATAGTTTAATATTTACTTGGGGATGAGTGGGTTAGGGAGGGGAGAAAGGGGAGGGGGTGGGAGATGAGGGTGGAAGCTAAATATAAGGTGATGGAAAGAGAAGTCATACTGGGTGGTGAACTTATTATACATCAAGTTGACAATGCACTGTAGAATTGTATGCCTGAAACCTATGTAATCCTTGCTAACAGATGTCACCCCAATAAGTCTAACAATAAAAATGAATTTTAAAAATAAATAAATAAAATAAAATAAAATAAAATTGAGTTCCAACCTTTCCATTGCCCCTATTTTATCTATGCAAACTGAATATTTTAAAATAATTTTAAATGCAATTGTATCAGGATATTCTTAAATATTTTTTGTTGTTGTTAAACTTATTGAGATGACATTCATTAGCAAGAATTACATAGGTTCCAGGTGTACAATCCTACAGTGCATTGTCAACTTGTTGTATAAGATCACCACCTAGTGTGAGTTCTCTTTCTATCACGATATATTTAGCTCCCCCCTCTTTAAATATTAAAAGTAAAAAGGATTTGTGTAACAACAGCATAGAGCTAAGAAATAAATAATGTTTATGAAGAACATTTAAAAAGTTTTGTTCCAGAATTTGAGGCATTTTTAAATTATTTTATCACCATGATAATATGAATTTTAATATAAACACATATGATAGAAAAAAACATTTTCCAGAATTCATGCCTATATAGAGAAAACCACTGAATATATTATGTTTGCAGTTCAGAATCACAATATATGGTATAATTAAAAAAAAACAAATTATTTTCTAAAGGTTATTGTGAGGAAACCTGTTCACATCTGTGCATAATCATACTTTTTTTAAATTTTATTTTGAGTTCTAAACAGTTGATGTGTATATTGGTATATAAAAAGGTTATGATCAACCAAATAAGTCTGAATTTCCCAAATATACTCATTAATTAATTTAACCAATTGTAATTAATCTCTTTCTTTGTGGTAGGCGTTTAGCAGGTAAAATGAGAAGAAAGATTTTCCCAACCAAATAGATCCATTTGCCACATAACATGTGCATTTACTCTACTAAACCTTCATGAACATTTTCTCAACTAAATCTTTTATTGATGATGTAAAATTATTACCTCAATGTTATAAATAATAAAACTAAGAAGTATATCCAAAATATACAAGAACTCTTAAAATTTAACCATAAGAAAACAGAATAAATTTTTTTGAAAGAGCAAAAGATCAGAACAAAGACCTCACCAATGATCATATAAAAATGTCAAATAAGCATATGAAAAAATACTCAACATAATTTGTGATTAGGGAAATGCATACTAAAACACAACGATATGCTACTGCATACATATTAGAAAGGCTAAAATCTAAATCAAAACAACAACAACAACAAAATCTAATAATACCAATTGCTGGTATGGATGTGGAGCAACAAGATCTCTCACTCTGGTGGAAATTAAACATAGAACAGCCACATTAACAGTTTGACAAAGTCTTACAGAGTGAACATAAATGTACCATATGATCAAGCAAATCATACTGTCTAAATTGATTTAAAATATTATATCCACTGTAAAGCCTACACAAGAGTAACTATAGGAGTTACTCTTTTAAATGATCAAAGAGTAGAATGAAGAAAGATGTACTTCAAGATTCATGAATAAGCAAACTGTGGTGCATCCATACAATTATTCACTGTTCAGGGATTAAAAACATTTGAGGTATAAGAACTACACCCACATATCTGAATGCAATTGAAATGTATATTGCTTAAGTGAAAGAAACCAGTCTGAAAGGCAAACATGCTCTTTATATAAAATTTTGGGAAAAGACATAGCTTTAGAAATACTGAACATGTTAGTGGTTAGTAAGAATTCTGGGTAAAGGAAAATGAGGAAAGAGGGTTGAACAAGTGAGGAAATACATTTGAAATAATGATTGTAGTCTGTATGATAATTTAATGGTGGATACATAACAGTATGCACTTGCCAAAACTCAGAAATTTATAGCACAAATAGTTAATTTTATTGTATACAATTTTTTTTAAACTTCAGGACAGAGGACTTAACTGGTGAATTCTTCTAAACATTTAGTGAAAAATTACCTTAATCCTTTATGCACACTTTCAAGAAATGGAAGAGGAGGGACCACATTCTAACCCATTTCAAAATTCAGTACTATCAGAACATCAAAACGAGACATAGACGTTACAAGAAAGGAAACCACAAACCAATACATTTTATTAATGTAAATGCAAAAATCCTCAACAAAAATAAATGCAAATCAGACATCATGTAAAAATTATTGTACACCTGATTAAGTGGGATTTGCCCAAGGAAAGCAAGGTTGGTTCAATATAAGAAACTGAATAACTGAAACAAACCATATGAACAGTAGTATCACAAGAGAAAAGAGATCATCTCAGTAAATACAGGTAAGAAAAATTGACAAACTTCTATACTCATGCATGATAAATGCATTCAGAAAACAGGAAGGGCATTTCCTTAAAAGTGAAGTCATACTTACTAACATAAGAATAAATGCTTTCTCTAGACGATTGAGAATAAGAAAAGGCAGACCGCTATTTCCACCTCTTTCTACAATGTATTATAGCTACTAACCAGTACAATTAAGCAAGAAACAGCAATAAAGGGCACCTAGATTGTAACGGTAAAAAAGTAAAACACTGTCTATTTGCAGATGGCATGATCTTTTATACAGGAACCTCCCCCAAACCCAAAAAATATCCATCAGAACTAATAAACAAGTTTGGCAAAGTTACAGGATACAAGCTCAATAAAATTGAAATGGAGTGTAATTTGACAGACTAGCAATAAATAACCTGGTAATGAAATTAGGACATTCTATCCCAATATGAAAACAAAACAAAACAACAACAACAGCAAAAACACTTAAGAATACATTTAACTCAGGAAGTACAATACTCATGGAGTAAAAACTAAAACAAAAAAGTTGAAATAAATTAAATGCCTCCTAAATAAAGAGAAAAACATTTCTTGATTATGGATTGGAAGAACTATTATTATTAATATAGCAATACTCCAAAAGTTGGTGTAGAGATTTAATGCAATCTTTATCAAAATTACAATTACCTCTTTTTTTTTTTTGCAGAAATAGAAAAGCTGACTGTAAAATCCATATGAAAATTCAAGGAACCTAGATTCATAAAAACAATATCATAAAATAAAACGTTAAAGGACTCACACTTCTCAATTTCTAAATTTTCATGTTACAAAACTAGAGTGATCATAGTACTGGAATAAGTATATATACAGAGGGTACCAAAACATTTATACACATTTTAAAAAGAAAAAAACTGTATTAAAATTGTAATACTCAATATATACTGATAACAAAACATGAATGCAAGTCACATACTTCTGCAATTACAACAGGTGCTAAAAGTGGTTACCATCAGTATTTATGTAATACATAGATAACATCTCCTAAGATGTATATACATACATTTTTTGGCACATCCAGTATATAAAGAGCAATAAAACAGAGTTGAGATTCCAGAGATGAATTTATGATCAATTGATTTCAAAAAAAGTACCAAAAGCATTCAATGAGGATAGTATATTTTTTTCATGAAATGGTTCTAGGATATAGGGATATCCCCATGCAATAGCATGAATTTGGACCCCTACCTCAAACTATATACAAATATTAATTTAAATCAAACATTAACTTGAATCAAAAACATTCAATGCTAAAACTTTGAAACACTTAGGGAAAAATATACCTGTCTGTCTTTGTAATCTTATATTAGCCAATGGTTTTCTTAGGTATGCCACCAAAGCTATAAGCAACAACATAAAAAAAGAAATGAATTGGACTTTTTTGACATTAAATGTTTTTGTGCATCAAAGCCCACTCTCAAGAAATTAAAAAGACAAATCTTTTATTCAGAATATGTAAATACCTTTTACATCTCAACAATAAAAAGACCTACTTAAAATAGTCATAGGATTTTAATAGGTATTTCTACAAAGAAGTTATCTAAATGGTCAATAAATGTAAGAAAAGATGCTCAACATTACTAGTTGTTAGTAAAGTGCAAATGAAAATGATAAAAACCATTTTATACCCACTAGGGTAGCTATAGTTAAATAAATGAAAAACAGGTGTTGATGAGCATGTGGAAAAATTGAAACTGACATATCGCTGATAGAAAAGTGAAATGATGAAACTTCTATGGAAACTTTTTGTTAGTTTCTCAAAAACTTAAACATAGAGTTATCATATGATCCAAAAACATGTCAACACAAAAACTTGCATATTAATAGTTAATAAACAAAAAGTGGAAACAAACAACTGATGAATGGATAAAAAATTTTGGTATCAATACAATGGGATAAATGCATAAATATAATAAAAAGAAATTATGTGATAATACATGCCACAATACAGATGGACCTAGAAAACATTATGCTAAGTGAAAAATGCCAGTCATTAAGACCCATGTATTGCATGACTCCATTTATATAAATTGTCCAGAATGAACAAATCCATTGAGACAGAAAGTAGAGTATTGATTACCTGGGGATTACCATACAGCAGAATGGGGCATGACTGCCATTCAAGACAGTTTTTTATTTAATGGTGATAAAACATTCTGAAATTAGAAAATAATGATGGTTGTAGTCTTTAAGTATCCTAAAATTCATGAATTGTATACTTTAAAACAGATAATTTAATGGTATCTGAATTACATCTCAATTAATAGAAGTAATTTGTCATTTCTATATATTTCATATAAGATTTTGACAATAATATCACTAATATCATTTCTATGGTAAAAATGAAATTTAATCTCACCAAATTAGATTTTCTAGAAAGTAATGTTTCCAGAATACAAAATTCTGTTAATCTAAATATGTACATATAAAGGATTTATTGCATTTTAATGTGCTTTAATGCTATACATACTTAGCACTTTTTTGGATTGGGGTTCCTGAAGAATGAGTGCTGTGCCTCTGCACTTTGACCAAAAACAAATGAATTTTCTGTGCTTGCATTTATGTTTTGAAAGAATTAAAGAGTTTATGAATATTGGAAGAATGTATTCTCTACTCTCTACCTAGTACACTGTTTGCTGAATATGTTAAATGAGTGATCACAACATCAGCAGTAATAAAATAATGTATAATAGAAGTGTCTTATTCACATATTTTCTAGCATGATAGTTAATATATATAATTTAGAGTAAAGATAATACTCGGTACATAAACTCAGGAGTTCACTGAATTATAATTTTACTTAGTTTTTTATAGCAATTTAATTGCCATACTTATCCAAGTGTGGTATCATTTTGGACACAGTCCATTCTCCATGTTCACTTACACAGACTACCATTTCCCTGGGAGATGAATTCAAGTTCTAGAAGATTTACATCGTGCTAAGGAGTTAGGGAAAACATCTGGCTCTTAATGTCACCCAGCTGCCATTAGAATGTAATTTCTGCAAAGACAGAGATTTTGAGTTCATTGATCACTACTGTGCCTCACTTTCTATAAAAATGTTTGACACATAATAGAGTTTTAATAAATAATTGTCCATTTAATAATCTTTATGCTAGCATCTCCTGAAATGATCATTGATTGATATTAATGGTTCTCTGTTATTGGTGTGTAAATGACTATGTTTAAGTGATATTTAATCAAAGTGTTGAAATAGTTTCTATATTTTTTTAAGTCTCATATGCCTAGAGATATCATACTTTTATTTTTCTGATCTCTGCATTCCTGTCATCTCCCAGGGGTTTTTCACAGGAGATGAGAAACAGGTCTCTATTATGCATGAATATCAAAAATGTACCTGGGATTTGTCCAAAGAAAAGGGCACAGAGCCCTTTTCTCTAACACTCACTACCAATTGCTTCACTCTATTTTGTTCCTGCTCAGGGAATCCTATTCTGCTCTGGAGTATGTAGAAAGAGAGTGTGGGGTAAGGCTGGTTGCCAGGAGTAACAGGATCCTTGCTTTTCATTTTTTCTCAAAAATTTTAAATCCTCTTTATCCTTCTTGGATCAGACTTTTGAAAATTGAAGTCTCAAAAGTGGCTCATCTGTTGACTTCTGTTTCCTCTTACATACTTTTCTTAAGGTAATAAGTAAGAATGCTTGACTATTTAAATGTGGAAAGGCAATGAAGACAATATTTCAAATGAGAAATATTAAATAAATAAAATTTAATGAATACAAGTAAAATAATTATATTTTTATATGTACTAACACATACACAACTTGAGCCAGAGGGAGAACAACACTGCAATAATTTAAGAAATTGATATATAAGGCCAGGCTGATAAAATTCTGTCTCCACTACAATTTTTTTTTTGTTACATTAGACATAACTGGATATAACCGGTTCTGTGTAGCCACATGTTATCTCCCCTCCATCATTCTTGACCTTGCACACACAGATGCTTACATTTTTCACCCAGTGCACATAGAAATGGAAGTGTTCACACATTCCATTGAAACATCATGCTGTTAACTGAATTCTTAACAAGGAAAAAGTTCCTTCAATTGAAATGCACAGACGAATGCAAACCGTTTGTGGTGATCAGTGTGTTGAAGACACCGGGTAAGGCAGTTCAAGGATGGAGAAATGAGACAAGCAGATGTGAGTGACAAACCACAAAGTGGAATGCCTGTGACTGCAAGTGGTCAGCTTCATCAAGCCAGACAGAAAAAACAAAGAACTGCATGATTTCACTCATATGCGGAATATAAAACTGAAAGCAAAGAAAAAAAAATGAACAAACAAATAACCCATGGACACAATCAATAGTTTAATGTTTATTTGGGGACAAGTGGGTTAGGGAGGGGAGAAAGGGGAGGGGGTGGGAGAGGAGGGGGGGAAGCTAAATATAAGGTGATGGAAAGAGAAGTCACATTAGGTGGTGAACTTATCATACATCAAGTTGACAATGCACTGTAGAATTGTATGCCTGAAACCTATGTAATCCTTGCTAACAGATGTCACCCCAATAAGTCTAACAATAAAAATGAATTAAAAAAACACAAAAGTTTCCACTTGGTTGCCTGTGGGAAGAGAATCATCAACACTCTCAAGTGAATATTTGTTTAGAACTCATATTTATAAAAATGATCATTATAAAACCTGACAATAATATTTATTTAAAATTAAATTCATTCACTATTGAAAAAAAAATCACATTGAAGAATTGATCCACGAAGATGGTTGCATCAAACAAAAAGAAATTCCTAGTAAATTAGAAAGTTTTAAGGAGTTAGTGTTCTTGGATTCTGCAGTTTGGGTTGGGTACTGCACATGCTGTCTGATGAAATAAAAGTTGAGAGTTCACATTTCTCAGGAACTCCTGGAGCATTTTGGAAAGGAAGGTAAGGACTTCTTAAAGAAGTTCATTACAGGTTATGAAACACGAGTGCATCGTAATGACCCTGAGAACAAAATGCAGTCCATGGATTACTGCCATAAGGAATCACCTCAGCCAAAAAATGGAAAACTCAGACCTCAGCTGGGAAGGTCATATTGACTGTTTTTTGTTCTGAACACGTTTCCATTTCCATGTGCACTGGGTGACAAATGTAAGTATCTGCATGTGTAAGTTCAGAAATGATGGGTGGGAGGAGATACCATGTGACTACACAGAACAGGTTATACGTCAAATATGTCAAATGTAACAAAAAAAGTATTATAGTGGAGGCAAAATTTATCAGCCCACCCTCGTAATAAAAAAATAATTACCTCTGTAAATTGTAGAATCCTGTTACTTCATTTGTTTTGCAATAGTATATAAGAAAATTTAATTAGAATATGTAATTAACAGAAGATACTGCTGTACAATTTATTATGGGACAACCTACTCCTAGCACAGAAATTAACCCCCCTCTAACTGGAATTGGGGAAGGGTATAAAAAACAAGATTAAGATGTAAATTTTCTACTAATGAAAAGCCAGAAAGAATGGTATTATAGAGGGTTCTGTATTTTAAATTAAGTAGCTTGAACTATGTCCTATATTAGGTAGTAAATAAGTCATCTTGCTTAGTCAATATTGACTGTCTTTTCATTAAAACTACCACTAAAGATCTCATTCTGCTTTCTATTTACCCTTGGAATTCCATTGAAATATCTATTCTTTCCTATTTTCAAGCCATGTAAACGTGTCATCAAACTGTCCCTCTCCTATAGTTTAGGAGGATTACTAGCTTGATCACTTTCACCTGCTTAAGAATAAACACTAATAAGTTAATACATAGCTCTATTTTATTATCTTTGTGTTTCTAAGTTGTTTTTAGTGTTATGGCTCTCTTAATATTTGAAAAGAAAATATAGTCAGCTTGTTAAAAAATAGATACAAAATTCAGTACAAATTAAGCAAAAAATAGGTTTAAGCAGTTTTTAATTAGATGGCAAGTGTCTCGTTTATCAAAATTTAATTAGTATATTCCACTCTTCATCTGTTTATGCACCATTGTATTCATACATCCCTAAATTTATAGAGATAGCTTACTCTTTGATAAAGCACAAGAACTCTGAAATTTAATTGGTATAATTGCACATATATATATATATATATATATATATATCAGTAAATTTTAATTTATTTTATAAGCAGCATCTATCTATGTATCTATGTATTTGTTTACCTGTCTAACTATATGAAAGTTAAAACTCTTTATTAATCCTTAGGTCAAATAATATCTTGCCACATTACATATTCCAGGAGGATGTATTAATAAACTCCCTGAAGTATGAGTACAGCAACCTCAATTACCTCTGAAAGGGCATCGTAATAGCCCCAGATCTCAATAATGATATTACTAAAATGTCAAAACTGGGAGTAAGCATCTCCTTTCTTCTATGGAAATATTATGAAAGGAAGCCCAAGGGAAAAAGAACATTTGGATGTTAATTTAGAACAGGTAGAGGAGACAAGAGGAGCTCCATCATGCAGAAGTCAGCACATAGGCGATAATGGACAGTCCTGCCATTACTCTATTTAGTGTCTATTAACTCCTTAAATAAATAAAATCACAATAGTAACACTACTACATGTTTATTTGAAAAGAAGCAGTTCCAGCATGTACCAACTTAAATATCAGGGTTTAAATAACAGGAAATTATAAAGGAAAATCCTTATTTGACTTATAAAGTTGAGAATCTTTGATACTAGACTACAATTTTAATAGCTACTTTTTTTCCCACCCATTTTTCCTCTGTGTTCAAGAGATTTAAGAAAATTTAAGAAGCATTATGGCAGTATCAGTCTTCATAATGTCACTCCTCAACTCTAGCCATCTTATAAATAACCAATTTTTCTAATCTAATTATATAAATGGTAATTACCTATAAAATAGCAATTAATTCTGGAATGCACCTGTAAAGATAAAATTGCACTTGTGAAGCCTAAAACCTGTACTCAATGAGGATTAATTTCATTGAAATTAAAGGAATGCAATGACTGAAGTAAAATTCATTCACACTGAGGATTAAGGTTATAAACTTTTCAAACATGGTAGAATAATTTTCTCTATTTTACTAGAGTTTCTCAGCTTTAGTCATGAAGGATGTGACTAATTACTGGTTTGACTTTTATTCCAATAAAAACTTACATGGTTAGACTTTGTAATATTTAATGTCTTCATTCTTAATATGCAAAAATTAATTTTATTGTAAGCAAAAAGGTGTATAAATCATAAATGGTCATTCTCCTTTTTACTTGATTCTGTCATTTCAGAGACAAGGATTTCAGGCAAACAAATTATGTGTAAAAACTGTGTGATGAATAGTATCACTTGTTTCATAAATTAGCAAAAACAGGGAAATGGTATGCAGGGCAAATCTGAAAATCTGTATGTACCAGTTGTTCTAAAAAGGGCATTTTTGTCCCTCCCCAAGCACAAGATATTTAGCAACGTCCAGAGAGACAATTTTCTTTTTCTTTTTTTTTTTTTTTAATTCATTTTTATTGTTAGACTTATTGGGGTGACATCTGTTAGCAAGGATTACATAGGTTTCAGGCATACAATTCTACAGTGCATTGTCAACTTGATATATAATAAGTTCACCACCTAATGTGACTTCCCCCCCTCCTCTCCCACCCCCTCACAATTTAGCAGGTAGCTACTGGCATCTGATAAGTAGAAAGCAGAGATCCTGCTAAATACTTTAGAGAACACAAGAAAGCTCCTCACAGTAAGAATTGTCTGTCTGTAATATCAGTAGTACCATCAAGTATTCCATCAATAGACAGAAATATAAAACATTAAAGTCAAAGAAGCACCATCACAGAAAAAACACACAAAGACATGGTAAAACTGTGCTTGACCATGTATTCAAATATAAAAAAAGAAGTATGAAATACTGATATAAAAGAGTATGAAATACATTCAAATTCCTATTGTGAGTAGAAACTGAGCAATTTTATTTTAGTGATAATTAGATATACACTGGAGTTCTGTGTAGGATACTCTTTGTCAAAAAGTATATTATATTTCCTAAAATGCCAGTTAAATTACCTTGAATATCTCTTCTTCTCTATATCTATAACATATGGGGCTCCCAATGAAAAAGGTTGAACAAGAATCAGTAGTTTCTATTAAAAGTTTTGGCAGTGGTATAGAGACAAAGTCATAAACTTGAACAGACCACTGAGAATTCAGATCATCAATTCATTTAATGAAGCTCTATTCTACTGGCTATGACTTTGGTTTTATCAGAAAATTCTAAACTAAGGGTTTGAATCCTATAATATTGAGATAAAAGTCCTAATCTTATCACAGTGGAAATCTTGATTTATATTTGGCTTTGGATACCAGTAGTTTTTATTCAAAAAAAATTTTTTTCATTAAATTATGTTCTGTGTGGAGGTGTTTTTGTGGATCAAAAACTCCTATGTGAAGATGTTTATTCCTTTACAATCTATCCCTATTATATTCCTATTGTTCCACTGCCACCACCTTAAATATTTCTTTCCATTGTTATGGTTTTAATTTTTAGCTATGTATATAGTACTTGAGAATATCTCTGTATGGTGTGTGGGAAATCATTGACCTTCAGAGATAAACAACTATACCCTACTTCACATTGCTTTCATTCCACATCCCAGAGAGGAAAGACTTCCTTGTTATAACCCTGGATTATTTAAAAATCCTGCTGGGATAAAGAGTTGGAGAAATGAAGAGGCTATGTATCACTGCTAAAATGTTTAATCATCCACAAATTATAAAGTTTGGGGGAAATGAATAAAATAAATGTTTTTGCTGTTTAACTTTGTAAAAACAAATACACAAGATGATTTAATTATAATGTCTGACATCAACATTTTGTACTAAGAAAATTTTTACATATACAAAGGATTAATTTTAAAAAGTTAATGCATTTAGTAGAAGCTTGAATATAGATAAGTAATTCTTTAATACTTGATCATGAATATTCTCTCTTGGAATATTGATGGAAATTATTTTATATTTACTCATCTGAATTTACTTGTTATATTTTGTTTTACAAATACCTTTCTTTGTGACAAATTTAAGGATGAAATTTAAAAATAAATTGCAATTATTTTGTTATACACTAGGCACATGAATCTAATTGGCTTATGCAGGATAATTTACAAATTATATTTTATCATATAGTATATTTGTATCTAATGTGTCAATGTTAAAAATTGAACTATTCAGTAAGCTTTATTGAGAAATTTATCACAAAATTCTTCAAGATGTCCTCTGTCTGCATACAAGACTAGACATATTATCTTTTTCTGTTGATTATTTAAAAACAACTTAGAGGAAAAATAGATGTACACACAGGCCCTCTTGCTCTGGAATTATTCCTTTGAATTTCAGATGAAATCACATACAAGTTATAAACTAAAACTATTTCCTTTATATGATTATTCCTTTCAACAATTCTTACATAATCTATTTGGTCTGAGACCATAACAAAACCATCTTTATGTTTAACACTACTAAAATAATTTTAGCACGAATTACAGGTTACATGAAAACACTAATGTATCTTCTGTTAATTTCTTCTACCTCCAAGTACACGATTCATTTTTTGATTATTCTAGAAGCTGTGAAAAGAATGTGTACAGAGAAGATGATCCTCCTGGTATTGTGCTTCAAAGTTTCTTTATTATTGTTCTTTGTGAGTCTGTATTGAGGGATGGCATCGACTATAATACCTATGCTTGCTTACGGAGACCCTTGACCATCCTCTATCACCAGAGTGCCAGTGTGGTGACATTTCTAGAACAAGTAGAATGGGATGGAAGAGTCTTCAAGGAGATCAAACCCTCTGATTGTGTTTAATCACATGAAATGACAGAAGAGAGTTATGGTTATGGAGTAAAAGAGGGGAATAAGCAACCAGATTAATGAAACTGAGCTGCCACACCAGAGAATTCTTATAAAAGAAGAATTGATTGTCTGAGTTAAACATATACTTAAATAGCATCATTGCAAGCTATTAAATTCAGATAATTATGTTTGCTGGGCTTGTTCAAATTAAACAACAAAGGATCCTCATGTCTTACTTTTCATGACTGGTAATCAATACATATGTCAAATTTTTTAAAAGATTAAATGGTTATATAAATATTTTAGTTAAATTCTTAAGAGTAAGTAAATATAAACAAAATTCAGTGCTTTTTTCAGAAAAATGGGGATGTGGGTGTCATTTTATATGCTTTGAGTTTTGTTTTGTGTGTTTTTCTGCCCAAATATGTGTTTTTTCAGTAACAATAATTACAAGAAAAATTATAATTTAAATGCAAGTGAGTAATTGTTTTTTTGACATGAGAGCTAAGATATAAAATATGCTGGCATCTATGGTAGATTGTTATTGTTTTGCAAATACTCATTCTTACCTTCCCTTTTGTCATCATCTCATAAATAGTACAGAACCCTGCTTCATTGATGTAAGTTCCCATGTGATTTGCTTTGGCCAAATGATCATACCAGGGTGTGTTTTCTTTCTGGAGGCTTTGAGAGGTATGAAGAGTTTGTTACAGGTGGTATGCTTCTGTCATAAGAAGAGAATGCATGTCCCAGGTAGTCAGTTGCTAGTCCCAGAAAGTGAGATATACATGTGGAGTACAGTATCTGAATCCAACCTGCAGTAATAAGAGAGCTACTTCAGTTAATCCACGATCTTTTAATTTTAAGAAATCTAGTGTGAGCAAGAAATAAATCTTTGTTTATATAAGGAACTGATACGTTGAGGTTTACTTGTTTCACAACATTATCATAGAAAATATGGATACTGTAACCATGTTATCATTTTTTGTCACCTGAATACACTTTACTTTCTCAAATGGGTAATAAAAAATATTTTCTTACCAGCAAAATAGTTAATAGGATTCCAGATGGTGACTAATTTGAGTGGATTCTCTCTTTTGCTAAATTGAGGGCATTAAAGAGATTGTAAGGGTTTTAGTGAGAGATACGTTGTTCAAACCATGGTGCTTTCATTTAACATTCTGTTCAACTTTAACAAATTGCTTCACTCTATGAATTTTGGCTTCTTCATTTGCATAAAAAAGTAACATCAACCACATGAGTTTGTAAGAGGCAAATTAAAATGACATGCAAAAATACCTAGCACATTTTGTGGCACATTTTAAGATCAATAATTAATACTTATAATTACTAGTGATCTGTATTTCACTCTTTTAAAGAGAAAAACAGTTCTGGGTAATATTGGATACTAAAATTTTAATATTAATTTTGACTCATTAAGTAATGTGTAATGCCACCAAGACACTGCTGATTTTGCAAGTGAATCATAAACACCTGAATATATGAAATTAAAAACAAAAGGCAATATAGAAGATAGAGGCATGGAATGTGCAGTTATTAGACATGCAGGATTCTTTTAGCCATAGTAGCAAATAATTCAAAACAAGCCACCTTTATTATACAGAATTATATTACATTACTCACATAGAAAATATGCTAAGCTTAATTGTTGATTGGCCATTCCATTGCTCCTATATGCTTTCCTCTGTATTGGCTAGATGTTTAAGTTTAAGATTGTTCTAAAATAGCTAAATTCTTCTAGGTGTTACCATCCAAAGTCAGGTGGAGTGGGAGACAATCTTTTCTTGTGATTCCTCAAGAGACAAGGAAACTATTTTCAGAAGCTCCAAGCAGAATTTTTCTCATGTTTTACTTACCAAAACTTAATCACATCCACATATGAGAAAGATGAATGATCTTACTTATAAAATACTGGGCCCCTTATCTAGAACTAGTGGTGTCTCAGCTTCCTCTGGTGCACAAGGTGCTGTGATGGAGAGATGGTTACCTGAGACAAAGTTTCTCTTAGAAAAGAGGAAGAAAAAGTATGAGACAACCAACCAGGTTCTCCTACAAGGTAAAAATGTACCTTCCCTAATAAATGGTTGCTCATATTATACAGATTTTCATTTATAATAGATATAATTTTTAAAATATCAACTAAACTTAAGAAACAAAGAAAAGCCTTTGAAAATGGCATATGACATACTTTAGCTTAGTTGACCATTAAACACATAATTGACTTGTAGTATAGACATCACAAGCTGTTCTAAGAAAGAAAAATAAAGAGCTTTTATGAAACACTCATCTAAGAATAGAAGTTTGCATTTTTCCTCTATATGGGCAATGCACATTATAGTACTTTCTTTAAGAACTCTGCAAGAAGTTAAAATGTAGTTGTAAAAGGACAGCCCAGCACAATGGTTCTCTGTTAGTCATTTGCACTGGATCTCACATATAAAAATAGTTGGCTTTTAGGTCACCTACAGATAAAGAATTTCTGGGTCTTCATAAATAATAAGACTGATCATTTTTACATTCTATTCTAGTAAAACTAAAAAAAAAACAACCCACTTTCAAGTGCATGTTCAAAATTTTTGTATATTTAAATTCAACAAAAGGAAATATTTTTCTTCAAAAATGACACAACTCTTAAATTCACGTATTTTGTATTTTTACTTCAACAGCAGTTAAAAATAATACCTGCTAATTGAAATCTCATTATTTCACAGCAATACACTAAAAAAGTTTTTAGAGGCAGTTAAATTTTAATTCACAACTACAAAGATATGAGGTCTTAATAACAATTAAATGACTCCCAGATTTACATGACTAATAGATATACTATTAATCAATATTTAGTCATGTAGTGGTGGATACCAAGATGATATATGATTTAAGTCTTCAATTACAGCACTAATATCTGCCCTTCTACCTGAGATGTGCCATTACTTCCAATTTTCTATCATGGTCAAGGTCTAGTTTCAGGAGTTTCCACGTGCACATTTCTCCCATTACAGATCTTCCTGGACAGGATGGATAACCAATTTTAGTGTTCTGAAAGCTGTTATGGATATTTAACCCCATTATGTCCTTCAGGGCCAGGAAAATAAACATAGGGTGAGTCCTTGGACCCTTTTGAACTACTTTGAGAGACCTCAGCCAGGACTTTACCTCCTATGCAACACGTACACACTCCAGTTGTTAGGGGAGTGTATGATGGGGTTTTTAAAGCCCACTATGAGAGAATTGCTACTTTCTCTATATATGTTTGACACTGTAGACTCCTTCCTTGGGGGTCACAAACTGTCCTTCCAGCAATGACTTAAGTCAAAGAATGACTCAGATATGATAACTATGGCCATCACCACAGATATATGGAGGTTAGTGTATTCCCAGTTTCTATTGTGGGTTTGCTGCCTGTTGTGGAAATTATAACACATTCATCTTGCAACTGGAGATGAAGAGAGTCTAACCTTTATATACACAGGTCAGCCACCACTGACCTTTTCAATAATGGCAATGACCATACTATTAACACTTGTCTTCCAGTTTAATGAAAGAAAAGTACTCTAGAATCTCTTGTCAAACATAGTTGGCGGGTATTCTACTCTTATGCAACAAATCTATTTCAGATTGCCTACCTTTCTGAGTCCTTTGCTTCCTGCCTTATTCTACCAAGGCAATTCTTCAACACCTCATTTGCTGTAAGTTATCATTATTTTCTAACATCATGCACATTTTAGCAGTGCAATATGATGGGCTACATGTATCCTTGCCAGGGCATACAATCAGATTCACATGTGAAATCCCTTTTATCTAATCTGATATTCTATCTTAACACCTATACCCCACTTTAGTAATCTCAACATTCATTCTTATGAGTTTTCATAAATTCAGACCTGGAGACAATGATTCGAGTGCAATTCTATAAGGGAATGGAGATTATTATATAGAAAGAAAGACTCACAATACTTTATTATTAAGCCAGTTACTACAGAAAACAATTGAAACTTAATTCTACTGAAAACATTAGAGAAATAATGTAAGACACAGCATTATTCTTCTTGAGGATAGAAAAAGAAAACTACTTTTTACTAATTTTGATCACTAATATTTTAAAGGCTGCTTGCAGGAGTTGTCAATTTTGTAACATTTTGGTCATAGTTAGGAAGAGTGACCTCACTCCCTAAAAAACCATTATTGACAAAGATAAAAATATTCACAATCAGAAATTGTCTTTACAATTTATTTGTTAAAATCAGAATTTATTTAAGAACTGTAGACTACATTACTGGCTCTTTGTTATCTTTTAATCTTGAGGATCTCTCCCTTTTTTGTCATGACATCAATATTAACTTGTTTATCTTGTGACCTTTAACTTGCTTCTCTATCCTTAATATTTTCTCCAAATTAGATGTTAAATGTATGCTTAACTAAGAGTAAGTAAAATATTTTTATCAAGAAGAGTAGGTAGATGATGCTGTAATGACAAAAGTTCTACTAATTTAAATGATGTCCCAATTCTTTATCAAAAATGAAGTAAAATATTTAGAAAACTTGTAATATTCAATGAAAAATCAAATATCAAGTCATCTCACCACTAACCAATATGTATTTTTAGTACATAGTTTTAGTACATATTTACCAAATTTTCTTTGTAATATTTTCCAGTGCTTTTGTGCTTACAAAATTCTGCTTCTTCATGGATAAATGTTCATTTATATTTTTCCTAGTATTTTTAAATGCTCAATTACTTTTATATACGCCAAGTAATGTTCTAACTTACTATATTTCCATGTTATCTATTTTTAAATACTGTTTAAACTAAGATTTCCTTTTTGATTTTTCAATTATTAAATCACTTCAGTCTCTGTCCAATCCAACTATACCCGAATCTTTTTCAAAATAAGGAAATCTATGTTTATACAATTATATAATCCTACCTGCAGTTTTTAAGAATTGCCTATATTTTGTAAGAGATTTAGCAACAACTAACTTCAAGTTTCTTTCCCTTAATAGTCTTAGAAGAGACATTACTTTGGCACTGGTTATGTCTATTCTACGTAGGGCTTGGCTTTGTCTCATTTTGCCCCCTAACACCAGATCATTAGTTTCTTCTTGTTATCTTACCTACTTACCTGGAACAGTCTTCTAATTACAACTGAGCTATCTGTACTCTAAGACATTATTTATTCCTCATTTTCCCCCCATCCTCCTCATAAAACAGTACAGACAAGGAAAAGCAAGGCAAGCTAGCTCTTCTGTGCTTTTTTATTCTTTTTATTGTTAAACTTATTGAGGTGACAATGGTTAGTAAAAATTACATAGGTTCTGTGCACAATTCTGCAATACATCATCTATGTGTTGTGTTACATGTTCATCACCTAGAGTTAGTTCTCTTACCATCACCATATATTTGACTCCCTCTCCCACCCCTCCCACCCCTTCCCCCAACACTCTCAGATAACCACTAACCAATAAACTATTGTGTCCATGAGTTTTTGTTTCTTTGTTGCTTTCAGCTTTGTGTTCCACAAATGAGTGAAATCATATGGTTCTTGGATTTTTCTGTCTGGCTTATTTTGTTTTGCATGATGGTCTCAAGGTCCATCCATGTCATAAATGGACATATTTGGTCTTTTCTTATGAGTGTGTAATATTCCATTGTGTATATGTACCACAGCTTCTTTAGCCAGCCATCTATCAAAGGACGCTTTGGCTATTTCCATGATTTGGCCACTGTGAATAGTGCCGCAATGAACATTGGCGTGCATATATCTTTGCACACTAAGGTTTTAAATTTTGGGGACAGATTCTCATAAGTGGGATTGCCGAGTCTTATGGTAACTCTATTCTTAATTTTTTGAGGAATCTCCATACTGTCCTCCATAGTGGTTTTATTGGTTTGCATTCCCACCAGCAGTGTATGAGGGTTCCTTTCTCTCCACAGCACTTGTTATTTGTCTTATTGATGATAGCCAATCTAACAAGTGTTTGGTAATATCTCGTTGTGGTATTGAATTGCATTTTCCTAATAGCTAGTGAAGTTGAGCCTTTTTTCCATGCTTTTTTTTTTTCAAAGCATATAACTAACCTTCCCTTGTTAATGGGCTGTTTTTATTTCTTCAAGTCTTCTTACTTCTCTCATTTACCTCCTCCCTTCCACATGGATAGATTTATATTTTAAATCATAGAATTTTATATCAAATATATTTACAATTCAAATCTCTTTGCTTTAAAATTAAAAAAAAATTATTCCAGAATAAAATATTGTATATTTATACAATGATTCCTCTATTTTTCAAGTTATTTTCAAATTACACTAATTTCAGGCCATATACTTTTTTGTAGGATATGCATTTAGCCATTGAGTGGTCTTTATTTAAATAAATTTTAAAACTAGTTTATTTATTGCTTGATATGACATACAAACTTTTATCTTTTATCCGTTTAAAATATTTGTAATGAAAACTTGTTATGTTTTAAATTTTGGAATATATTTTATAAAGTTATATTTATAATGTTAGATGTTTCTTTACTCTCTTTTATTTCTCTGAAATAGATAAAATTAAAATAAGAGAATTTATTTCACTGTTCATTAAAACTCTAAACGAGGAAACTCTCTTCCAATCCACAGTTTCTGGTTGACATAGTATTTCTTTAGTGACCGGTAGCTACAAATTGTATTACTCTGTAGAATTTATTACTTTGAAATGTTTCTCAAGATGTTTTATGTTGATCTTATTATATGAGACTAAAATCAAGTGAGTAAAATGGTAGTAATTTTCACTGCTTTTATAAAAAATGTACATGAATTGGACTGAATCTAAAACCTACTCCAAATAAAACAGCTATTAAGAATGTATTGTTACATTCTTAATAACAATAAATGCTAATTTACCTTCCATAAAAGGCTAACAGAATAAAATTATACATGTTATACATGTTCTTCTTAGAAGTCATCGATTTTTAAAACTTCCAATTTATGTTGTGGAATATAATATGCAAGAATCTAATTTTAAGGTTGGGGAGATAAAATACAAATAGCTACTGAGAGTTTTTATACAAACCTAATCTTCAAAAAGCTGTACAAAATCTGTTTTTAACAAAATTTCTGTAGTAACTTCATTCCTGACTAAATTTAGATTAATCATGTGTATAAAAATTAGAATTAGATTGTTTTCAATAAACTGTTTTTAAGTATTGATTTTACCTCTCTAGGCCATATTAGATTAAATAATTAATGCTGAAAATGTGTTTAATTAAAATATACTTTAAGATGTACATGTGAAGTGTTACTCTTTATTATATGCATTCACTTCTTCAGTCATATAACAGTTATTACGGAGGATTCACTATGTGCCCAGTGTCATGCGAGGTACCAAGATTACAGTGACACACAAGCCATATATAATAATTTTTTTAATGTATTTTACAATCCAAACTGACTGAAAAGCAAAAATAATACAATGATAATAATAATAACAAAAAGTAATATTTATTGAGTGCATTCTATCCAGCATTGTACTATGCTAAAGTTTTTATATATTTTATGACATTTAAACTTCTGACATTATGACAATGGTAAAAATTTTTATTCCCATTTTCAAGGAACAGACCTAAAATTTAATTAGATCAAAATGTTTTTGAATTGTTCAAAATAGAATTGAAATAAAGTTCTGATTGACTTCACAACCAGAACTTTTGATTTATAGAATCATTGGGTTCTCATATGAATACTAAAAAAAGTCAACTCTTAAGAAATTCCTAGAATTTAAAGTTCTGAAAAATTATTTTTAATTAATTAAGAACAGATAAAATTTCACACTTTAAAAAATTAGCAATATTCCTTAAAAATGTAAGCTCTACTTGCAAAGTTGCCATCATCCTAATAAACATATAATAGGCCAGTAACTCAGTAACCATTCTAGAAAGCAATATTTTAACATGTGTCAAGAGTCATAAAGTGTTTTTACATGTATGACACATAGACACTGTCTACAAACCACTCTAAGAATAAAGAATTCAAAGGACCATGAAAAAACATATGCTTAAAAATGATCATTATTATTTTAAAAATAAAAATTGGCTTCAATATCCTATAGTATGTTAAATGTTATTAATTTTGGTTAATCTGTTCTGAAACTAGTGTCATTTGAAATAAATTTAAATAATAATTATAATGAAGACATTATGGCCCATAGTGCTGGAGAGAGTAAAATTTCTCTTTTCTCTTAAAGTTTTTATGGCTTGCCTAATAAGTAAATAAACATGAGACAGATGAACTGGAGAAAATAACCAAATTTATTATGTATGTAGTAAGGAGGTTCCATAAGAATATGAGACCCGAGGACACATCAGTCAGTTAAGGCTTACTTGCCATCTTGATCTATGAGGAAAAGGTAGTAGTGACTTCTACTTCAAAGAAAAGTTAGGCAATTTACTGGTAAATGAGAAGGAGTAAACATTTAGTAAATAAATTCTTATGGGCCACATAAAAACAGACTTTGCTTGGTTTCTCTCCATCTGCCACACTTAGGTCATATTAAAATATGGTTATCAATGATGATAGTTCTCTTGCTGTAGCAGGTTTTTCTATCTAAATTCCTTTTAGGCAGGTAAGGGAGAGATAAAAGGCTCTTCTTGAGTCTTTTTTTTATTTTTTAAATAACAAGTTATTATAATCAATATTCCACAAAGGCATATTTTGGATGGCTGAATACATAAGAAGTGGTTAGGTATATGAAAAAATTGATAATATCTAAGAGGAATCCTAAATGACAAATGAAATTTTTCTAAGAAAGTACAAGAAAGTGTTAGAGAGTATTTCACCCAGGAGAAGTACATTTTTAAAGTTCTGAAAACCTGAGATTATGATCCAGTTGGGAGACTGCAGATAGTTCAGAATGGCAGGAGCTTAGAAAAGGAAAACAATTGTAAGAATTGAGAATAGAAGAGAGTATGAGCCAGATCATTTAGCATCCTGGATGTTACACTAAGGACATTTATCCTAAAGCTCCTTACAAACATGCTACGGTTTTTATCAGGAAAATAAAAAATCAGATTTGAAAGATCGATTGAGTTGAAGATTTTAAACTTTCTAGCCTCCAAAACTATAAGAAAATGCACTTCTGTTGTTTCAGCCATGTAGTTTGTGGTATTCTGTTATGGTGCCCTGAGCAGACAGAAACACTGATGGAGATTTATGTGTATAGAGGAGGCAAAATGTAGCTCATCATGCCACATAGAAGTGGGCCACTATACTGGAGATCTGACAAATAGACTTTTAAAATTAACAATCATTCATACTGTGAACTGTTGATTTAGTTTTTATTTCAATTTTATTATTGAAAATTATTTTTCTCCTTATCTTGGTATTTGAATAATTGTAATATTCATTATGTTAATTTCTTAAAGTAGTATATTGCCTTTTCCTTATAGTAGTTGCTAAGATATTAAAGAATTCCTAATATCATGTAATAACATTAAGGCAGATGTAGTCATTAATTATTTCCTGAGACCTGCTTACCCATAGATTCTGAAGCCAAGACTGTTTTTCAAGCCAACTGGCAGTATTTTTGATAAGGTAATCTACTAATATATCAGGAAAAAAATTATATGAGATTTTTAATATTGGATCATTTTCTTAGATCTATTCAAAAAATATAATATGGTAGTTACAATCAGTGTCAATAATTGTTATGGACATTCAAATAATTTTGAAATATAATAGTAATGCTTATTTTCCACCTTAAGTACTTCCCTTTATATCTATAAACATTTTTAAATGTAGCATGTACTATTCATTTTTTCATATTTTCTTTAATTTTCTTTAGCAATGTTTTGCAATTTTCCATTTTTAGCCCACATGTGTTAAATACATTTTATTTTATTTTTAAAGTGCTATCATCAATTACACTGGAACAAGACACAGCACCTCTATGAACCCTGGTCCTCAAAATGTTAGTCTAGGTAACGTAAAGGTGGACAAAACTAAGTAACTACTGAAACGTGTGTGTGTAGTGTAAAGAAATTACCTTATTTGTAGATCAATATCATTAGCTTCCTAAAGAACCTTCACTAGAATCCATTATGATATTGACAAACCTTGGGGCAGTCTCCTTGGTTTTGCAGAATAGAAGAGCATGTTAGGGTGGTGCAGGACCCCTAGCCTACTACTAAACAACTACATAGGGCTCAGAAAATTAGAAATGATAGTCAAGATACTTGTACCAGCAAGGTAGAAATATTAATATTATTATTAAGAAGTGGAATGATATAAGCAGACTTTGATGGGGTCAAAACAAACAACGCAGTGCTGTCAAAGGTGGTATGAGAACCCCTGTTGATCATCCAACATGGAAGGGCACTAAGAAAATCCTCTCTATTTATTTTCATATGGAGGAATTGAAAAAGTCAAAAAATAAAAAGCACAATGAGAAACGTAACCTTGAATTGGCAGATTTGTGGTATGGCAAATTAATATGAATGAGGATTAAAGGATCCAAGGTCTCCCAAGGGTATATGAATATGTTGAGCTAATTGGTCAGTAGTGGAGAAGAAACCTGTATGGGTCTTCTTGATCTAAAAGCACAATTCCAAAATCTTTGATGAGTTTCTAATGGAGTGATAATTAGATTGGTATAATACACAATGGTTGATGAGATTGAGGTAAAAATTTAAGAGAAAATTAGAATTCTTTAACAGACCTTTTGTGAAGTGGATTCATCTTCGTTACATAAATCTATTGGGATAAGTATTATTTCTCACTGATGAACATGTCTACCTAGTATTGTAAAACAGAAGGCATGGAACTTTGCCCTTTGGCCAGTGTTAATTGGATATAATGCTAAATTGCAACCTAGATAATAATATTTATACTAACCTTATATGAGCCCATATTAGCTATTAATATGAAACAATATCAAATGCTTTGTAGAACAAAATAAATTACCACTTCAGTTAAGGATCTGTTATAAGTTGGAATACTGGTACTAACAAATTATGTGTACAATAGTCCTGTGTAGCCTATAAAAAAGACACCAGACTTATGGAGACTAACATGATATTATAAAGCCTGGAATAATGTAGTACCACCAATAATAGCACTAGCAGTTCTTGATTTGTTTTCATCAGTGGAAGTAAAAAAACAAAACAAAACAAAGCAAAACAAAAACAAGCCAAAAGAAACAGGTACTCCATAATTTATCTTACAAATGTTTTTTTTCTTGATTTTGATATCAGAAAAAAAGCCAATTGCAGTTTGCCTTCATGTGGGAAGGATACCAATTTCCATTTGCTAGATTGCCACAGAGTTATTTGAATTCACCAACTTACTGTCATAAATTGGTGAGAAGGGATTTGGACTCATGCAGATACAGAGCTAATACACTACACTGATGATATCATGATAATATAAAAAACTAAATAACAAGCAAATACTAAAATAACTGTCAATATACTAAAAGCATTGATTTTTACAATTACTATGGGTGAATTGCATGATATATGAATTATATCTAAATGACACTGTTATTTAAAAAGAAGTAATGTATTGGTGCTTTGGAACTGCTTGAAGAAAGTTTTTTAAATATATCTAACTAATCTATATGAAAAATATGTATTGATTAATATTTGTTGTATTAAAATATATTAATAAACTGTCTTTCCTAAACAAGAAATCAGGGGGGAAACGATAAACTCTGTATCAAGAGCCAGATAAAAAGATTCATAGTGAAGATAATCTGCCATCCAAATTAGAACAGTTTTCATTGTTATGCTTGGGTGATTTATAATTATGCTGAAAAAATAAATACAAACTGAGATTCTTAGGCCAACCAAGAAGTACAACAAACCCACTTCACACAATGCTAATGAGTGTGGGTTTCCTACTAAATTGAATGAAAATCCATGAGTTAAAATAATGGAAAGGAAACACAATTTATGTATTAGAAAAATTGAGATTGTAAGAAATGTAGTGTAAGCAATGGACTGGACTTGAACTGTTGGCAAAATGGAGCAATAGATACCCGTTAAGAGGATGTTATTTCTTGCTAACCAGTGTCGTCCCAGTAAGTCTAACAATAAAAACAATTTTTAAAAAAAGGGGATGTTGGAGTAATTCAAGCAAAATAGAACAATGAAACAGTTTTAGTGGGAATAAATAGAAGTAGAAGGACTTAAAAGATAGTTAGGGGTAGGTGTGTTATATAATAATTGTTGATTAATGGGGAAAGGAGCCAATGAAAAAAATGTTTGATGACAAATAACAGAGAATGACTAGTTGATGGAGATATGAATAAGTGGAATTCCAAACATAAAGAGTATACATCAAAGGAACTATTTTATAATTAACTGACAACTATTACAATTATTCTGGGAGCAGAAGTTGGATTTGTCACTAAGACTGCAAGAAATGTCAGGAGTTTCAGGATGCTGGTGTTTGACAACTGAGAGAAAAAGATGATGTCATCCACTAAAAGTAAAAAGTGGATATGAGGTAAAGGAGAAGAAAGAAGGTTTGAAGTTGTACTTGAAATGAATGGTGAGAGTTTAGTAGAAAGAAAAAAAGGATAGAGATTTATTACTTCTTTTTATAAAGATCTATTACTTTTTGAGACTATAAATTTGTACAAGAAGAAAATTGTGGGTACATAAAATTTTTTCTTCAGCCACACTGAGCAGTTCAAATGTGGAAGGAGAGAAGGAAATCTAAAAATATAAGAATAAAATGTAATACTTGATGCAATACAATGACAACAGCAAAACAGCTGAGGTAAAAATGATGAATTTTATTGTTTCTGTTAAATGGGGAAATCTCTGAAGACAGGGAATTGACTGAGAGTAGAAAAATGTGTCAAGAGGCTAGTGGGCTTAATAGAAACAAAGCTTATTATCAAGTGAGGACATTTCAAGTGTAAAAACATTGTAGTCAGGTATAAGATTATTGATTTTAATATCTATGAGGTTTATCAGTCATCAGTGTTAAATTACAAGTTGTGGTTTTGGAATTAGATTTTAGGAACAGAGGTTTGGTAATAGGTATGGTGCATTATTTGCCTGGGTTGTCATAACAAAGTACCAGGAACTGAGTGGTTTAAACCACGGTTCATTGTCTCACAGTTCTGGAGGCTAGAAGTTCAAAATCAAGGTGTCAACACGGTTGTTTTTTCTAATGGCTGTGAGGGACAGATCTGTTACAAGCCTCTCTCCCTGGCTTGTAGATAGCCATCTTCTCTCTATTTACATTATCATTTCTCTATGTATGTTTGCCTCTGTGTCTAAATTTCTCCTTTTTATAAGGACACCAGTCATATTAGATTATCCCCACCCTAATAATAAATACATTCTAACTTGATGACTTTTATAAAAACCTTATCTCTAAATAAGATCACATTTTGAAGTACTTGGGGGTAAAAAGTCTAACATGTTTCTTTAATAGGGCATATTCAATCTACAATATACAAGATTTAGGGGTTAATGCCTTATGAAGAAGATGTGACACCTCAAGGGTCTTCATGAAGTTATCATCTAGGAAACATGAAATTCTCAGAATAGAGAAGAGGCAAATTCTTCAGCAACTGAAGAATAGTTTCTATGGTAATGAGGCAAAAACAAAAAGGGCAGTATTTCCAGATAATGTGGCTCTCAAAACTACAAAGCTTTCCACTCTTTAAGAATGGGTAAATGGTATTTGAAAGTAGTTTGAAGAGAAAGAAGGATGCTAAAATAATTTCCCAACTCTGTAGTACCTGGAGTACAAAAGAATAAGCAGAAATACTGAGAAGACTGCTAAGGCAGTGGTCTTGAGAACAACCAACTTCTATTCTGACAAAGAGGTGTAGAATAATTTTATGAAAGACACTAAAAAAATAATTTACTTTTTAAAGATGTAGAATGTATGTTTAAAGCATAGAATATATTTGCCTATTGCAAAACAAAACATATAGAAATGAAGGAAAGAAAGAGTAAGTTGAACTAGAGAAGCAGATACTATTAATTGGAAGTAGAGGAAAGAGATTAAATTTTATTAGTGAACAAAAATTACAATTAAGAACACAGGATTGGTCCCCAGAATTTTCCAACTATTAGTGTCAAAATTCCCATTTTTTAAAATTCATTGGGCTTTTTAGCACTCTAGGTTTTGGAAAGAGCAGCAGCATGTGAAGCACAGTTAGTGGATACATGCAAGATCACATGCATTCCATGACACAGCTGGAATTCATTTTCCTGCCAAAGGAATCCAACCTCTCCTAAAAATAAGCAGCAGAACTAATCAACTGCATTTTCTCTATTTAAAGTAGTAAGTAATAGAAAAAAAGTACCAATGACATAAAAGGGTTTAGGGAGGCAGGGCAGCAATAGAAGGTTGGTGAGGACTCCACCAAATCAAATAACATGTAAGACAAATTTCTTCTAATTGATGAAATGTAGACATTTTCAGAACCCTAATCAAAAAGTGCAGAGCAACTAAATCAGGTTGGAGGAGGTAGAATAGTTGAATTCTCTATAAGGAGTTAGCTGAAGGGAAGTTTGTGAATTAAGGTTCTCTTCTCAAAGAGCATTCTTTTCTATATTTGTCTTTGTCATTGTTTTTCAGTTGGACATACTGAAGTATTATTTTATTCATGCCAAAAAAGTAAAAACCCTACAAATCATTTGTATGACAATATTTTGAAAAATATATCTTTATCTTTTATTTCAATTGGGGAGTAAATTGTTAATATGTAGTGTTCAGTAATCTGATTGGAGGAAAGAAGTGGGTCCTGCCCTGACAAATGACAAGGATTATAGAGGTAAAGATTTTACTTAAAGATATGTATAACCTGAGATTTTGTTGGAGGGTGAGGGCATGAATGACGTCATCGCCAAGTTCTGAGACCCTTCCATATATGCAAATTTGAAGAACAAATTGAGAAGACTACAGGAAAGTAATGTCCCTAGGGGAAACCTGATTTGGCTATACACAAGGTACAGAAATAATTTTGTTAAAATTTCGTCAATACAGAAGGATGGTAAGTTCTGGGAATTTAAGTTGTCATGAAAATAGAAAGAGTTAGGGTAAGTGTTCTGCCACTTCTTTCTGGTCAGGTGAGATTTGGGTGTAAAAATCCATTGGACACAGTCTCTGAGTGACGGGTTTGCGTTTTTAACAAAAGAGACTTTGTAATTAAAATAAAAGACTGTAATGTTGAGGACTTAGGCCCCATATATTCACACTAGAGAACAGAAGTAAAGATACTAGTGAAGTGGTTTATTCTATTTCCTCATCTTTAAAGACCTCTGAGAATAGGACAAGATTCAGTCTTTGGCACAGAAGTGGGGATAATTAACCATAGACAGGAGCTGCAGTTGTGGTGATCAAAATTCTCTGAACATTTCATCTCCATTTGGCCAGTGGATTAGTTACTTTGTGGTACTAAAATATCTTTAAACCAGGAGTTCCTCATAACTTTTAGTACAATCATTAATACACATGTGATCAGAATTGCCTTTGGACAAATATATGCACAAGATAGCTTAGGATTGTCACTAGAAAAAAATGGTCCAGAGAGGAAAAAAATGTAATTATTCTAATGAGTAATAAAGTGATATGTGTCATTAAGTTGGAATATTAAATACAAGAAGACTTTTCCTGCAACACAACCTGCTGATAAGGAAACAATTACTCGTACATGATTATTGAGAGTAACATTTACATGAAATATTTGACAAAAATTAAGTGGAACTAAGAGCTGAAAATATTTTTATTCAAAGTTTGTAAAAGTGTTTTTACATAAAAGTAGAAAAAAATACAAGCAAATGTGTAAAATTATAATCTATAATTTTTAAAAAATATACTGACTTGGACTTGAATTAATGATATTCTATATGTAACTCAAAATGTCTGAAAAACATGAGATAATTAGTTCTAAGATTTGTGTTTAAGTTTTAAAATATCTCCAACAATACCTTTTTACCAGAACTCACAAATGAATGAATCTCTATTATTGTAAAGATAAAACTGAAGTACTTTAAATTACAGAGATTCATAGTACAAAATATATATAAAAGACAAATGCAAAATAGCACTGTCAACATTGCCCTTTAAATAAAGAAAAGCTTGAGTTTCTGAAATAAATTTCTAAATTTAAAACATATTTTTTGTATTCATAATTTTGCATGTGGTTGCAATGAAAGAAAAATCTCCAGAGAACAAAACGTGAAGTAAAATATGGACATTTCAGCAATTATCAGAGGAGACAAAGGGCCTTGAACCTAAGAACATTTTCTCAAAAGTAATTTTTCAGTGTTAGATATCAAAAGAGGCCAGGCTTATTCTATGTAAAGCAAGAGTTCAGAATCCTGCTTTAAAAATGATTCCAATATGGAAATAATTCTTTATATTTTATAGCTTTATGAAGTCTTTCATCTAAGAATCTTGAAAAGGAAATGAAGTAAGAGCAATGATTGAATTTCTTGAATATTAATGACTTCAAGAAAAATGGAAGCAATTAAAAAGAAATAAAAATCTACTATCATGAAAGCCACTTTTTAATGTTATACATAAGTGTAGCTGGATAGTTATAGAAAAGTGATAGCTGATCATTGCTATTATTTTGTTTCTGCATTCTTTTTTAAGGAGTGTAATTATGCTACACAGGAGCAAGGTGGAGATGTCTCAGAAGGAATTTTGTGCTTCATTCCAATAAGAAGCTGTCCCTTTTATACCTATCAGAACATTGTATTTCAATATTAAAACATATAGCAAGGTCATTTGGGATTATTTACAACCCAAGGCCTCCAACAGAAAACAAACAAACAAAAAAACCAAAACAAAACATTGTTTTAAACCTTAAAATGCTACCTTGTTCTTTACATTCAAGGCCACTATTAAGTGTAACACTATGTTATTACTTAACAGTGGCCTGTGAAATATGATTATAGGCCTCAAAAAGTCCAATCTGCTCCAAAGTGATAACCATATATTTGAAACAGTTTCTTAGATGACCGTTTTTATTTAACCTACCATCCACTATCTTATATAGAGGACCTTTGTGCACATTGCAAAACAAGCAGCACTTTCAAACGTATTAATATAAGACAGCCCTTCTTCTAGGCTGAATCAGCCTCGAAGCAGAGTGAAGGATTTGACAAGCAGAGAAAGGGATCAGTTTTACCTCTCTACTCTCCTCTTGGCCACATGCCTTTGTACAGTTCAACTGCAGTACCTATAGCCGCCTGGTTGCTCCATGGTTAAGAAGGAATTGTCAAAAAGCCATTTTTAAATGCAAATTACATTACCTAAGCAAAGACAACAAATAAGCCTGCAGTTATATTAAGGGCTTAAATAAAATCAGTGTATTTTTAAATGTCAATTACATTCTTAAAATGTTATTTGCTAGAATATATTATTGCTTGTACCTCCCTTTCCCATAAAAGGGAAAACCATTGGCTCAAGTCCCTAAGAAGGAAAAGCATGGAAGAAACACTTTTTTGTGGCTCACTTCTTCCCATTGTAGTACTGAGAGACCTAATTGAATATAGGAGAATAACTACACATATTTAGATCAACCCTTCTTGGCTTTCTCTCGGACTCCTTCAGGGCCATGTGTTCTCAATGTACGTATTTTCTTTCTCTTGAATTCATAAAACTGCCAGTCCCTCTGGGGATGTTTCTGACTGTGTAGAACAACTTAATTTAAGAGAGCAAAAGGTGAGGGGGATATATGTATTAGGAATCATTTGACTGCAGATCTATGCTGTTTTCTAATTATTTTATCACTATAAGTTTGACTCCTGTCTTGTTTCTTAATTGGTTCAGAAGTTGAGCTATAAATAGGAATTATTGTTTCCTAATGACAAATATAATTTCTTCACAGTAACCACTAGGATTGCTTTTTTCTAATAATAATATTTTTCATTTTTAATTGCTTTGGATCCCACAAATAATTCAGCTATTGGTAATATTACAGTGTTATTACTTTGTCATTCTATATTTTCAAGATCAATTTGTATAAAAATATTTAGGATTTGTTACTCTAAAACAAGTATAAAAATATATGTACAACATCTCTTAAGCAGCCGTTAATGAAAAGAACTCAAGATTACAGCTTTTACTATAATTAAATGCAAAGAATGACTAGATTATTAAATAGAAAATATAAAAACAGTAGAGAAAAAGAGATAACCACAACATCCTCCCCACTTCAAAATCTTGCCAAGAAATTCCTAGTCAATGGCTTTCAGTAAATAACCCATGCTGAAAACCAATTTATTTGAAAGGAAGAATTGTTAATTATAATATAATTAAAATGGAATGTCCAGTAATATTAGAATTTCCAGATGCTATCCATTGGCGAGAGAAAAACATAAGCAGTGATGTGAATCAGAAAATCTGTATCACAGAAAAGCATGGTATAGATTTATGCCTTGTCAAAACAAAATAAAACAAAATGAACTTTGAAAAAGAAGGTCTGTGCAGACCACACTTCACTTTAATGAGGAGAAACTCACTAAATGAATTATTATGTCCTGCATGTTTATTAATAATTTATATAATTTTAAATCTGATAATCTAAGGATAGGCATTAATTTTCAAGGAAAAGTAATTAAAGTCTCTGTAAACATTTGAAAGAAAATGTGTTTGTACCACCTGAAAAAATTACTTATACATTAAGGCTTCTTAGCCAGAGAATGGTAAATATTTTTACATTTCAAATGAATTAAGAAACATAGGAAGATCAAGTTCAAGTCAAGCTTGAAGACAAATGAACTATATAGAGAAACACTTAGCTATTTTCATAGTGTGAGAGTTTATTTTTCTTCTGGAGTTCTAGACAAATAATACTTGACGTGAATTCGAAGTGAAAATATCTAACCCACTATCAGCCATTGCTGGCAAAACAAATTCTCTGTGTAACACCTTTAAGGAATTTACTGAAACAAATCCTTTAATTTCTACCCCACTGTTAAAAAAATGCTATGTATGTATGAATGTGTACATATATTCAGTTATTGTCTATATAAATATAACATAATTATGTAGCTATGTTAAATATTATAACTATATATATATATATATATATATATATACACACACACACACACACACACACACATTGTTACTAAACACCAGTTAAGGAAAACAAATACTTCTACTCAATATAAAACCTCTATGAATTTGTCATAAACTAATTCATAAGAACTGATGAACAAAGAATAATCTGAATATATGAAAGTTAGTAATTACTTTTTAAAATAAAAATAACAAATTAAAAATAGTTTCAATATCAAAATAAAACCAGAGGCTCTGTTCAGAAAGGTTTTTAAATTATCACAACTTAGACAATACAATGAAATATTATTTAGAGTACAAAAATTCAGGGTAAAAATGTTGATAAAAAATAATTTAAATAACTATGTGCCAGGATATAAGAGAATTTTTTAAGATATGACTTAATTCAAAGTTCTAGTTTCTTCATCTGCAAATGATACATGTATCTGGGGATTGTAAGGATTAAATGACCTAAGCTCTCTGACAGAGTAAGTTCTCAATAAAGGGGAAAGGACAAACTAAAAGAAACTACAAAACTGATTCCCTTCCCAAATGCAAGAAGGAAATTTGTATCAGAGTGAAACATAAATAATAAATTCAAAGTGGCTTTTAATGATATTTACCAAATCATATTTTAGGCAGGTCTCAATGATAAATCTAAACAGAAGTTCATATTCCATTGTTCTGATCTATAGAAGTAAGGCATTTTAGAGGAAGTAATATGTGAATATACCCAAAATAGTATATTAATTTTCTGATGCCTTCCTATTTATTAAACTTTAACATTTTACAACTTCTTGCTTATATAGTTCAAAGAAATAAGAATATTAATTTAAAATAAAATGATCATGTTATAATGAAACATGCTTTTTAAATTACTCTCCCATCATATATTATAAAAATATTAGGTGTTATATTTTTAAGTATTATATTTAAAAATTATGAAGTCACCCTTTTGAAATTTACTGAAGAATAACAATGCCATAATGTATATCCTAATTTAAACTGCAATTGGATACAAAAGTTAAGTATTTGTGAATGGAGTTCTAAATCTTCAGTTTCAATTAAACTATTTATTTAATAACTATATTCTCCTACCCTTTAAAAAAATATAGTGAGCACTGTCATAGAGAAAATGTAGCCAAGAGATGTTGTACTGTAAAAACTTAGGAACATTCCAAAAGAAGTGAATGTATATAGAAAAAATTATGTTTGAAACTTTTGTTTATTTTGAGGTTTCTAAATGACAGCATAGAAATGCATTCCTCCTAAGGCTTTAAACAGTATAGGCTGGATCATTTCAATTCCCATATTGAATGACTAAGGTCAATTTTTAAATGGCTTTTACATGTAAGCAGAATGCCTTTCTGCAATTCACTTCAAATATGTTTCTATATGCCTCAAAGGAACGATGAGAAAAAAATAAATGCTACAGCCTATGAAAACTAGAGACCAGCATTTATATATTTAAAGTTATTTTTAAAGACTGTGTCTGCATGGTATAGCATGAATTGATCATTTGGCAACTGTCTAGTCGGGTAACCAAAAATAAAGCCACAATTAAGAATAAATTGCCAGTTCAGAAGTTTGAGTATAATAAGTGCCAAGTATTTAAACATTTATCTCTCATAGGTTCGGCTTTCAGAAAAATTAAGGTTTACTTTTCCTATTCTTCCAAGTAAGTAAAACTAAAGAACCTCAATATTATTTATAGATCTAACATAGACTATCCAATGTGGGGAGAGAAAGAAACAATGGATAAGAAACTCAAGACTGAACAAGTGACATAATGGTAGATTTCCTTGGCTTTGTTTTGTTTTGTTTTTTGCTTTAGATACAGAGGGTGCCAAAAATGTATACACATTTTAATAAAGGAAAAAATTGTATTAAAATTGTAATATATGCCAATATATTACATAATTCAATTCAATATATGCCAATATTGAATATATGCAAAATTCAATATATGCCAATAACAAAGAATGAATATAAGTCACGTTTGACTTCTGCAGTTATAAGAGATGTTCAAAGTGGTTACCGTCAGTGTCCAGACACTTCTGATTACGGAGAACTACTCCTGGAGCAACGCTGACCAGTGTTCACTTGTATCGCAGAGCATGTCTTTTCAATTTCTACACTGCCAGTGTAGCTGGTTTTCTAAGGTATACTACATCCTGTAAGGTCCCCCATAGGAAGGCATGGGGTGTTAAGGCAGGAGAGCATGGGAGAAACTCAAGTGCACCTCTTTGTCCTATCCATTTGTCTGGCAAATGGTCTTGCGCTCCTTGAACGACAACCATGCTCCTGCCAATTTGTTTGACTGTCCTGCCTGTCACATGGTGACACTAGCATTCATTTGATTAAGGCCATCTTTTGAGCAAATGCCATACTACACATTGCTACTGTAATTTAATTCAACTTCAAAAAGTTTATACATAGATAAGAGTTCTTAAATGTTTATACATTTTTGGCACTTGGTATTTCAGAATTGGAGTTGAAAACATCAGCTCCCTGAAACACCAACAGGCAGATAATAAAAGTCCTAGTAAAAAGTTTTCTCTCTAGCCAAAGGAGTAGAAAGGGTGCTTCCTAGGCTACCTATCCTGCCTCACCTAGACTTGTTTTCTCCCACAAGAGAAAGGGAGGGCCTGTCAGTGAGTGCCTGGCTTTCCTAGCACAGTGTGGGACACTGAGAAAGAGACCGGTTTCTCTCCCATGCCCTCAGAGTGCTGAGTAGTGAACTGACTGACCGGGTTGCAGTGAGTGGCTAGGGAAAGAGCAGCGATGGCTCAGAGATTATTTCAAAGGGTCAAGGATCACACTAACCTTGTCACAGACTCCATCAGAGGCCCACCTGCAAGTTGCTCGGGACACTTCAGGGACATCTCCAGCTCTCCACACCCTTTACCCACACAACCCACCCTTACTGGCCAGCTTTTTATGTGAACTACTGAAAGTATCATTTGCAAACTTTTGTTGACAGCTAATGAACATGTGTAAAAGCCTGGGCATCTAATGGACAGGATGGTGACTCTCACTATCAATACCGTATTATGTACTTGAAAGTTTCTGAGGGATTAGATCTTAAATGTTCTCAACACACACATGCACACACAAATACACACACACACACGTGCACAGAAAAGATAATTATGTGAAGTGATGGAAATGTTAACTAACTCTGATGTGACAATTGCTTTAAATTATGCATTTATCAAACTATCATATTATGTATCAATTATATCTCAATAATTCTCAAAATATTAAAAAAAATTTTATTACATTAAGTAAAACACAAAACTACATATATTTCTGTCAGAATAGTTTTAATAAAGAGGCAGGTTTTAGCAAACTAAAGTTTGCAATCAACTGCTGAAGATTTTTTAAATTAATAGCATAATTTTGAATCATGGCAATACATATTTCAGCATATATATTTTACCTTAACTCAAACTATTTAAATGTATTTTCATATACTCTGACCATTAAGCTTATTATGATAGCATAGTAATTGTAATTGGGTGGAAATTGTGATTAACATTATACTTTCATTTTATTCAGCATGGGTCTTAACTGTGATATTTGTATTGAAAGAAATATTCAATGAGGGAGATATATGGTAAAAATGATAAAAATTCTTGCTCAAGCAAATTTAATTATGATTCAATAATTTATTACATATTATAATATCCTGATTGCTTACAAACTACATTTTAAATATATATTGCACAGAATGCTAAAGATAAAGAATATATGTACTTTAGAAAGAATCTGCCTATACTATAATTCTGTGTGTATAAATTCTATCTCCTCTTTACCAAACATGTAAGTCAGTTTATTGGCAACAAAAAAATTTTTTAGTTATAGTATTATATATACACAAAAACACATACACACATGCCCTCAAATATATATATATATATTTGAAAATAAAAAGTATAAAATTATTCATGTTTTCAATAAATATCTGTAGTTTATATCTGTTACTAAAATTAATTCAGGCATACATAAAGAAATAATGTAAGCTAAGAATTAACAGCATGGTACAGAATCATTTAATCTAATTATGAAGAACAAATAACCAATTTTGCCAATATAAAATAACTAATCAGAGTAGGTAACACTTAATACCCATGGGTATTATGTTGAACAAACCTTTTTGCCCTTCTCCTTCTGTATAATGTGAAACTCAAAGAAAGGACACTTATGAAGCTTTAGAAATGAAGCACACTGAAAATGGGACAAGAATTCACAAAATAGAAACCACTAACCAAAGAGACCTTTTTCATTTCACATCCCTCTTTTATTTCCAAATTTATTTCCATTTATTTTAAAGCATCTCTCCTTGTTGATCTCTCCTTTCACTGGGCTAACTGAATTACTAAGGTGAATTATATATCTTCCAACCACCTTGAACTATATTTTTTCCCTTTTCTAAGCACCTATCCTACCTACCCAGGCCAAAATCCTTTGAAGTCAATGGGAAGTCCAGATCAAGGTGATTAGTGGGGTTTAGAGCAAATAAGAATAGCTCCCTGACAACAGCATGATACCTTTCCACAAACAGTCTCCAGCCTGGAGTGTCACAACTCTTTTCTGAAAATCCAAGTTACTTACCTATTCCATTGAGCTCACTTTTAGTCCCTGTGCCTTAGATCCGAGTAAGGCTGTTGGACTGCTTAGGACAAATGTTTCATTGGGTCACATATTGAACTATAAAATTTTCCTCTCAGAACTTCTCCTATAGTCTGAAACTATCTCTGTGTGTCATCCTTCACAGAATACTGTAAAGGACCTGAAAAATTATGACAGAGTGAAATGGAAAAGATAGCTGCTGACAAGCATAACAATGATGAGATGAGTACATTTTCAGATGACTCCTAAAGTCTGATGGCTGACAGTAAGCTAATCAGGCACGGCCTCACTGCAATCTCCAAAGAGAAGTCTGGCAGAGGAGGGGAGCATGCTTTCTTCATTATGGAAAATTAAGTATCATGTTGTAATGGAAAGTAGACAGGCTATGTTCTGAATCTGCCTCTGCTGCACCACCTTTGGGCAAGACAATCTACCTCTTTGAGACTACTTCTTAATAAAAGAAATCTAGAGAAGAAATTTTGTTTTCTTCCAGATCTCAAGATAAGAAATATCATAGAATTTACTTATCCAAATGTCTTCATCATTATCATTAGTGCTGGAGATTAGTTTGAATTTAAGGAACAAGAAGCAAAGTAATCTACAAAGGACCATTAAATTAAAAAAGAAAAAATAAAACAGGATACAAGACAAAAATAAATCACATGTCATTTCTTCAGAAATGTCACTAACATGAAAATGAAAACAGGGAAGTAGAATAAATGTAGCTAGTATACGAGTAATGTCATTCACAAGAAAATACTGATTTTGGGATATAAATGGCTTCTTGTACTTCATCACATCATCTTGTCATCTGTACCTACTTCTTATTTTGAACTCAGTGAGGACAAAAAAAAGCACACTGATAACCTTTTCTTGACATTTTGATATTATTTGGGGGGGAGCAAATTGAACATGTGATTCTAGAATTTTTAAATATTTTTTTTAACTACTTATATTTATAATTACTTATGATGAGAAAATTGTGATGGCTGAATTTTTCAACAGCAAATGTATCTTTGCATGGCCTAGAAGGTAGATATAACATATTAAAAGCATAAAGCTGAAAATGATGAAAAATATATTAAACATTTCCCTTGGTAGTATAGGAATAAATGGAAACTGCAGCAGAAAAATGATTTTCATAGAAACAAGCCAGAAATGAAGTAATGGAAGTAAGATTTGCTTCCAACAGTAGCTAAGTGGTAAGAGCAAATGAAGTTTATTTTGATTATTAATGAACCAATTTATTCAATGTGAGACAAATTCCAGGAATATTTTATTTTGTGAAGAACATTAATCCAAGCAAAATCCATAAATATGAGCCAAGTTTCTAGAAAATAAAAATACATAAAAAAATCATTTAATTTGGGGACAAAACAGACAAGGGAGAAAAAAAATCCATTAACTCTGAAACATGTTAAGACTTTATATGAACACAGCAGTTTTAAGAAACATCAGTTATTTGATAATGAACATGACATGAAGAATAGTCCTCAGCAAATGAGAGATTATTAATATGGCACATTTTTTTCTTTTTGAAATAATGTTTCTAAGTCAATGCCCTTCCAAACAGTAATTAATGAGAACTACTGACAGTGGAGATAGGAGAAAAATGACACTCGTGTGTGAACTATGGGTAAAATTAGCTTACTATCTCTGTTTATATAATAAATTGTTAGTTACTTGAAAAAAAAAGGTTGAAAAGAGAAAACCATATATCTTTCTCAGCATAACATCATTATACTGGACTATCTAAATAGGAAGGAGAACCAGGATGTAAAGCACATTTTATTTCTACATTATTAATAGAATGAGTTATACAATGAAAGAAAATTTCACTATCAGAGTTGTTGGCTAATTCCAACTAATTGTTAGTTACAAAGGAAAATCAACATTACTTTCACAATTTATTTCTAAATATTGCTGTATGCTTGTCCACTGTTATATTAAGAGATGTGTCTGGAGATTCTGAAAAAGCTATTATTTCTAATTTGTGACTCATTCATTTCATTGAATTATCAATATACACTGTATTCATAAAGCCCTATAAGTTTGAAGTTTCAAAGAGAAAAAGATTTCAATATACATTATTATTTTTTAAAATATAAGTACTTTAAAACATAAAAGGAAAATGTGACATATGCTTTGAATTTATTGATTTATTAAAACCCTGCCTTCTGTGAATGAAAGAAAGAAACTTAACAAATAAAAAATAGCTACTTTCAAATTGTTGAGTGTTTTGCTTATAAGTCAATCAACACACTTCAATGATAAGAACTTTTTACAATTCAGTCAGAAAAGTGGTAGAAAGCTATAAATAAACTGTTGTTATCTTTAGGTTGCAGCATAATTACACAAGTTGTCTTTTTAAGTGTGTTTTCAAATTTTATCCCCATTATGTAAGTGAAAAACTAATACTTAAATAAGCTTACTAAAAAGAAAGATACTAATTATTATACTAATTATAGATTAGCACATTTTATTATATTTATAACTACTTATACTTTATTCTGAGGTTTCAAGACACCTTTTTTTTCAATTAGCACGTTTTATTATATTTATAACTACTTATACTTTATTCTGAGGTTTCAAAACACCTTTTTTTTCAATAGGAAGCCAATTGCATATTTAGAAAAATTTTTATAGAATCAGAAAATTTACCAATATAGATTTAAACAGAAGACTTCAAGCTTAAAATTAAAAACAAAAAATAGTTTTTCAGGGAGTTCCCTGATAGTGTAGTGGCTTAAGGCTTTGGTGTTGGCACTGTCAACGCTGCGGTCTGGATTCGATTCCCAGCCAAGGAGCTATCCAAAAAGCAAAAAAAAAAAAAAAAAAAAAAAAAAAAAAAAAAAAAAAAAAAAAAAAAAAAAAAAAAAAAAAATAGTTTTTCATAACAATAACATTACAGCTAGGATATTTTCATTATAGAAAGGGAAGAAACTAGTAAATGCACAGAGAAATAAAGGAAGAGTGGAAGGGAGCAAGAATAGGAGAAAGAAGGGAAGGGAGGAAAAAAAGGTGGAAAGTACCATTGTTCTGTTGGACTTCTTTCAACAGGTTTTATTTTAAATATCAAATAGGAATGTGAGACTGATAACTTTATGTATCAGTAACATTGACCTCTTAGATTTTACAAATGACAAAAAAACCATAAGGAGCTAAAATATTAGAATACTACTTTACCATAGATAAAATTAAATACTGCCATTTGTGACAACATGGATGGATCTGGCAATTATCATGTTAAACAAAATAAGTCAGAAAGAAAAAATCGAGAACTATATGACTTCACACATATGTGAAATATAAAACTGAAAACAACAAAGAAGACAAACAAAAAAATGAAAACTCTTAGACACAGACAGTAATTTAGTGGTTAGCAAAGGGTAAAGGGGATCAAATATATATGATGATAGAAGGAGAACTGTCCCTAAGTGGTAAACACGCAATGTAGTATATAGATGATATATTATAGAATTATACACTTGAAACCTATATAAATTTAGTAATCAATTTCATCCCAATGAATTTAATAAAAAATTTTTAAATTGCATACATTACAAATAAATAATAAAATATATTAGTTTTCTATTTTGAATACATGACTATAGAAACATGTACTAACTATAAGGAAGGTCCAAAGAAGTAAGGTACACAAACATTAGACAATGTTTTCAAATAATGGTGAGCTGAAACAGAGCATCTTTGTTAGAAAAAATGCTAATTATCTTCATGGGAGATTATAATTGCACTGTTAACAAATGGAATGCAAAGCCAACATGTAGGGTTTTTGCAACATTGAGGGATGCCTTTCCTAGTTCCTATAATGGCATTTGTGGAATAGAAGTTACTCTCTCATGTGACAAAACTTTGAATTCTTGGCTGCATATGTGGACCAATGATGGGAAGAGACTTGCCTACAGAATAGCACTTCTTCACTCAACTTTATAATCCATATTATAAATTGCTGACAAAATGTCAACACAATACTCTTTCCCTTTTGCTTTAGCAAAGCCCCCTTCATGTCTAAGTTTGCTCCCATGAGAAAGTAACAATGGTTTCCTTAATATTATAACAAAGTAGTAAGGGTCTAATGAGTTCTACTTTCCACAAAAACAAAGAACTTGTACAACTCAACAAGACAACAAACAACCCAATTAAAAAATGGGCAGAGGACCTAAACTGACACTTCTCCCACGAAGACATACAAATGGCCAAAGATACTTGAAAAAATACTCAACTTCACTAGCTATTAGGGAAATTTAAACCAAAACCACAGTGCAATACCACCTGATATCTATTAGAATGGCTATCATAAATGACAAAAATAATTTTGAAAAGTGTTGGGGAGGCTGTGGAAAAAAACAAACCCTCATACACTGTCTCTGGGAATATAAATTGGTACAACCACTATGAAAAATAGTATAAAGATTGTTCAAAAAATTAAGAATAGGGTTACCATACAACCCAGCAAGTCCTCTTTTGATTATCTATGTAGAAAAATCTGAATACACTTATTAATAAAATTATATGTACTTTTACAGTCATTGCAACGTTATTCACAGTCAGCAAGGCATGGGAAAAACCAAAATGTTCTTTGATAAATGATTGGACAAAGAAGATGTGTCACATACTCATATACACAATGGAATATTACTCAACCATAAGAAAATATGAAACACTACCATTTGCAACAACATAGACAGAACTCAAGATTATCAAACTAAGTGAAATGAGTCAAACCAAAAATATCTAGGATAATACCACTTCACTCATATGTGATATATGAAACTAAAAGCAACAAAGCTATAAGACAAACAAACAAAGAGAACTCATAGACACAGACAACAGTTTGGTGGTTACAGAGGGTAATAACTGAGGAGGGTGGTAGAGGAGAGAAGGGTAGGAGTCAAATATATGGTGATGGAAGGATAACTGACTGGGTGGTGAGCACACAATACGATAGACAGATAATGTATTATAGAATTGTGCACTTGAAACCTAAGTTATGTGACTAACTAATGTCACCCCCAATAAATTTAATAAAAAAGTGATGCTTATGAATTTTGTACCACTAGTAAATACAATAGAATAAAAAGTCATTTTTAGAAACAAACAAACAGACAAACAAACAAACAATATTTTGCCAGCATCCTGTTTCTTCCTAAACTCATCCAGAAGGTGTCTCCTGGTGTGTATCTGGACTGCTTCTCCAAAACAATGATAATTGGCTGAACAGGTATGCCACTTTAAATGGGACAGAAAACAATGGTACTGTACTGTTCCAAATGGTACATATGGTCAACTTAGTCTCACTAGGCGGAGAACAAGGTGTCAGTAGGCTAACCATCCATACCATTTGAAATGGGACAGTACCATTGTTTTCTGTCCTGTTTAAAATATCATCATGCTTAGTAAAATAAGCCAGACAGAAAAAACAAAGAATTGTATGACTTCACTCATATGCGGAATATAAAATTAAAAGCAAAGAAAAAAGAAATGAACAAACAAATAGTTTGGACACAATCAATAGTTTAATGTTTATTTGGGGATGAGTGGGTTAGGGAGGGGAGAAAGGGGAGAGGGTGAGAGAGGGGGAAGCTAAGTATAAGGTGGTGGAAAGAGAAGTCACATTAGGTGGTGAACTTATTATACAACAAGGTGACAATGCACTGTAGAATTGTATGCCTGAAACCTATGTAATCCTTGCTAACAGATGTTACCCCAATAAGTCTAACAGTAAAAATGAATTTAAAAAAATATTACATCTGGTCAGTCTAATAATTCTCACATAGCTTTGAAGTAGTACCTATTAGGACAGAAAAAAAAATAAGAATTGAGATCTGTCAATATCTACCTTATCTTTCATTTATTTATGCATCTAGCTGTATATGTAAAATAAGATCATGAAATACTCTATTTTTTAATATGGATGAAAGAAATAAATGACTTACAGCTAAACAACTTACCTAAAGCTTTTGTATTAGTTATGCTTTGATAAGACAAGGAAACACACACTCAGTGACATAGAAAAATAAATGTATTTGTATTCTTACAAAATAGAACTTATCGTTTGTTAGAGTCGGTTCAGCAGTCTGGTGGCCATGGCCTCTGCATCTGATTTTAGGCTTGAATTCAGGTCTAGAAGTTGGAAAGCGAATATAAATGCAGAGTGAGGGGAGAGGATGGACTAACAGGAAGGTATATCTGTCTCTCACCACTTCCAAACTTTATGATAAGGGGAAATGGCAGGATCGCCTGGTGTTCTTCACTGTGGAGCCACACACTGACTGGTCCAGAATTCAGAGAAATTGAGGGAGAAGATCCAATAGAAGAACAGGCTGTAGGTCTGTCTCCTGCCTCCCAAAACTAGTTGAGCCAACAGATGAGAGATGTCTGAAAATGGCAACAGTACATGGCCCTCCAACAAACCTCAGAGCATAAGAAATGGAGTTGATTCTCCTCCCACAGACATTTCTCTTATGGCCAACCTAACTAGACACCATGAAGTGAAGGCGATTTGTGAAACACAACTCCAGCTTGGCTAAAGTGAAACAATGAAAGCCATCATAGATTTCACTGTAGAAAGGAAATTAAAACGACTAACATAAATAATATTAAAATAACAGGAAATATATGAGGGCTGTCTGGAATGTATCCAGCCATGTAATATAAAAAAATAGAGTCATTTATGGCTGGAATTTTTTCCAGACAGCCCTTATATACAAGAGGTTTTCTAAGATTGTCCACAGCCTGCTTCAGGTTGTGGAGAAGTCTTCCCAAGCTTTAGTGACCACTAGGGAGACCAAATAATCTGCCAATCCAGATGCTCACAGTGAGAAATAAGCCAGGAAAAAAAAACAAAAATATCTTTGTAAAAATTGCATATGCTTGAACCATCCTTTTACACTTTCATAAATAGAGGATACTGATACACTCATAGATATATAAAATTATAAACAATATGTGATTTTTATAGTGGAGAATCTGTCAGTATCACCAGCAATGACATGTTAGTTAGAGCCTCTGAGTTCAAATTAGAACTCAAAGCGGCAGGCAGAATGAGTTGGAATTCTGACTAATCAACCAATTTTCAACTTATCTTCATCAAAATAAATCTTCTCTTTTTGCTGATCCAAACTCTGTTTTCTTCACATTTGAGAACCTATATTTTTCTTCCCAGCAAGAAAAAAGTGAAAGCCTTATATTTTGGTGGGATGAATAAATTCATTTAAACTTCAAGAATATGAAATTTTCATTTGGAGATAACAGAAATATTTTCAATATTAATCCTATGCAGTTATAAGCATGTGTTTATTGATTCTTTTATTTTTGTGCCATGCATTTCAGAGGATTAAGCACTTGTTAGCTTGTGAACTACCTCATCTTAATACAGTAAATAGTAAATGTGAGTTGCCATAAGAATATTGATTTGAAGGCAAATCTGTATGTGTTGAGGAAATATCAAGTGCTTCCTTGAATAATGTGTGGTAAATTGTTTGGCTATTATTTCAATCAAAGCTAGAGATGAATAAATCATTTTACAATTAATTTATTTATCTCTCAATGCTGTGCTTTATTCAAAATCCTTGGAAACTTAATGCTGAGGTCCTCCAGGGGGTTCCAAAGAATATCATAATTTATAACCTAACATGTTATTTGCAGAATATCCACTTAGTGATTACAAGAGAACCTTGGAGCAGAATGGGGAAGCTATTGCCAAAGGATGGATATTAAGCATCAAGATAAATTAAGTAATAAATACAAACAATGAAAAGAGACATGAGAAAAGAAAAATTTAGTATTCATTTGTTGACAATCATAAGAAATAGTGCTATATTCTCTCTTTTTCTCCTCTACTATCCAATGTCTTCTTCAGTTTTTAAATGTTGATACCATAAAATAGACTCATACAGTTTTCGCTTGTTTGTCTGCTTGTGTTATTTTTAAGAGATTTATTGAAACATAGTTTAATTGAAAAATGCTGAGATGAAAGGAATACATTAGCGGAAGTTTAAGAGCATTAAGATAATCTCAATAGTTTTCCATTATAAACAATTTAAGACTCTATTAACTTAATCAAATGAGATATAGCTATGATTACATAAGTAATTTATACTCACTGAATTTTTTTACAAAATGGTATAATAGCATCAAAAAGAATAAAATATATGTATTTGACTTAACCAAATTAGTTACAGGCAATCTGGATTAACTATTTCTAAAATTTATATAGTGATTCTGTACTAATCTCCCTGTAATAATATATAACCAAAATTTGAATCTCAAAAAATAGTTACATTATCTTCAGTATATAAATTTTACTAATCTTAATATATACCCTGAAAGTATTCTGAAACATATCCTCAATATAAATTAGTTATTGAAATATATTCACATTAAAAAAAATCACTAATTCAGTTAAGAAACAACTTGTGTACCAACGTGGGAGAAATTTCAACTGATATATGAATAAAATATATGTGGGTATATTCCATTTTCATCTTGAAAATATTATGCTCAAATTTTATTACTTGAATAGAAGATCTAATGATTAACAAAATACTTAAATTTGTGTTATTACTGACTTAATGGTACTGAAGGGACAGTACTTTTCAGGAGTAGTAAATTGAATGAATTACTTAAGAATTATTAAATATTATGCAACAATGTGAAATAATTTCATATGATAAATATAGCATGATAATACCAAGATAATTACTTGTTAAAGGAAGTGAGTATTTTATTTTTTGGCCAATAAAAATAGTACAATATATATACATACAAATATATTTGCACAAAAGTAATTTTATTTCAATAGACTAATGCCTCAAAGTTTCACATAATGAAATAAAAATTACATGTATTTTCAAATTCTTATAGATGTTTTATTTTTTCAAATATGGTATGGCAGTTAAGAACTACTTAGCAATACATGAGAATGCCTACATTCTCATTAGCATTTGGAAGCAGTCCTTTCGATAATCTCTGGTATGTTATTTTTAATTTGCATTTTCTTTATTGATACTAAAGATGAGTACCTTTTCTTAATGCTCAAGATAAATTTCTTATTCATATACTTTTTAAATTTTTCTTCAAACTGTATTTCTTTTATTTATTTATTAAGCTATTATAGAATTGAGAATTATTTGTAATTTTACTTAATATAAGTTCCAAACATTTTTAACATGATTTTTACCTTTTGACTGATTTAATGTGTATCTTTATACAAAAATTTTTCACATTGCTAAATATGCCTACTTTTTCTCTATTATCACAGGTCTTTTTTCTGACTTGTGGGGGCCTACATGCCAGGCTTTTAGCAAGTATTCTACAATTTTTTCTCATTTTCTTTGTGTCATTTATTATTATCATTATTATTTATATTGAAATCTGATATTTGAGAATTTTCAACTATTAGAAGTGAAATAAAAAATTAAAAATGTGTTTTTGTTTCAGATGATCATTAATACATACCCATCCATTCTCCACTTAATTAAAATATAAACTTTTTAATATAAACTGTATAGAATATGTATTTTGCTATACCGATCTAATTACTATTCCTGTGATAATATCAGCTTATAATTAGAGTGGTTTTATAAAATTCAATTACTTGTAAATTTGGTCCTCCAGAATTATTTTTTCCCCTTCATATTTTCTCATTAAATGCAACTATAGACTTCTTTATTAATATTAGAATCTAGAAAACTATCCTCAGGAATTGTCAATGGAATTTTATTATATTTATATACTATTTTTGGAGAATTGCTTCTTTCCTGAAATTAAACCACCTCATTAAAAACATAGTATAACTTTTCATTCCTTCTTACAGTTTTCAATGACCTTAAAAATTCTAGTTTCTTTCTTACACATCTTATAAATTTCTTATTATATTTATTCCTTAGGTTCTTAAATTTTTTATTACTATTTTCAATATATATTTATGTTTATGTTTATGTTTGTGTGTGTTTGTTTCCATCACTACATAACTTAGGCTCGAGTTAGACAATAATTATATTTTTCTGTTTATCTTATATTTAACTATTTTAAAAATTATCTTAGGTATTTTTAACTAAACTCTTGTTTTTGTAAATGTATAATCTTTAAAAACATATATGCCTTAGGTGCTTCTTTTCAAAATATATAAAAATTTTCTTTGATCATAATAGTAGTAGGTGAGGGAAAGCATTTTTTTAGTCCTGATTGTAATAGAAAAGTCTTTACTATTGCATTATGTTGTCTGATGGTTTCTACTGTGTTTGAAAAATAACTTTATCCTGTTTAATTACTTTTTTTCTATTCCTAGTTCAATTAGATTATTTTTATAATTTTTATTTTTAAGATTTTTTAATGAAATTTTTTGGAGTGACCTTGAATTGTAAAATTATGTTTCAGGTGTACAATTTTATAATACATCATCTATTTGTTGCATTGTGTGCTCAGCACTCAGAGTCAGTTGTTCTCCCATCACCATATATTTGACATCCCCTTCTTTCTCCACCATCCCTGCTTACTCTCTGGTAACCACTAAACTAGTGTCTTTGTCCATAAGCTGTTGTTTTTTTGTTGCTTTTAGTTTTATGTTTCGAATATGAGTGAAGTCCTATCGTTCTTGATGTTTTTTTGCTTAGCATGATGATCTCAGGGTTTGCAAATGACAGTATTTTATCTTTTCTATGGCTAATATTCCACTGTCTCTGTATACCATACCTTATTATCCAGTCATCTATCAAAGGACACTTGGATTGTTTCTATTTCTTGGTTACCATAAATAATCGGTGATGAACATTGAGGTACATATATCTTTACAGACAAAAGTTTTCAGGTTATTTGGGTAGATACCTAGAAGAGGGATGGATTGCTGGGTCATGTGGTAACTTTATTCTTTTTTTTTTCTTTCTTTCCTTTTTTTTTTTTTTTTTGGTAACTTTATTCTTAATTTTTTGAGAAACCTTCATACTTTTTTCCATAGTGGTTGTACCAATTTACATTCCCTCCAGCAGCGTATGAAGGTTCGTGTTGATTCACTTGTTATTATTTAGCTCATTGATGACAGTCATTCTCACAGGTGTGAGGTGATATCTCCTTGTGGTTTTGATTTGCGTTTTCCTAATAGCATATTTAGAATTTTACTATAAATGCCTATATTCTATCAATTAGCTTTCTAAAATCTATTTTAAATTAATCTACTTTCCTTCCTTAATTTTTTGTATAATAAAATAATTTTTTGGTATAAAAGATCTTTGATCATATTATGTTGTTTTTATAAATTATTGGATTCAATATGCAAATATATTATTTTGCATATTCCATTTGAAGTTATAAGTGAATGTAAATTTGAATTTTCTTTCTTGTTTGGGTGTTAAGTTTATACTAAATTCCAACTGTTAACTTAATTTAAAATATTTATAAGAAAATTAACTTTTTTTAAATTAGCAAATAGAAATCAATTGTTAAAACATTGATGTTCCAAATCTTACTTTTAATGGTGAAGCTTTAATTTTTTGCTAGTTACTTCATTAGTATTTGCCTATTCAAGTTTTCAACTCTTCTAATGTAAATTTGTTAGCTTATAATTTTCTAGAAAATCATCAATTTTTCTCTAAGTTTTGTAATATATTGATGTTACATTTCATACAATATTATATTTTAATTTTAATTTTTGTATTGCTAGGTGTGTTCACCTTTTTCTATTTATGAATAGAAGTTAAGATGCTTTAAGTAACAAGTAAAAAAGATTAATAATAAATCTGAATAACCAAATAATATTTTATAACAAGATATATCATTTTCAATACAATTTTATCATTGTTATTAATAACTGTGTACCTAGTTGTGACAAATTGTATGGATGTGATAATTTTTCTAAAATGAAAACTACAAAGGAAAAAATAAGTAGAAAAAGAAATAAGGTGTCCAAGCCTAAAAATCATGCATAGACCTCTGTAGCTCCAGGGTTTTATGCATACTTAACATTTCCTTACTTGGATCTTTTGAGGATAAGACCTTCTCTCAGTAGTGGCCTCTCTCAAAAGGTTGAGAGAAAGACTGACAAATAGAAAAATCTGTATAAAGATATATTTGGTCTTACCAAATAATGGATATTAGTATTTTACTATCATACAATGCATTAAACCTAAAAACTACAAATTGGCAGTTACAAAATTGTTGCATAAATATAAGTTACAGCATACAGAATATAGTCAATAATACTGTAATAATTATATATAGTGCCAGGTTGGTACTAGACTTATCAGGAGGAAGTAAATAATACAAATGTCTATTTTGCTGTATACCTGAAACATAATATTAAATGTCAACTGCAATTGAAAAATTTAAAAGCATTCAAAAGAAGAAAACAATCTGGATTGTAATGAGACAAGTCCAGATCTTATTATATCAACAGCACAACAATATCATTGAGATTCACTTTTGTTATTTTTTTCTCAGCCATCCTTAGGATAATGCTTTTCCTCCTAAAGCAGTGGTTTACACACAAACTTTAACCTGCTTCAGAATTACTTGGAGAGCTTGTTATACCAGAGAATTTCTGCTTTAGTTGCTCTGAGCTGACCTGGGCAGTGGAATTTGTATTTCTAACATGTTTCCAGCTGATACTGATGCTGCTAGAGGCACCAATATTTGAGAAACAGTCTTAGACTGACAACCCTCCTGGCCCCCAAAATAGCTGTTTAGACATTTCATACAAATTACAGTATTTTTAGGTATAAAATAAAATACTTCTATCTAGTGTCCAATTTTAGAAGCAATAATTTTTTTCAAAACCCATCAAGATATCTGTTTCTCTTTTTTTATTTTCTAGAACTTTGCCATGTGTCCATAACTCATCCAAGTTCTTTGTAAGAGATTGAATATATTAGTATTTGTTTGGATCCATTAAGATTCCCCTTCTGGGGTTCTCCTAAAGACTTTAATCACTTGTAAAACAATAAGAAATTTTATAAGTAACATCAATGGACAGAATGACTATGGTAGAAAATTAACAGAGCATTAAACAACTACAAAAACCATTCTAAATATTATATCATTTTTACCCATAAATTAAGCTGCAAAAATTTGTTAATTTTTAAAAAAATAAATTTGATTTTATTATTCAGTTCCATTTTTTATATTGCATTAGTTATAACTTAATTTCCCAATTTTTAGTTTTACTTTGTAGTCTACTGTCCAATTTGTTAATTTAAATATCTAACATATAATGTAAATCTTATTTTTATAACAAATTAATTTCCAGTGATAATTATTTCTCTAAATGCATTCTTACTTGATCCTCATAGATTTACTGAATTGTTTTGCTTTTCATTATTTTCTCTCTTATTTAAAATTACTTTTCATTTTTGATATATTTTTAGTATCCTGTTGTTATTTTAGGGAATGTTTCTTAATTTTCTTTTATTGAATCTATTGGGTGACATTGATTAGTAAAAATTACATTGGTCCCAGGTGTACAAATTCTACATTACATCTTCTATGTGTTGTATTATGTGTTCATCAGCCAGAGTCCAATCTCTTTCCATCACTATATATTTGTGTCCTTATCCCTTCTCCCCCACTCTCCTCCCCCTTATCCTCAGGTTACTACTAAATTATTGACTGTGTCCATGACTTTTGTTTCTTTGTTGCTTTCAATTTTTTGTTAACAAACTAAATTTCTCCATGCCTTTCCCTTATTTTACCCTCTCTCATCCTTCTTCCTGTCTTAAAGAAGTCTCTCTAACATTCTTTTGAATACTGGTTTGGTAGTGATGTATTTCTTTAGCTTTTCCTTATCTGTGAAACTCTTTATTTGTCCTTCAATTTTGAATGCTAGCCTTGCTGTATACATTATTCTGGGTTGTAGATCCTTGGATTTCATCACATTGAATATTTTCTGCCAATGCCTCTGGCCTGTAAATTTCTGGTGAGAAATCAGCTGAGAGTCGAATGGGTGTCCCTTTATAAGTTACTACTTGCATTTCTTTTACTGTTTTTGGAATTTTCTCCTTTTCTTTAACTTTTTCTATTTTAATTTTGATGTGTCTCAGTGTGTTCTAGTTTGGGATTATCTTGTTTGGGACTTTCTGTGCATCCTGGACTTGTATATTTATTTCCTTTGCCAGGTTAGAAAAGTTTTTAGCCATTATTTCTTCAAATGTCTTAATACCTTGCTTTTCCTCTGTCCCTTCCAACACACCTATTATTCCAATATTTCCTCATTTCATATAGTTCCAGAGGAATCTCCATCCATCCTTCATTATTTGAAAATAATTTTTTAATTGATCTGGCTATGTGTGTTCTGCTGGCTTTTCCTGCAAATCACTTAGTGCTTCTATTTTATCTAGTTTAGTAACATTTATTCCATTCTTCATTTCAGCTAATGTAGTCATTATCTCTCTCTGGTCCATTATAATGGTTTGTAAGTCTTCTTTGATGCTTGTTATCTCTCTGTTGAAATTATCATTAATTCTGTAAGCATTTTTATAATTGTTGCTTTGAGCTCTGTTTCTAATGGGTCATCCGTCTCCATCTCTTTAATGTGAGCTCCCGTTCTCTGGTTTCTCATTATGACAGCCTCTCCGGACTTTTGCTGCTACAGTTTCTTTGGTGTTCACTGCTGATACTGGAGGGGGGGCTGTGGGGGGGGCAGAGGCATGTGCAGAGGGGTGTTTGCATCTTTGTTTTCTTCATTTGGCTGTGGGGATCATGCAGGGATTTGTGGCATAATTACACCTTTCTGTTTGGTTTGCCCTGTGTGCGGATTCTGCCCTGAGCCTTGAGGTCAGTCCTGTATGCTGGTTTTCCAGACCATCCTGGTTGTGGGCTGAGTAATGAATGGATAGCCCCCTGTCTCTCCTTCTATTTCCTGACTGGATTGTTCCCACTACAGTTCTTCACTGCCCAGTCACTCCCCCTCCTCTGGGAACTAAAGTAAAGTCAGGCTGCTGTGGTTCACAGGCCAGTCTGCACCTCCTGGGCCCAAAGTAAGGTGGTTGCGGAATCTCAAACTCCCACCTCTGGGCTCCCTTTCCTCTGCCCCATGGACCAAGTGAAGTCCAGAGCGCTCTTCTACTGTCTTCTTCCTCCCCTCTCCCCCAGCAGTAGAGCTCCAAGCAGAGACCATGCAGCTGCAGCCCCACTCTTCCCTTAGTGCAATGAGTAGGTTTCTTAGCTGTGATTGTGTCTTGCGTAGTGGGTCCTTGGTTGAAATATAGGTGCTTTATTAGTTGTAATCTCCAGAGCAGTTTTCTGGAGATCTCTCTCATACCGCCATTTTGTTGTCATTGCATGTTTCTTAAATTTTAATTTATAACTTTTTTTCATCATGTTTTTCTCTTAACTTTTCTGTTTTATTTAATCATACCATAAAATATCTACCTGTTGCAACTAAGTAAGATTATCTTTGTAATAAAGTATGTAACAGATTTTAATGATGTATGGGTAAAGGAAAAAATTTGCATTCTTTATAGAAAACAAAATTACATATCTTTAAATTTTGTAAACACATATACATTTAAGTTTTTGAAGATGCATTATTCAAGTTTCCCTATGCTGTTACTATACATCCTGCTTTTAGTATATTTGGTTTGGTACATGCTAAAAAGTGTATAAAAATTATCCACTAAACTTGTGCTTTTATGAAGTTGTCCTTGCAATTGGTTTATAAATATTTAGTGTCTCTGTAGATTTGAAATTCTGTAAGTATGTCCCTTTTTCTCCCATATAATTAATGCTTTTGGCCCTTAGCTCTAATTTGTCTGATATTTATATTGTTATGTCATTTTCATTTGGTCAGCATATTTTTTTCAAGCTTTATTTTTCATGCTTTTAGTTTATTTATTTAGCATTTTTCATTTTTTAGTTTTGTTAAAGTTATTGGGGTGACATTGGTTAATAAAAGTATATAGGTTTCAAGTGTACCATTTTATGATACAGTATCTGTAGTTTGTTTCTTCTTCACAATATCTAACTTATTATATTTTTACAATATACTGATCTTATTATGGACTAAATTTATAATTCTATATTAGGTCACAAATAGGTTTTCTTCTCCTGCAAAGAACATAGTTCTTACAAAGTGTTAGCCAAACCTGAACAATCTATCATCTCCCACTATCCTGAGAGTCAGCAGAAGAATAAGTGTTTACAGATAAAAATGGAGAAGTGTTAAACATTCTCCTTTCTCAGTTGGTTAAAGCACATGTTGATGGTTTAGTTAATCTCATAGATACCTAGGGAAGTTATGCTCTTTCTTATATTTCAAAAGGAAATTGAAGACTAATTTCAAGCTGATACGTTATAATCAAGTTCCAGTAGCCATTTTGTATTAAGTCTTTAGATAGTAATAATTTAGAGAAGAGTCTGCTGATTGTAGTCTTACACAAAGGGAGGAAATTCCCTGGAAAGCCTGTGCACATTTCTTTCAGGACCTTTGTCACTGTGGTTCTTTAAAATTTTGCACAGGCACCCCAAAGGCAAATGTCACCCTAGCTAAGGTACCAAATCTGACAATGTCTATATTTTGGTAAAGGAATCAGCCAATCTACATTTAATATAATAACTGACATTTGATTTTGTTCCTCTCACTTATACTTACTACCTGGCTACATTACTGTTCATTCATCATTTAACCTCCCTATTTCTTAAGTACTGATTTTTTTCTTTCCTATCAATAATAAATAAAGCCATTTCTCTTTAGTCTTTCAAGTTATGCTCTCATTCAGATGATTGATTCACCAACAGCTTTTCCATTGAAATAAAATATTTTGAACATTTTTACTTTGCTGCTTCAAGTCTCTGCAACATAAAATTTTAATTTACAATGATTTTACTTTCCTGATTTTATCTCTTCATTTTATCCCCAAAATATAAAATGTCTTACTTCTTCATTATTATATATGCACATTTTTCTTACACATTTTATGTTTTAACAATTATTACTTAATTACTTATTTACCTGCAATTACAATATTACCATCTATTTGAATTTAAACATAAATAGTGTAAGACTCTTTGCTAAACATGTTTGCCTAACATATTTTCCATATCTTGAGATATTTGTACCGATGCAATTGATATTTGGTTAGGGTACATAATATTGAATATTTTCTGAATTCTTACATGTCTAAATATGTAGCAATTTGATCATGACAGTGAAGTGGTACAGTGTCTGGGTAGAGAATTCTGGAATTGCTATAATCTTCTCTCAATAGTCTGTAGATGCTCATCTACTATCATTAACTTCCATGATAGCTGACAAAATATCTGTAAGTTGTTTGATTGTAACAGTTGATCAGATATCTATTTATCCTGGGAATTTAGGAATACTACTGTTATGTCTAAGAGTAAGTCTTCAAAATTAATTTTTCTAGAAATTAGTGAATATTTTAAAAATAAAGAGTTTTTCCTTACCTTAAGGTAATTCTCTTGTTTAATTACCATCTCTGCAAAATTTTTTCTTATATAATTTCTAGTATTTGCATATGAGTTTTCTTCACATGTTCTTCTTATTTGTTTTTCCTGAAGAATTCTATTTTCATTCCTTGTTTCAGGAAATCTTCGTGCATATTTGTAAGCTTTCTCTTATTTCTCTGTTGTTTTTTCACAATAAAATTTTGTCCTTTCTAAATTTAATATACTTTAAAGAGAGAGTTTTATTCTGAATGTTCACCTTAAACATCTATCTTTATTGTTTGTGTTAACATGTTCTCTTCTCATGAACTGCAATTACTTTATCTACTGGAGCATGATTTTGGGTTCATTAAGCCCCAGTACATTCTTTCAGGATTCATTTCTCAGTGGCAAATGGACAAGTGGATGTGGTGGACTCTTCTCTAGAGAGCAGGTAGAGAAAGTAGCTGGTAGAGATCTATTCCATTGATGATGTATTACATGGAGCAATCTCATATTCCAAGCCTTTCTGGTACATGTCAAAAGTACTTCTCCAAGCAGTTTGACTATAAATAATCAACTCACAAGAATTGTTAACCTGTAAGACAACTAGAGTTAGCAGGATCTAGTAGGTCCTCCTGTAATAACAGCCAGCCAAGTGGTAGGCATAGTCTCTTTCTGACAGAATTTATTGGTTTCTACATTCTGAACCTTCAAGGAATTTTGATGTCCTCATTATTTTCTTCATATATGAAAGAGAAACACAATCTCTCATCTGCTGTGGACCTTTTTCTTGAACTGCCCTGTCCTCTACCGATTCCCTAGTTATAAAAATCAAAAATGTCTCCAGACATTGTCAAAAGTCCCTTCTGGGAAAAATCATCCTTAATTAAGAACCGTTGCTCTAGTGTTCTTCTTCAGGGATAAAATTTCTTATAATAATAAGAAAATAGTGACATATTTAAAGATTCCTTTGAGGAAATATCAATTTAAATGATAAATAATCAATTGTTAACCTATCAGTGCCAGTTCTTATATCAGAAAAGTTTAATGATAATTTCAACAATCATTTCTGATTATTTAGGATATGTCTCAAATCCCAAACAAAGCATTTAAAGTAAGAATATCATTTTTAAGTGATTTAATTCATGATATACACAGGATCATTCATAAGGCTCTCTGTCTCAAGTTTTGCCTTCTGTTTAGTTTTTTAAAATAATGTCTGTAATTCATCATGTGGTTAATTGTATTCACCTTTGTTCTGGTATCTCTTCCAACTAGGATTGAAATGTTTACATTCTCATAACTAGTTGGGCTTCCAACAATCATTTGACACACATTCAGACAAGTCCTATAGGAGACATACTTTTCTGTATTTGCTAAGTCATTGGGTTTGAGATCAGAGCACCTACTGAAATAGAAGCAAGAGAAAACAAAGACTAAGGTTTATGCTCCTGTCTTTGTCTATTAAAACTCTGTTTTAAACATCGGTATTTTCCTTTGTTGAATATTAACTAGCAGCTTTCACTCAGCTCCCTAAAGCTGGCATACAGCCATTTCAGTTTATTCATTACTGGCAAAGGAACTTTAATATCAAAGAAGAGCATTAGTAGATTAGTCTCATTTTTAGCACAAATATGTGGACTTTTTGCTGTGAGAGCTTTGCCTGTCTTAATTCAGATAGTGCTTAGAATAGTACCTGTCATTCAATAAGCCACAGCATTAAATCTTTGAACTTCTTAATTCTATGCTAATTTCTAGGCTTTTATAATAAGTTAACCATTCACCAATGTTATTTTATACACACACACACACACACACACACACACACACACACACTGTTGCCTTACAGCTGCTGAACAGTCTGTCCCGCACTCATTCCCCATGATACTCTAAGGCAGAAGGTGGGCATGGAGGTCATGGGGGCATAGAATATCTAGGAGACAGAACTGACTCTCTCTCAGTGGTACTGTTTCTCCTTCACTCATACACCTCACATCACCCTGTATGGCGACAGAGGATGACTGGTTAGCCAATGACGGGTAAGATTCCTCTAGGAAGAAATGACCTAAGACAGTCACAGTCACATAGGGACTATCAGGAGAGAGCTTGTGATCAACAGAGGTGAAGCATAGAACTTCACCCCTTCTGAGGTTAATCTGCCCCCCTAGCTGCCTTGTTTCCCACATACAGCTCAGGTTGAAACCCAATAGAATGATATCAATCATGCTCCCTTAGGGATGACTTGGGTGCTGAGTCAACCCCCTGGGGTGGTTTCAGTACACTGAGTCCTTGAGGCTATGTGTATGCATAAAAGCACAATACATGCTGAAACACAATGGGGACTTTTGGGAAAATGACCATGAGGCAAGATAATCACAGATCTTGGAAAAAAGAAGTTTCACTTCCTCATTCTGTTTACTAAGAAAAGCTGTGTGTCAGGCCCCACTGGGGACTCAGCCCTTGAGGCTTGAGGCCCTTGGACCCATTTGAAATCTATTCTTGGCTACAGTCTTTCTTAACCTTGCGTTGCCCTTCTAGTTCTCCCATAGCTCTTGTCATGCAGGATATGACAACACACACAACAAATATATATGAGGTCGGACAATTAATTACACAAGCTCATCCTATAATATAAAAAGCGCTACCTGCCATATTGTTGAATACCAGTACAGTCACCTTCAAAGCATTCCCTTGGGAAGCTATGCACTGCCACCAGAGCCTAGTTCACCATTAAAAGTAGTTTTGGAACTCTTTCTGGAAAGACCATTAGAGCTATCATTGTACCCAAAATCTGACAATTAAGTTTATGAACTTGCCACCATATGCTTACATTGACAGCACTGTACAAACAACTCTGATTAAACCTTTCAAATAATAAAACAAAGCATAATAAATAACTAGCAAAACTAGATATAAAAGAACATTTTAAAAAATAATTTAAAAAACAGAAAATAAGAAAAAAGAAGTGAAGAATATTTTGGACAATTAGAAGATAAGTAAGATGTAGATGATACATCTAAAATGATTACATGCAAATAATAAAAATGGTAAAATATAAATTTGCTAAATGCACCAGCAGTATAAGGCAGAGATTTTCAGATTAGACTGTAAATGAAGACCCAACTGTATGCTGCCTATATGAAAAATACTTTAGGTATTAGCCCTTTTTCATATATATATATAATTGCAAATATTTTCTTCAATTTTATTGGTTGTCTTTCTACTATGTTGGTTATTTCCTTTGACATGTAAAGCCTTTTATTTAATGTAGTTCCATCTGTCAATTTCTTTTGTTTTTGTTGCTGGGGCTTTTGGTTAATATTAAGCAATTAATATCCAATATATATATAAATAACTCAAACAAATCAATATCAAAAAATAATAAAAACATGACCCAATTAAAATATGAACACAGGACTTGAATAGACATTTCTCCAAAAAAGACATACAAGTAGCCAACGGGTGTATGAAGAGATGATCACCATCACTTTTTACTAGAGAAATGTAAATAAAAAAACACAAAAATATATTACCTGACACCTATTGGTGTGTCTATGATTGAAAAAAAAAAAGATAGTAAGTGTAGGTGAGGATGTACAAAAATTGAAACCCTTGTACACATCTGGTAGAAATATAAAATAGTATTGCTGCTTTGGAAAACAGCATAGAAGTTTCTAAAAATATTAAAAATAGAATTACAATATGATGCATCAATCTTGGTTCTGGGTATCTATTCAAAAAAATTAAAATCAGGATTTTAAAAAATAATTGCACTCTCATGATTATTGCAGCATTAATCACAATAGCAACAAAAGAAAAATAAAACTAAATGTCCATTTATAGATGAATGGACAAAAAATGTGTTACATACTTACAATGAAATACTATTCAGCCTTAAAAGAGAAAGAAATCTTGCCATATACAACAACACAGATGAATCTGGAAGACACTATGCCAACTGAAATAAACTAGTCACAGAATCAATACTGGAGGATACTACTTATATGATGTACGTAAAATAGTCAAACTCACAGAACAGAGAGTAGAATGGTGGTTTCCAGGAGCTGAAGGAGGAAACAAAGGAGATTTTTTGTGCAAGAGTTATAAAGTAGTCAGTTATGTAAGATGGATAAGTTCTAAAGATTTGCTGTATAATATTAATATTATGCCTATAGATAACAATACTATATTGTACACTTAAATTTTTTAAGATGGTTGACCTCATGTTATGTGTTTTTGGCAAATACAATTTAAAAAATAAATTAATAAAAACATTCTAAAATTAAAGACAAAAATAGACTAAATGTAAGAGGATGGAAAATATACTAACATGAGTCAAAATAAAACAGGAGTTATTGTATAATACAAAACAAAGTTGATTTCAGAGCAATGAATGTTATCAAGGTTAAAGTAGACTCTTTCATAACTATAAATTTATCCAGAGTACAACAAGCCCTAATAACAGAGCTTCAAAATTTATAAAGCAAAAACTGATAGAACTATAAATAGAAATAGATAAAACAAAATATATAAGCAGATATTTCAATACCTCTCCTTCAATAATTAATGGAACAAGAGACAGTAAAGAAATAAGTTTATACACTTTTGTTCAACACTACCAAACTACCTGATTTACATTTATAAAATATTCCATTCTACAACAATAGAATACACATCCTTTTCAAATACTCATGGAACATTTATTATGATGGAACATATTCTAGGTCACATTATATGTCTTAGTAAACTTTAGAAGAGGTAAGCCTTATAGAATATATTTTCTGACAACAATGGAATTAAATCAATTATTAATATCAGGAAGATATATATATTTTAAAGCTCCAAATACAGAGAAACCAGATAAAATGCTTCTAAATAACCCATTACTCAAAAAGAAATCAAAAGGTAAATTGAGAATATTTTGAACTGAGTGAAAGTTATTACAACATATCCAAATTTATAAAATGTTATTAAAAGCAGTATACTAGGGGAAATTTATGGCATTAAAATTAATTAAAATTTTATTAAAAATCAAAAAGTTATTCATAACTATGGCCTTACAATCCCCCTTAAGAAACTATAAAAATAATTTAAAAATTAAACCAAGAATGAGTAAAAGAAAAGAAAACAATAAAGTTTGGAGAGTATATTAATGAAATAGAAAAAAAATAAAGTAAATTAATATAACCAAAAGCTGATTTAATAAGACTGATTAATTGGTAAACATTTAGTAAGATTAACCAAGAAAAAGAGAGAACACAAAAATTACTAATATCAGGATTTATTGATAAAATATTCTATATGTTAAAATGATATAATAATAAGGTAATTTTTTGAACTTCATAACAATGAATTCAACTTAACAGAAATGGGCAAAACCCTTGAAACATACAAACTTCACTAAGAAAGAAGTAAAGAAACTGAATAAAACTATATGTATTAGAAAATATATATTGTAGTTACAAAAATTTCACAAAGAAAACCAGATCCAAAAAAAAAAATACACACACACACACACACACACACACACATGCACACACACATATACACACATGCACACACACACGTATATATATACTATTTCTATACAAATTCTTCAAAAAGTTGACCAAAGAATAACATATTGCAACTTATTCTATAAAGAGAGCAATTCTTTGATACAAAAACTATAGGAAAAAAGGAAAACTATAGAGAAAAATCTTTTGTCAAAACAGATCCAAATACTCTAAACAAACTGTTAACCAGTCAAACCTAAAGGTATATAAAAAAAGTAATTCACAATGACCAAGTAAGGTTAATCCATCAAATTCAAGATTGGTTTAACATTTGGATCAATCAATGTAGCTCATTATGTTAACAATTTAATAAATAAAAATGACATAATCATGTCAACTGACACAGAAAAACCATTTGACAAAATGCCAAATTTGATTCTTTTTAAAATTAAATTTATTGAGAAGACATTGGTTATTAAAGTTATATAGTTTTAAAGTGTACAAATATATATAAAATACATCATCTGTATATTACATTGTGTGTTCCCCACCCAAAGTCAAATCTCCTTCTGTCACTCTATATTTGACACATTTTACTCTTTTCTACCTTCTCCCACCCCTTTTTCCCTATGGTAATCACTAAACTGTTGTCTGTGTTTATGAGTTTTTGTTTATTTGTTTGTTTCATTTATTGTTTTCAGCTTTATATCCCACACGTGAATGAAATCATATGGTTCTCACCATTTTTCCATTTAACTTACCTTGCTTAACATGGCATTTTCAAGATTCATTCATATTGTTGCACATGGAAGTATTTCATCCTTTTTAATAGCTGAGTAATACTCCATTGTATATATGTACCATATATTTACTCAATCATTCTACAGAAGGACACTGTGATTGTGTCTATGATTGTTTCCACAAATGTTTTGGATGAATTGACTATTCACATGCGAAAATAAACTTAGATTCATGTCTCATTTTATATAAAAATTTAGCAAAAGCAGATAATTAACATAAATGTAAAATCTAAAACTGTGAGTACAATACTTCCAGAAAACCACAAGAGAAAACTTTTGTGATTTTGAATTAGGCAAAAATTTCTTAAATATGACACCAAAAGCAAAATTCTTTAAAAAGGAAATAGATCAATTTGACCTCCCAAAATTAAAAATGTGGTGTCTTAAAAACATGGTTAAGAAAATCAAAGATAAACCACAGACTAGGAGAAAATATTTGCAAATCATGTAACTGAGCAGTATGTATGTATGTATGTATGTGTATATCTTTAAAATCTGACAAGTTTACAAACTTGCTACTATGCACTTACATTGGTAGCACTATGATAACCTATTGAATTGTTTGTACAGTGTTCCTAACTTAAGCTCACAGTGGCAAGTTTGCAAAATTAATTGTCAGATTTTAGGTATAACAACAGCTCTGATAGTAATTCCAGAAAAAGAGTTCCAAAATTGCTTTGAAGGATGGACTAGGGACTGGCATCAGTGCATAGCTTCCCAAGGGGCGTGCTTTGAAGGTGACCATAATGTTATTAAGTAATGACATATGTAGCATTTTTTCTAGGATAAGTTCATGAAATTAATTGTCCAACTTCATGTGTGTGTGTGTGTGTGTGTGTGTATGTGTGTGTATAATCACAAAAATCAATTTAAAATGACAAGAAAAAATGTAAGTTTTGAATACATACTTTACAAGAAAAAATATTTAAAGAAGTCTGTTAGAATTTATTAGTTATTAGGAAACTAAAATTAAAGTCACATGACATACCACTATCCACAATATTAGGATGGCCATAAATTAAAAACACTGAGTATACCAAGTGTTGGCAAATCTGGTTGTATTAGCCCAAAGTGAAAAATACAAGAATATTTAATACCAGGAAAATGGATACACAAACTGGTATATCAGTACAATGGAATACTGCCCAGAAATAAAAAGGAATGAGTTACTGCTGCACCCTACAAATTGGATGATTCTTGAGTAATTTTTAAAATAATTATGCTGAGTGAACTAACCAAACATCACACACACACACACAGACACACACACACACACACACACACACACTATGAATCTCCTTATTTACATTTTCTTCTACAATCTAATTTCTAAATACTAACTTGATTATATCAGTAAGATTAGCCAAGTTTTTACACAACTAAGTGTATCAGAAAAGCCTTATTAGCTGCTTCTTAAGGATGTTTATCATTAAGATGGATATCAGGTTATCTACCTTGTGTTTTTTAATATCATAATGAAATGTGATACATGGTTCTAGTAATGGGAATAAAAATATGTTATCAGAGAAATCAAAACAGTGGTTGTTTGTAGATAAGATAAAAATAGAGGAATTACTAAGGGCATGAAGTAAATTTAGAATGATAGGCTAACTATCTTAATTTTGTTGATACTTTATATAGGAAGGATGTCTGGAAAGTATCAAGCCATCTAATATGAAAAGTAGAGGCATTTATGGCTGGATACTTTCCAAAAAGCCATTGTGTATGTCAAAATTTATTAAATATTATACTTTAAATAGGCACATTGATTGTTTGACAAAAATATATTTTAAAATGCTTTTAATTTTAAGGAATTCAGTTCACCAGAAAACATTACAAAGACAGTTGAAAGAAGAGAATAAAGCTAAGGAATTGTTTAATTAGTACTAAGTGTCATCACTAGCATGATAGTTTCCAGCTGGAGATGCAGATGCTTCCCACAGGCAAATGGCAGAACCAGCTCTGGGGACTGCAAACTATGTAGCCTTAAGGATTGTGGTATAAGCCTGTGTTTCATTATGGGTAACAAGAGACTGAAATAAAGTAAAAGGAAAATTTTCAGTTAAATGCAATAATTCCATTAACTTTTACTTCTTTTATTGTCTTGCTCCAAAAATCATATCTGAAGGTTTAAACCTACATGTGATGCCCAGAGCTATAGGATTATTCCAATCATGTGTTTGCCAGATGTTGGTCAATCCACAATTTACAGGACAGTTTTTCTCCCAATATTTTACATTATTTTTAATTAGAAATATTTATTCAATTCATAGAATAATTTCCTTTTATTAGAAACCATTAATCTATAATTAACAGTTAAAATAAGTATTAACATGTGGATTACAAAGGTATTGAGAACTAAAATTATCATGAGTATATCTCAAATATGTTCATAACTTGATCACGTTAGTAAGATTAGCCAAATTTTGCAACACTAAATGGATAGGAAAAGCATTTTTAGCTACTTCATAAGAATATTTATCATTAAGGTGCATATCATATGTTGTCTATCTCATGTCTTTTTAATGTTGTAATTTGATGTGATACACAGTTCTACTAATGGGAGTAAAATATTTTATGAAAACAAGTAGCAGGATAAAACTATATGTTTTGTACATTATCTGGCCAACATTTGCATGGAAAAATTTCTCCATAATCCTTGAGTTTATGTGGTAAGTTTTCTAATTCTGTGGTCTGAATATACAGGGTCTGGCACAAATAAAGCCCCCTTTTTATGAACTGACAATCTATACTAAAATCATAAACATGTAATTCTGTAACAACAATATCATGACTACATTAACATAACTACTTTAAAAAGGGCTTTACTTCTGCTGGACCCTGTATATCTAGAAAGCATAGTATAAAAGTTCAAGGCACTTCCTCTCATCTGAGAAGTATATATTAGGTTTCCTCACTGACCTATTTATTTCTTTTTTCTTTTCAATCACAATGTCTTGTCTAGCAATATGAGAAAATGACCAAAAGTTTCCTGAGTAATCAGTGACTTTTCTGTGCAAGCAAGACATTTTAATAGCCATCTTAAATCTTTCATGAGGCTTGTAAAATTCAATTATGTCTGGGTAGCTGCTTCTGTATTATTTCTTCTTATGTTTTTTAAAGCAATCATTATTGCCATCTTTGCTTGTTTACTTATCAACTTGTTTTTTACACACTGGAAAAAACAAGCACAATCTCAGAACTTCATTCTATTATAGCAAAAGAGCCTTTAGAAAAGCAATGATTCTGGTACTTCGTGAATCAGTAAAATTTGAGGATCCATTTAGAAAATCATCTGTCATTTGAGAGCCCTTTCAGGTTTTGAACCAGAAGAACCTGTTATCTCTGTGCTCAATAAAAATTGTTGATTGGTGTACAGTGAGGAAGAATTATGACAGCAATAGGAAGAGGGACTTAAAGATAACAGAAATATGAGAAAACAATGTAATAAAAAAAAAAGAAAGGGTGGAGGAAATGAGGGAAGAATGCATAAGGTAGGAACACAAGGGAGTAATGAAGAAACATAAAAAAATTACAGTCCAAAATCAAGGAACACAGGATTGCCATCCTTGTAAAAATGTATATCCAATAAATTTAAGCATACCATTTTTAGCTTGCTACCTTGTTTCAGACAAAGTACTTGTATAAAAGCACATTTCCCTACCTTTATAGTTAATTAATCTGAGGTGAATCATGCTCACTCAAAAAATTTCTTCTCATATGAATTCAGAAAATATCAAAAGTTTAAATTGGAAATAATTATACTGATCTAATTTCAATAAAATATAGGCTATAATCATTTAGTGTTTAAGGCAGAAAACAGAAACCACTTGAAGGAAAAACAATTTAGTATTAGAATTAGGTTCTAACAAAATTTTTTAAAAGGCTAGAGGAAACAGTTGCAGGCTGAGACTCTAGACTAATTCCAAGAATTTAAAATCAGACTACTTCTGAAGCTAGGCTGTTCTAGGCCATAATGCTTTCTCTAGTTCCAGAGAAGCACTGCATAGTAACCTAAATGACACACAAAGCAGTAATCATACAGTAAGCAATAAAATAAGAAATTACTACTTTCTCCAGAGAGCTGAAGAATAAACACTTGGTTCTGTTGCAAGAGAACCATGACTATCCTAAAGAAAAGGGGTAGCTGGAGTTGAAGAAAGAGGGTCTTTCTTGGCTTTTACTTCTAACTCTTATGAGAACACATTTAATTGGTGAGAACCAATTTAGAATCCTAGATGCAAAATAATTCAGGAAATATAATTTTAAGCATTATAGAACCTTAATACAGAAGATACATAACAAAGATTGAGAGAGCAAATAATAATAATATTTTAACAAATATGGATATACCAAGGTCTAACTATTAAGTTGACCAACTCTTCCTAGAAAAAGTGCTACATACCTCATTGCTGAATATCAATCACTACAGTCACCATCAAAGTACACCAGCAATGAGACCACCCTTCAAAGCAATTTTGAAACTCTTTCTCTGAAATGACCATCAGAGCTGTTACGGTATGACCCTTGATGACCTGAATGTCATCAAATGTCTTTGATATTTTGATATTTAGTTTATCTTTGGGTAAAGAATATTGTCATTGGGGGTCAGAACAGATGAGCAGAGTGGGTGTTCCCATACAGTTATTTGTTTACTGGCTAAAAACTACCTCACAGACAGTGCCCTGTGAACTGATGCACTGCCATGATTCAAGAGCTATGAGATGTTGGCAAAAGATTCGGGTCATTCTCATCTAACTTTTTCACATAGCCTTTTCAGCACTTCCACATGGTAGACTTGGTTGACTATTTGTCCAATTGGTACAAATTCAGAATGAACATCAAAAAAGGTTAACAACATCGTTTTGACTCTTGATTTGGACTGATGGAAATTACTTAATTATGAAGAATTGGCTGATTTCCATTATGCACTTTAATGCTTTGTTTCAGGGTCATATTGATACACCCATGTTTCATCACCAGTGATAACATGGCCCAAAATATTGTTTTGCCTCTTCAAAAGGTCTTGGCAAACTTCTGCATTTTTCATTGGTGAGCTCTTTGGGGACTATTTTTGCACATGCCTTCCTTATGCCAAGATTTAATTTAGGACTTTTTTAAGTGTCGCTCTATTGATGTTTACTTGGTCTGCCATGAATATCACAGTCAGCTGATGATTCTGACACACAATTCAATAAAATTTTGCAATGTTTTTTATCAGTTCTGCTTATTTCTGTCTGCCCTGACTTCTCTTCATCAGTGACATTTTTCTCTCTCCTCAGAAAAACATTTAATCCATTTGTACACTGCTGTTTTCTTAATAGCATTATCCCCATAAACTTGGACTAACATGTCCCTGATTTCATTTTTTACTCTTGCCAAGTTTAATAAGAAATTTAATATTGTTTGTTGCTCTAATTCAAGCTCCAACATTCTTGAGATGGTACACAAAAACACCCGACAACAATAATGAACATCACTCAGCAAGACACTGCCACACATTGACATGAACACAGCTGTGAGACACAGATATACCAGGGTTATGAAACGTTACTGAGTTGTTCGTACAGTACTGCCAACAATAGCACACTATGCAAGTTCATGAACTTAATTGTCAGATTGCAAAAATAGAGGCATTTAGAGCTGAATTTATTCCAGATAGCATATATATTATATAAGTATCATATACACATTATATATTATATATTATATGTAGGCACACACACACACACACACACACACACACACACACGTATATAAATTAATTGTACAGCTCACAATATGAGAGAAGACCCCAAAAACCTGGATTTTATTTATTAAAAAATTGTGTATTTATTCTTACATGTTTAAACTTTAGTTACCTTCAAAATACTCTCTGTTTGATTCAGTACACAGGTCAACACCCTTTTTGCATTGCTGAAAACAGTTTTTGAACTAGTCAATTTTGATGCCTCTTAGTGTTTCTGTTGTTTTTTGTTTCACCTTTTCCACAAACGCAACATGTTTCCCTTTGAGTATTTTTTAATCCAGACAAAGAAAATAAAGTTGTTTGGGGCAAAATCAGATAAGTAGGGAGAGTGGGACCTGAGGGTCATGCTGGTTTTGGTCAAAAGTTGTTGAACACTCAGCATGGTGTGATCAGGTGGTCGTCACGCCACACATTGTTCATGTAAATCACCCATCATGAAATTCGCAGTTTAAAGAATCTCCAAATAAAATTCACTGAGGCAGAATACAGCCTCTCACAATAATGCCAGCTGGTACACTGATGCAGATGTTTTCTAGAACACTCACCTAGCAGGGAAAGCCTGCAGTACAAGGGGCTCACCCTCCAGGAGATAATTCTGGTATTTGGAGGCTTCCCCCTTGTATAAAGTAAACATCTCAGGAGCTGTCTACGTAGGTACTACAAACATGCATAATTCTTTGGAAGAATTAGATGTCTTTATTTTCATCACTGATACTTGTGGCCTACAGAAAGTGAGATGAGTTAACAGATATGAATGACACATAAAATCATTTAATTTCTTTTTCAGGATCTTTAATATGGCCATTCCATTATAACATCATGAATCTTAGAAAATAACTGTATTATTAATTTAAATGCAATACCTGTAATTCTTTAGGTAAATCTGAAACAATGATTTTCAAATTCTGTAATGCTGATAATTAAATAACATCTCAATTCCATATGAAACACGCTAACTGTACTTGATGATTAAAAATATTGCATGAAGGTTTCATCTTTCCCACAGTTGCTTAACTTTTCCACTCAGGATACATGGAATTTTAATAGGAAGTACATTTCATAGATGTCTATTTGCATAGAAAATTCCCTAGCAAAACCTCACATGAATACATATAACACTCAGTGCACAATAAGATGTGGGTCACAACAGATTTGCCATTCTCACTTCCGTTGCTTTTTTTCAGAGAAGAAAATATAAAACACAACTGCTTTTGGAGTCATTAAACTCTATGTACCAAAGTAATACCTCTTAAAGTTGGTATTTTCTTACTAAAATTTACTTTATCACTAACATTGTTTAGGTTCTCAATACCTCTCAGAAATTTCTGAATTGTTTTTCAACTTCTATAATTTCTCTTCCTTTGCTCACAGATTCCTGCAGAACATAATTCTAATTATTTCAATTCCATGTTAAACATTTGAGCGTTTTCAATAGTTTCCCATTTTATTTCCAATTCTTTAGTCCAATTTCTTTAAATTAAATAAATGTAGTTCAAATTCTTTAGTTTATCACTCAAGGTCACACTTGTTACCATAACTCTCCCACCTATTCATGGCCATTGTCATTTCAAAGCATTTTTAAAGTTAATTTGTTACGTTGCCAGTATGTCATTTGTGATTTTCCCTCACTTTCTTTCATTGACACACATTTTCTTATGTTATTCATTTTAACTACACTGTCTTTTTTCTCCATCTCCCACGATTTTTTGTTTATCTTTCACAATCAGCTCCAATGTTACCTCCTCTAGATTTGTTTCACTACTCTTCTCACCAGGAGTAGTTTAGTTTTCCTCTGAAATGTAAGACATAGTTCGGAGTCTCATATGGTATGATTTGTATCCTCTACTATAATAAAATTAATGAAGGAGAGAGGTTGTCTATGTGTATGCCCCCATTGTGCTAGCATGCTGAGTGGACACTAAGTTATTATTGATTGAACACATATTCATGAATCGTTTCAAAGAACTATTTTCTGTTTCCTAAAAACATGGAAACAACATCATATGCAATCTCTTTCTCTTTTCCTTCTTCTGACATCCCACAGAGAGTAACTTGAAAGAGTTTTGCAATTTTCTAACTAAGTAATAATTCATACATAGGTTCCTTCTTATTACTGTACATAACCTACTTTGTAGATTTCTGAGCTTTCATTATGTGTCACAGTTCAAAGTTTTCAAATTCATGAAGGAAATCATATTGGGCTTTATATGACAAAATTAATGCAAAACTAGCTTTTTAAATGGCATGTTATAAACTACACATTTGTATATATGTGCTTATTTAATTTATCTGTTTTTTCTTAGAAATACCTAAAATAGCTTATTATTTCTATATTTATAATGGATTTATTTCATTAATTTTTAAGAAAAAATAAGACAGTTCTTGTAAAAGCTTAAAAATAAATAAATAAAAAATAGTCCTTTCTATTTTGATTCAGGAACACTGATGAAAAGTAAAATAGACCCCCCGAGTGCACACACACACACACACACACACACACACACACAAACATAATTATTACTTTATACAAATTACTTAAAACATTGGAGTTTGAATAATAATATAAAATTATACATACATGGGTAATTATAGTGTTTTTTAATTATATCACATGCTATGAAAATATGCAATAATGTAAAGATATAACTTTGAAAGAGAATCAGATCTATTTTATTGTTATTCACCCAGAATGGTGAAAGTCAATTCGCATAGAGGAATGCCTAATTCAAATACAATATGATTTAAATTTCCAGGGGGGGCATGGAACACAGAAAGTTACTTCAATTGAATATTTATTTAGGTATTAGGCTGAGACTGAGAAGCTGGACAATTTATGAAGGACAGCATTGCAATTAAGAATCTTGAAGCCTTTTTTTTTTTTAAGTTCGGCATAATCTTATTACTTACATTCTGAGAATTGTAATCAAATTCTTCTCCCTTCAGATGCTTCCTTAAGATAATATCCCCTCCCTAACACATATGGCCACCTATATATAGTCATTATTCTTACCAGTATGACCCAAATAACTAATTAACCTGTCTTTAGCCTAGAGCCTGCCAATTCTCTCTTCTACACCACATTATAAGTGATTATTCAGTATTATAAATGTGATAAACATTTATTTATTTCAAATGTTTTAATAAACATCTTTTTTCTTAAATCAAAACTTCAAAGTCATTGTGGAATACAAATCTTTTTAGGACCTCAGTCTTGCCTACATTACCCAGCTTCAGTTTTCACCACTCTCTCTTTGATTTTGTTTAAGCAGTTCAAAAATATGTATTTCACCTGATTCCATGTAGCTTGGCAACTCTTTTGTCCTCTAAACAGTTAAAAATAGCCATATACTTGGCCAAAAGTAATGAGTTACTTAGAATTGATTCTTCTCTTAGGGAATTTCTTAACACATTAACTCATGATATGTTAAAATAAAACTCAATATTTTATTTTGGAACAAAAATAGTAAAAAATTAAATGAAAATTCAATTATTCATATATTTTATGAATATATATTTAGGTCAAGCACAGTAAGCTTTTGGATTCCAAGACTAACAGTCCTTAAAGAACCAAGTGTCAGAGGAGGACAGAGAACTTGGACTATGTGATCATATAACAAGGCTATTGCATCCAAAGTGATCTTTCAATGGAGATTTAGTGTTTCTTTCTCAACTCTAGGAATGGTTTTATTGTTTAGTGTATTTATTTGTTTCATATTGCTGTGCTTTGTTGTTGAAAATATGTCAGTGCTATTAACAGGAATTAAACGATTTGCTAATAAAAAGTAAAGACAGCTGTCTCAGCCCTTGCTTGGGTCATAATGAAGATAGATAGGATGATAATACCTAAGGTCAAGGTGAGGGCAGCAGGGAAGTATGTAGGGACTCAATTCAGCCCCAAAAGTAGCTGTTAAGAGCGTAGTGACAAGAGAAAAGGAGGCTGAGCCAGGAGTGGAATTAAAAACAAAAGGACAGAAAAGGAAAAGAGAAACTCATCCAGAATTTAAGGGGCAGGTGAAATTGAAAGTGGAGTTTGAGTCAATCCTGAGTTCTCCTTGAGAAAAACAATCCCCCTTTAAAAACACAAACAATATTCTATACTTGCATTTCTGATTTCACATAGAATTAACTGAAAATTTTTGCAGGTATGGCTAGACTCTCTTTAGCTATTCAATATATCTGAAGTAGGTCACTTTGAAATAATTCTTTATAAGCGTCCTTCTATTTCTTTCAGAAATCACTGTGATAAAAGTAATATGAGAATCATAAGTAGCAGAACGTCAGCTATTCATAAGAGGTAATTTTTACTCTTTTGTGTGCATGATCATATGAGCACACTCTCTAAATTAAGGGGAAGAGTCTGGGAATCCAAGAAAAGTGACATCCCATTTGCTGACTTCTGAGGTATATTGTTAATAGTTTATAAATTCATGTAATTTCATAGGTGGAATTTCACAGTCAGTAGAATGATGAGGGAAACAGATGGCATAATCATTTATTAAAAAAGCAGCCACCTTCTCATATAGATGATAGATCTTATTTTATTCTTTGGGATTTGCATTTTAAATGATTAAGGTTCCAATAAGACAGCATGAAACCTCATTAACAAAGATATATCTTCAGGCCTCTACCTGAAGGGAAAGTGGTGATTTTTCTACCTCATAGCCCTCAGTTTAAATACCTGCTGATTTGTTTTATCTCTACTTACTTCAAAGCATATCAGCCATATTAATGCGGCTTTTAACTATAGAAACTGACAGAATGCAAAATCAAGCTTTTAGCTATAGCCTAACATAAGCCAGAGAATTTCTCATTTATGAAGCTTCTACTTTCTGTGGTATTGTGTAATGTATCTGTGGTTAACTAAGGGCTTCCTTTGATGCTAAGGTAAGAGGGGATAAACAAACCTTTGTGATTTTGCAGTTTGTTGTGAAACTAACACAGCAGATTTGCTTTTAAACAAATGGGGTGGTTTAGCTGCTGCTTTAATGTAAGATGCTGAGAACAATAAGGGTGGTAGAGATCACATATTCTCACTGTACATATAGCAACGGTGTGATAATAATTAAGGTTCAATCACAGCTTTCTCCTGCAGCTGTCCCACTCACTCCTGAGGTTATAATAGCATTATAGATTAGACAGCAAATTGCAACAAAGTTAGGCAACAGCATCATAGAAAGCAATATTGATGCATAGAAGAATTAGGTAAACTTAGTCAATGAAGCATAACATTTCATTAATATAACCTCAAGCAGGGCCTTCACAGTCCCAGGCATTGATCTAATCTTTTGCTTGCCTAAGTATTTTCCACCTTCGGTGCAGTCACTGACCTCTTTTATTCAGCAGACATTCTCTTCTGTACGAGTGCTTTATATTCTATCTTTTACTAGATAGATCTTGAGGGAAAAAAAGTGGGAGGCAATTTTCAGCATAAGGCATTGTTAAAGCAGTTAAAGTTGCATGCACTAGAGAAGCATCCAGAATCTTTGGACTACTTTTTTATCTGACTCAGCCATAGAAGTGTTCATTGAAGCATGGCGATTATACTGACTGTACAAGACAGTAGGATGTCCAAGATACATAAGCCCTTTAGGTGGTAGTTAGGTTAAAAAAAATGCTGAGTGTGTGTGTGCGTGTGTGTGTGTGTGTGTGTGTGTGTGTGTATTCTGGAGCATGTATGGTTTATTTTGATGGTTTACTTTACTTTTTATTACAAAGTTGATGATATCCCAATCAATATTTTCCAACCCTACTTCTATAATAAACAACCAACATTTTATAAGCAACAGTGAGCATTTAAGTCAGAGAAAAGAGTAGTTATTCTCACAATGAGGGCATGTTCATCTTGGTGAATTTGGGACTGTGAGAGCAGGGGATTCAAGTGATCTCAGTATATTCCACTGAGAAAGAGAAGTTTTCTATCCTGATCTCATACAAACATAAAAAAATGGTTACCATGGCTCTCAAAAATCTACAACATTAGATAATAGATAACCCTTCAGGGAGTTTTATGAAAGTCAAGGAGAGTATTAAATCAAGGCTCATTGAGAGACGCATTAACACGTAAGATACAAGACAAATGATGTAACATAAAAACAAGCGCTCAAATCTTCTTTCTTAATATGTAAATCTTTCCTGATTTATCTGGGGCCAGGACCAACCACCTATAGCTGTTAGGGGATAGAAAACTTAGTCAGCTTTAAGATGCTAAAGTATCAGAAATAATCTTCCATAAAATGTACTTTGTTCCAAAATGAAAATAACTGGGTTTTCAAGTAGGTCACAATTCTAAATAAAATGTAATTATTTTAATGAGGATGTTTTTCATATATAATCAAAATTTGATGTAAAGACTGAACCTATTAAATAACATCATTAAATATGTGGAAGAAAATACTAATTTAGGAAGAGAAATAAGTTTTTATTTGTTTTAATAATAGAACTTGATTTCACAGCATAAAAACATTATGAAAGAAAGCCTTTCCATAATCTGCTCTACTGCCAGTTTAGTAAAGGGATTTTCATAGAAAAATATCAGAATGAACAGACATTGGCCTATGTTCATTCTATTTTTAATATTCTCTTAATATAGGAAAATATTGGGACAAAATAACCTATTTGCTTTTGTCATTTGCAAAAGGTTTGATACCCTCAACTTTCTCATCACACTGAATGAAATCAGTTTCTTGGATTGAAATATGGATCACAAATTACACATAATTTCATTACTAGTCAAAATTTCCATATGCTCTGATGACTGGTAATAGTTTAAGTTCTCTTGCTCTCTGTTTCTCTCACTTTTCCTCTCACTCTTTCTAGATCTCTCTATCTGTCCACAGTGCAAACACACAGTGAAAACCATCAAGCTTTTATTAATTACTTAAGTAATGACATGCCCTTGACATTTTTCTGGTAGGCATTCCATCCTCTACATCAAGCTTGTCCAATTCATGTCCTGCAGGTCTTATACAGCCCACCCAGGATGGCTTTGAATGCAGCCCAAAACAAATTCATAAACTTTCTTAAAACATTATGAAAATTATGCATGGAACTTTTTTCTTTTAGCTCATCAGCTATCATTAGTGTTGGTATATTTTATGTGTGGACTAAGACAATTCTTCTTCCAATGTGGCCCAGGAAAGGAAAAAGATTGAATATCCCTGCTCTAGACCTTTCATCTCCAGGTGTTAATGCTTCCTAACTTCCAAGGGTGCATGATCTTTAAAGGCTTTTAAAAACAGTAATGCAACAGAACTAGGTGATTCAAGGTTGCTTCAAAGTCATAACTCAGAAAGCCCCTAGGTAATTTAAAAGATGAAATGAAAATATGCTCTTATATCATAATTAATGAGGAAAACTGAGGAAATTGCATAAGTAATTTTAAAACAACATTGCCTGACATACTTAGATATACAAAAGAAAAGTATATTTTCCTTAAACAGAAGGCCCACTTTTTTCACTTCATCCCTCATGAAATAAAAAATTTGATATAGAGAACAATAAGAAGTAGAATACATTTAGTACAGGAAAAATATTAATTGCTTAAAAATGCAAAGTGAGAGAAGAAATCAATTGTGAGTAAACAGCACCAAGTGAAACCCCTTAACCTTGTCAGAAGTTTTATGGGAGATACCCTTCAATCAGAAATGTGCTGATGCTAAATTATCACAGGATTTTATCTATCCTCTAATGATTGAAAACTTCCACTCCAGGAAGAGAACCAGTTTTGTGAACAGCAGCTAATTTTTCAGAGTGGAAATTTAGTACTGTAGAGATTGTACATTTATCCACTAAGATTTGTATTTATATTTTATGGCCCATCTCATTTGATATTAGGCTGTTATTGTAAATAGCCACATCATTTTGGAGATACTATTCTGTGATGTGCTGTTACAATCTTGAAAAAAATCTCATATATAATTTGCAGTTTAATTTACTACCTTTACTATTATTTCTTAAATATCAAACAAAGTATGTGAAATACTAAAGAACAAATAAAGCAGATGTTATTAACTACAATATCAAAGTTGAATTTTAGTTTTCTACATCTTGCCTGTAAAGAAGATGCTAACTTCGAATTCATCAGGTGTTTTTGTATAGGGACATAAAATAAAGAAAAGAATAAATAAAATTATGATTCAAATTTTATATGTGCAATATACTTTGTTTCATCTTTCCATTAAAATTGTTCTCATTTTAAGATTATTTCTAAATAGTAAAACCATTTAGCTAATATCAAACTGATGACTCATGTGAATACATAATAAAATGATCAAAGATGATTTTGCTGGGTATTAAAATACCTTGTGTAGAGGTTCCTAGGAAAGGTAAAATTACTTTCATTTGAAAGTCTAATCCATATAATACCTCATCAATAGCTTTTTCTACTCAAGTATGAGTAACAATTATAAAAAAAGAGATTATACTTGTATATTAAGGATAAACAGTTCAGAAAAATTTACAGAAAATATACTAAGGCTAAAATTAAATGAAAAGTTGGAACAGTACTTATCCCATATTAGTTAAACACATAAGATAAGTTTAAAAATAGTCTTGTCTATGTATAAAAACTTAGTTAATTTGCACACTCTTAATATATTCATTCAATAGACTATTTTGAGCACTTATTCGGTACTGGGATTGTTCAAGATACTAAACAAAGTTGTTTTCTTAATTTCTTTTTATGATAGCTTTTATTTAATGCATAAAAACAACAAATTTTTGAGTATTGATTGTTTAACTTTACTAAGTTTTTTATTAGTTCTAACACATTTTTTGGTGGAGTCATTAGAATTTTCTATATACAACACCATGTTATCTACAAACATGATAGTTTTATTATACTTTTCCATTTTGAACGTAATTTATTTTTTTCTTGCCTAATTTCTCTGGCTAGGACTTCCAATACTATGATGACCAAAAGGGGCAAAAGTGGGCATTCTTGTCATGTTCCTGACATTAGACCAAAAACTTTCATCTTTCCACCATGTAGTATGATGTTAGTTGTGGACTTGTCATGTACAGCCTTTATTAGGTTGAGGTATGTTTCCTCTATACCCACTTTTCTGAGAGTTTTTATCATGAATAGATGTTGATTTTTGTCAACTGCTTTCTCTGCATTTATTGTGGTCACATAATTTATACGTTCTATTTGTTAATATGGTATGGAATGTGTAAAGATTAAGTTTGAGAATTTGCCACCATTCACTTACATTGACATCACTGTACAAACATCTCATTAAGGTTTTGTAACCTTGGTATATCTGTCTCTCACAAAACTGTGTTCATGCCAACGTGCAGTGTTATCTTGCTGAGTGGCATTCATTATTGTTGTTGTGTGTTTTTGTGTGCCATAGCAAGAATGTCAGAGCTTGAGATGGAGCAACAAACAAACATTAAATTTTTTGTTAAATCTGGCCATAGTGGAAGTGAAATCGGAAACATGTTAGTCCAAATTCATGGGGATAATGCCATGAAGAAAACAGCAGTGTAAAAATAGAATGAATATTTTTCTGAGAGGACAGAAAGCATCACTAATGAAGAAAGGTTAGGGCAGTCAGTAAGAAACAGAGCTGATAAAAACTGCAAAAATTCATCAAATTGTACATCAAAATTATCAACTTACTGTGAGGAGCACAGCAGTCCAACTAAACATTGATAGAGAAATAGAAAAATCTTAACTGAGAATCTTAGCTTGAGAAACGTGTCTGCAAAAATAGTCCCAAAGAAGTTCACTGATGAACAAAAGTTAAAGAGAGTTGAAGTTAGCCAAAACCTTTTGAAGAGGCAAAATGATACATTTGGGCCGTGTTATCACTGGTGATGAAAACTGGGTGGACCAGTATGACCCTGAAACAAAGCATCAGAGTACACAATGGAAGTCAGCCAATTCTCCATAACAAAAAAATATTTTGTCAGTCCAAATCAAGAGGGAAAACAATGTTGCTAACCTTTTTTTTCTAATTGTTAAACTTACTGAGGTGACTTTGGCTTAGCAAAAATTACATATGTTCTAGGTGTACAATTTTATAGTGCATCGTTGCATTATGTGTTCACCGTCCAGACTTGGTTCTCTTTTTATCACCATATACTTGACTCCCTTCTCTCTTCTCCCATTTCCTCCCCTTTCCATTTTTTTTATATCAAAGGATTGTTCATTATGAATTTGTACAACTGGACAAGGAATCAATCAAGTTTACTATTTGGAAGTGCTGATAAGTGTGTGTGCAAAAGTTTAACACAAACAACCTGAACTTTCACCAACAACTCTTGGCTCTTGAATGGCAACAATGCATCAGTTCACAAGGGAATGTCTGTGAGAAAGCTTTTAGCCAATAAACAAATAACTGTATTGGACCCCCCTTTCTACTCACCTTATCTGGCCTTCGATGACTTTTTTGCTTTACCTAAAGATAAAGGAAACATCAAAAGGAAGATATTTTGATGACATTCAGGACATAAAGGGTACTACAATGACAGCTGTGATGGCCATTCCAGAAAAAGAGTTCTAAAATTGCTTTGAAGGGTGGATTAGGTGCTGGCATAGGTGCATAGCTTCCCAAGGGGAGTACTTCAAAAGTGATTATAATGATATTCAGCAATAAGGTGTCTAGCACTTTTCCTAGTATGTGTTCATAAACTTGATTATCAGACCTCACAGGTATTCAGGAATGTCTTTACTTGTTTATTCAAAGTACATGAGATCTACTTGATGCAAACAATATATCCTGCTATCTTTTCTGCCTAATACTGTATTTTTTCTTCATCTGAAACAATTCAGATAAATATCTGTAATTTCAGTTCAGCGTATACCTTCAGACATCCTGACACTGTTTTAGCTGATGATGTGTTAGAATGCCAAATTCTGAGGAAAGTCAAGGATAATTTTGGACTAGAGACAGACCTGGACTGGAGTAATGTATTTTGGGTATAGTTTCTCAAACCTCCCAAATGACACTTTTTCAACCTGTTGAGGAACTTATACAACAGAGTTAATATTTCACAGCATTTTTGATAGGATTGAATGAGGAACCACATTGTCTGAAACACAGTGTAAGCCAAATAAATTTTTGTTTTCTTTCTACTCCTTATCTATTTCAGCCTAATCATTTTTGCTTTTTCATTCAACTACCACTTGGAATAAGTTGAATAGTTTACTGAACTAGAGTAAAAATACCTCTTTCACTAACTAGAACTGTAAACAACTATAAATACTTCTTTGCAGTTGAGTATATTAATTTGTGATATAAGCATATTGAATCTGATGATTCCTGGTATTCTTTTTGTTCCTAAGAGAATGAGTCTCTTATAAAATGAGATTAGTATAAATAGAATATTGAGTATCAGAAAATCAAGGGTAGAAAAAATAATAATGCAAAAGAATTTTCACAGTCTAAAATAGATGTATGGAAGTATCTTAATATCTGACTAATGAACTGACAGAACAAATAATAAACTCAAATAGAAATAGATTATTTCAAAGGCAGCACTCCATAGAAGATTTTACTTACCTTATTTTAATACTGCAAATAGAAAGCTTAATTAAATAGTTAAATACTATTATTATTTCCAGATAATACATAAGATGTCCAGTTAAATTTTAAGTTTAGATAAATATTTTTAAAGTATAATATGTCCCATGAAATATTTAGGACATACTTATCCCAAAAATTTGTTTTTATATCTGAAGTTCAAATTTAATGAACATCTTGTATTCTCTTTTCTAGATATAGTAACACTAATGGATTTTACCAAAGAAGTAATCTATGCTTAAAATACATAAAGGTTTCTTTATCCCAAGATTCATTAAGATAAATTAACCTTGATCCAGGTAATTCATACATCATTATATAATTCATTATGTCAGAAGTATTTCTGAGGTCAAGTCCTATGCTAAACATTGGGTTTCAGTCAATTTTTAACAAATACAAAAGCATACCCTCATGCACTTCAAAGAGGTATATGTCATGAAGATAAATGCCATGAAAAAATTATATGCCTCCAGTTAACCTTACTAAGAAACTAGTGATAACTATTAACCTTCATGGATAAGATATTCTAGAATGGATTTTAAAATTATTAAATATATTCTGAACATACATAATGCATTAAACATACTTAAACATACTTGTTGATCCAACTGGTCTCCATGATGTTTACTTGTCTCATGAACTTTTGTGTGGACCATACAATTTTTCTTATCTTTACTTACTGACCGTAAGAACCATTACATTCATTGCATTGTACTGAAATAAAGAAGCCCTTTCTCTGTCCCTGCAGCACTTTCTGGTTTATATGTCTGTAGAGTAACAACCCTTTTTATGAGCTGTGGCTATGGAAAGAGTTTATAACCCCTTTGGCAGAAACAGTCACTTCTCAATGGGAGTGTGTCCTGGAAATAAAGTTAGCCTTTGCATAGTAATATGACTTTTTTTTTTGTAAAACACTTACCTAGCACTGTTCTTCTTTCCCATATCAACCACTCCAAAAATGTATTTCAGGGTATTTAATAACTTTATGTATAAGATTTTGCGAGGTACAATGGCACAAACTTAATTTATACCTTTGTCAAACACTTTAAATAAATTAAAAAATGTTACCTTTGACCTCTCCAGCACTTGTTATTCCTTGTCTTCTTGATAATAGCCATTCTCACAGGTGTGAGGTGGTATCTCATTGTGGTTTTGATTTGCATTTCCCTGATAGCTAGTGAAGTTTAGCCTGTTCTCATATATCTGTTGATGTCTACTCAGGTTGTCTATCCATTTTTTAATTGAGCTGCTTGTTTTTGTTATTGTTGAGTTGCATGAGTTCTTTATGTATTTTGGAGATTAGCCCCTTATCAAAGGTTTTGTCCGTAAACGTCTTCTCCCATTTGGTTGAAAGCCTCTTTTTGTGTTGTTGATGGTTTCTTTTGCTGTGCAGAAGCCTTTTAGTTTGATGTAGTCCACTTGTTTATTTTTGTTTTTATATTCCTTGTCTTTGAGGTCAAATTTATATAAATCTCTTGACTATCAAGGTCTGTAATTTAGTGCTTAAGTTTTCTATGATATATTTTACTGTTTCAGGTCTTCTATTTAGGTCTCTGGTCAATTTTGAGTTAATGTTTTATATAGTGACAAATAGAATCTAGTTCATTTTTTCATTCTTTCGCATGTGGTTTTTCAATTTTGCCAGCACCATTTATTGAAGAGGCTTTCTTTTCTCTATTGTGTATTTTTGACTCTTTCATTGAAAATCATTTCCTATGTGTGTGTGTGTGTGTGTGTGTGTGTGTGTGTGTGTGTGTGAGTTTTATCCTCTGTTGGTGAGAATCTAAATTGATACTGCCACAGAATGCAGATCCCTCAAAAACATAAGAATAAAATTACCATAGGACCCAGCTATCCTTCTAGGTGCCTACCTCCAAAAATTTGAAAACCTTTATCTGTAATGATATATGTACCCTTATGTTCATTGCAGCATTACTCAAAGTGGCCCAGAGATGGAAACAATCAAAGTGTCCTTTGATAGATGATTAAATAAAGAAGATTTGGTACATAAACACAATATAATATTCTTCAGCCATGATGAGCTATTGCCATATGCATTGATATGAATAGACATTATCAGGCTAAGCAGAATAAGTCAGACAGGAAAAGTCAATAACCATATGACCTCACTCACATGTGAGATTTAAAACTGAAAGCAACAAATGAAAAATACAGACAAACAAACAAACAAACAGTAAATTATAGAAACAGAAACAGTTTAGTGGTTACCAGAGAAAATGGGGGTTGAAGTAGGGTCAGAAAGTAAAGAGTAAAGGGTGTCAAGTATATGGTGACAGAAGAAGATTTGATTTTAGGTGATGAACACACAATGCAATATACTCATACAGATGATGTATTATAGAATTGTGCACTTAAAACCTATATAATTTTATTAACCAATGTCATCTCAATACATTTAATGAAATTTTTAAAAGTTCCCTATGTTACTAACCTTGACTGTATCCACTAAATAAAAAAATATATATTATTAATTCATATTAAAGAATATGTCTTAACATAAAACAAGTGGAATATATATATGATTATGTACTTAAAAGCAAAAAGGTATTTTTATCATTTTTAAAATCATTTGAAAATATATAGTAATGAAAAAATAGCCAAATTTATTTTTTTCTGCTTATGTACTAACTGGAGTACTATGATAAAAATGGAAAATGAAATTAGCTTGGAAAGAAGAGACCAAGGCTCTGGCTAAATAATTATTAGAAATTTAAATAATTATTTAATCTTGGCTTTAGTTTCTCTATATATTATATAGAAAGTAGGACTGGCAAAAAAGATTTAGAGGAACAGTTCATGTACATTATCTAGATTTTTCTCCTAACTCTAAATGCTATGTGTGACATTCAGTGACAAAAGTCCAGACTTATAGAAACACAATTTACCTTTTGAAAATGTGTGTGTTTAATCTGTGTCCAATACAATTCAAATACATTTTAATGAATTCATTAAATATTTACTGAAGTTTAAATGAGTGTAAAACATTGGTGTAAGTACAGCATACTTACTTCATTATAAACAGAATATAAAATGTACCCTATTTTCTTTTTTGGCATCTAGAAGGTCATACATTTTTCTACCCTTAGTAGCATTCTATTATGATTATGAAGCACAGCCATAAGAATAATCTGTCAAAAATATTTTAGTAGTAGAACAATGTAGCTAGCATACATAGCCTTCAAAGAAGAGTCCAGAAATTGTCATGACTTTGCCCATCCATGAAACACCCATAAATGACTTTGAGATATTGGCACATTATTGACATTATCAGTTCTGCAAGATGCTAGTCTTGGAATGATATTTATACAGATCATAATTTTCCTAAGCATTCCTGCTTTTAGAGAAATTACAACACTGAAAATCAAGAGGAATCTAACATTCTTGTCATTATGAAATGAGCTTAAATAGCAGACTATTTTCTGCGTCTTGTGAGTATATACGGTCTTATTTTTTTATCCATCCTTTCATTATGCCCTCAGTTTGACTGTCTTTAGCTCCCTGTTTCTTGTTCTGGAGCCCTATGATCCTCATGTCAATCTTTTACTCATTTCACACATTTTGGATTTTAGGCTTTCACTTCTTGTCTGACCACCTTCTGTTAACCACCTGCTGCAGTGAAATAAATACTGATTATTGATTTTACCTACTGTAGATTCCAAGTACTTTAATATTTCACACTTGCTTTTCTTTTCTAGTACCCTCCTTCAACCTCCGAAGTGATCTATCATTTCTGACATAGGTAATAAATATGTCAACACTCTTTTTAAAGTGTTACATTTTCGTTGCACTTACTGGGGTCAGGAGTAATTCCTTCAATATCTGGCATTGAAATTCCCTGATTCAAAAGCCTCTACTTCTCTACCCACACATCTGGGGAAACAAAGATAATTGCTGCATGGATCCTGATCTTGTCCTTAGAGCTTTTCACACATCAAGAGCAAGGTCACTTTTACCTCATTAGCACAGCAAGCACCTGTCCACACATTGTGATTTTAAAGGCTGTAGGAAGATCTTGCTGCTTCTCCACTAATCTTTTCCCATGCCTGTAATTTCTTTAACTGGGAGAAAGTCTCTCATACAAGAAAAAAAATAAATGGCAGATCTGAGATCATTTTCTAAGAAAGCAATTCAAAATTTGAGAGGAAGTAGAAAACAGAAATACCTGCAGGCACATAAACTAGAAGAAACAAAGTGGAATAAAAATGAGAAGGTATTTCATAAAAAAGGGAATCTTGACTAGAAAGGTGAGGTTGAGAACATTGAGTGAAAGACGTGTTCTTCTGTTCTTATGTTTTACTTTCTGATAAGAATAGATACTACACTTGATCTTAGCCAAAAGGCCGAGAAGCAATTATTATGTTTTACTATCTGTACACCACATTTTGCATTATGTCTGACCATTGACTTCAAAGCCAATATGCACTCCTTTAACATAATTTAAATAAATGATCAAAGCCACAAGGAACCCCATGGCTGTTTTGTTGATAATGTGTACGTGTTTTGCTATAGTACTTGAAAACTTCCTTCATCAGAGATGACTTATATCACTTCTCAGTTTCCTTCAATGACTAGTATAAACTGCTACACACAATTTACTGAGTCATTTATAAGACATAACTAAATAGCATTACACTAAATGTCCTCAAACTGAAAGGATTTATCAAATTCCATATCAATTTTCCTATTGCATAGAACTTTTATTAATAGGAACATATATCAGATCATCAGATTCCAGAAAAATATTTAAGAATATTTTTATTTAAGAATAAAAACAATTCCATTTTGTATAAGAAAATGAATGTAAAAATGTAATTTAGGCAAAGATTTACCCAAGGTCAATTAACTGAACTTCATAAACACTAGTTGTTACAAATAAACTTTAAGAATTATATCAACAGCATTTCCAATAATGATATATCTTTCATTAAATAATGAGGCAAAGCTATTTCTTTTATGTTGTTCAGTTGTATGAGTTCTTTATATTTTTTTGGACACTAGCCCCTCATCTGAGGTGTTTGCAAATATCTTCACTCATTCAGTTGATTGTCTCTTTGTTTTGTTGATGGTTTCTTTTGCCATAAGGAAGCTTTTTACTTTGACATGGTCTTATTTATTTACTTTTGCTTATACTTCCCTTGCCCCTTAAAGTCAAATTTGTAAAATGTTCTCTAGAACCAATGTCTATAGGTTTAGTACCTATGTTTTCTTCTGCGCACTTTCATGTTACAGACCATATATTTAGATCTTTGATCCATTTTTAATTAATTTTTGTGTGTGGTAACAAATGGCTGTTTAGTTTTATTCTTTTGCATGTGGCTTTGCAATTTTGCCGGCATCATTTATTGTAGAGGCTTTTTTTCTCCATTGTACATTTTTGGCCCCTTAGTAAAAAATTATTTAACCATATATATGTGGGTTTATTTTGGGTTTTTAAATTCTATTGCATTGGTTTCTGTGTCTGTTTCTTTTTTTCCCCAATGCCATGCTGTTTGGATTATTATTGTTTTGTGGTATAATTTGAAACCAGGAGTGTGATACCCTCAGTCTTGTTCTTCTATTCTCAGGATTGTTTTGGCAATTTCAGCTCTATTGTGATTTCCTACATATCTGATAATATTTTATTCTGTTTCTTTTAAAAATTCCATTGGAATTGTGTTGGGAATTGCATTAAATTTATGTATTGCTTTGGGTAATATAAACATCTTAGCTATGTTGACTCTTCCAATGCATAAACATGGAACATCTTTCCATTTGATTATGTCTTCTTTAATTGTTTTTTAATAATGTCTTGTAATTTTCAGTGCGTAGGTCTTTGCTTTCTTTGTTAAGTATATTCCTAGGTACAGTAAACTCTCTGCTAACTAGAACTCAAGCAATTGTCACTCTCCAGCAACCAGCAAAGAAAAAATATCACAGAAATATTACTTTAAATAAAAATTAAATTAAAATCAATATCTAGAAAAATATGTAAGTTTAAAGTTGGCATGCTGTATGTTGCAACACACTGTGAGTAAATCCATGCTTGGCACATGACGTTTGTCTCCCACTCCCAACAATTCACTGTGTGTAAACATACCCATTTGTTGGAATCTATTATTATTCAAATTTTGAGTTCTCCCCCAACCCCAAGTATGTCGAAACAGCTTCCAAGTAAGCATAAATGCATAATGCTCTCCTTCAAGCAAAAGATAAAAATACACAAGAGGCTTGAGAAAGGTGAGAGTCAGGCAGTGCTCATAAAGAAATTTAATGTCAGTTTCTCAATAATGTATGACATTAAGACTCAGTCTCAGAAGATAAAGGAGTTTTATGTTAAGTCAGGGAGTGTCAAGTGTGTGGAGAAGCATCACACTCCTCATAACCAAAAATGGAAGTGCTCGATCAGGTCCTGTATGAGTGGGTTTCACTGAAAACATCTGAGGGTAGTTGTATTTTTGGACCCATGTTGCAGGAAAAAGTGAGAGAATTCCATGAGAAAAATAAACATATAAGGTCAGTGTTCATTTTCAAGTGGCTGGCTTACCCAATTCGAGATTTATCATGGCATCTGTAAGCTGGGCTTGTCAAGTGAGCTGAAATCAGCTGATTTTGAGGCTGAAGCTTCATTTCAAGACATGTTTAGTGAACTGGTTGCAGAAAATGGATTGACCCCAGAGATTTATAATGCAGATGAGACTGGATTAATGAGGAAGTGTCTGCTTAATTCTACTTTGGCTGGTGGTAATGAGAAAGTAGCTCAAGGGTTCAAGTTAAATAAAGAATGTATAACTATGCTCAATTGTGCAAATGCGTTAAAAAATCATAAGGTAAAGTGTGTGGTCAGCAAATTTGCTATACCAAGGTGCTTTAAAGGTATAACTAAACTTCTTGTCAATTATTATGTGGAGGATAACAGTTAGATGGATGCAGAAATATTTATCAAGAGGCTTTATTATTTATTTGTCCCATGTTTAAAAAAATTATGAAAGAAAACAATACCAGAGAATAGTCAAGTTCTGTTGCTCCTGGATTACTGTTGCATGTGTCCCCTTGCAAAAGAGCTCATTATGGCAACATTTTCATATGTTATCTTTTAGCTAATGTCACAAGTCTGATCTAACCAATGGATCAGGGAGGGCTAACAGAATGTTAAAATGTTTCACAGGCATGACTTAATACAAAAATTTACTAATTTTAGCAGGATAATACTGCACTTTCAGGAAAAAAATATAATCTCAGAGCTGCTATCTACACTGCCCGTTGTGCTTGGTATTCTATGAGAAACAAAACATGGAAATGTTGGAGAAATTTGTGGCCATCTGTGATGTCTGTTGAATTTTCCTCCTTGTCTGTTGACTTAGAGGAGTTTCCAGTCAACAGTGCAGTGCCAGTAGCAGAGTTTATGATGAAATCTGTGAGTTAGTTGACTCTGCTAACAAAATAAATGTCTTGAGAAGAACTTCATGACTGGATTGCCATGGATGATGCTATTCCAGTAACTCATCCACGTAACACAGAAGCCATCCTAGAAGCTGTTGTGAATTGTGGAGAAAATGAATGTTGCAGAGGAGAAAGAGAGTGAGGCGGGCAATGTATTCTGACAGAAAGCTACTGTAGCATTTGAAACTGTAATAACTATTGTAGAAAAGCAACCCTTCTTCACTTCTCAGCACGTACTGCAGCAGCACATCATGCAAAATGTGACTTTGCATGAAGGACTAGGGCCTCAAAGCAAGCTGATATTTGCTCATTTCTCAAGAAAACTGCAGGCAAGTTTGCCAGTACAGCGTCATCTACTGATACACATCCCACACCATCCACATCCACTTATCTTGATCCAGTACTAGCTAAATCCTGATCACAATGCAATTTCTACCCAGTAAAATCTCTAACCCTGGTGTATCAGTTTTAAGTGTTTATGTGTGTGTTTTTTCCTGTTACTTGAAGTTAAAAAATTGTTAGTGATGTTTATTATTTTGAAAAGTTTCTTGACTGCCATTTAACTAAACTTGCACACTGCATTCACAAAGCTGTGTTTATAATACAACTGTGTTACATTAAGCTGTTTGTCTTTATTTTTCTAACTTTCTTTTAATTATTATATTTCAATATTAATATCAATGCAATACAGTGTTTATGGTATGGTAGGAAAAAGTATGGGATATATGGAATGTGATAATTAAGTTCACAAACTCATCTTATAAAAAGTGCTACATATCTCATTGCTCAATAAAACTACAGTCACCTTCAAAGTACTCCCCTTGGAAAGCTACTCACAGATGCCAGTACCTAGTCCACCCTTCAAAGCAATTTTGGAATAGTTTGCTGGAATGGCCATCAAAACTGTCTTCATATTACCCTTGATGTCCTGAATGTTATCAAAATGTCTTTCTTTTGATATTTCCTTTATCTTTGGGTAAAGAAAAAAGTCATTAAGGATAGATCACAGTTACTTGTTAACTGGCTAAAAACTTCCTTACTGACAGTGCCTTGTGAGCTGGTGTATTGGTGTGGTGCAAGAGCCATGAGTTGTTGGCAAAAAGTTCAGATCATTTCCATCTAACCTTTTCACACAGCCTTTTCAGCATTTCCTAATAGTGAACTTGGTTGACTGCTTGTACAGTTGGTACAAATTCAAAATGAACAATTCCTTTGATAACAAAAAAGTTTAGCAACATCATATCAACTCTTGACTTAAACTGATGGAAATTATTTGGTTTTGGAGAATTGGCTGACTTCCATTATGTACTTTGACACTTAGTTTCAGAATCATGTTGGTACACCCATATTTCATCACCAGTGATAACATGATGCAAAACATCACCTTGCCTCTCCAAAAGGTCTTGGCTAATGTTGACTCTCCTTTTCTTTTATTCATCAATGAGCTCCTTTAGGACCATTTATTTTTGTTTTCTTTTTGTTAGGTTTATTGGGGTGACATTGATTAATAAAAATTACGTAAGTTCTATGTGTACAATTTTACAATATATCATCTATGTGTTGCGTTTGTGTTCACTACCCAGAGTCAGTTCTCTTTCCATCACCATATATTTGACTCCCCGACTTCTTTTCCCACCTCTCTCCCCTGATACCATCAGATAACCACTAAACTATTGATTGTGTTCATGAGCTTTTTGTTGTTGTTGTTGTTGTTGTTGCTTTCAACTTTGTGTTCCATAAATGAGTAAGATCACATGGTTCTTGGTTTTTCTGTCTGGCTTATTTAGCTTTGCATGATGGTCTCAAGGTTCATCCATGTTGTCATAAATGCTCCTATTTCATCTTTTCTTATGGATGAGTAATATTCCTTTGTGTATATGTACCACAGCTTCTTTAGCCCGTTGTCTATCAAAGGACACTTTGGCTGTTTCCCTGACTTAGCCACTGTAAGCAGTGCTGCAATGAACATTGGGGTACATATATCTTTGAGGACTAAGGTTTTCCAGTTTTGGGGGCAGATACCTTTGGGACCATTTTTGTATACACCTTTCTCATGACAAGTCTTTCAGTTAAGAGTTTTCTTATAATTTCTCTATCAATGTTTACTTGGTTTGCTATACTTCTCACAGTCAGTTGATTTTGATGCATAATTTGAAAATATTTTGCAATTTTTTTCATTAGTTCTGCTAGTTCCTAGCCTCCCAAACTTCTCATCTGTGATGGTTTTTCTCCCCTCAGAAAAACATTTAATTTATCTGTACACTGATGTTTGCTTCAAGGCTTTGTCACATCAACTTGGACTAACATGTCCCTGATTTCACTTCCACTCTTGCCAAGTTTAACAAGAAATTTAGTGTTTATTTTCTGCTCTAATTCAAGCTTTGATATTCTCACAACAGCACACAAAAACAGTAATAAATGCCACACAGAAAGACTCATGTTGACAGGAACATAACTGTGACACATAGATATACCAAAGTTATGAAAACTTACTTAGTTTTTTGTACATTGCTGCCAATATAAGGGCACAGCGGCAAATAGACAAACTTAATTGTCAGACCTTATAGTATTAGTTAAGCTTATTTTTTATAGTAACTCTCAAACAACCAGAAACTATATTTATCTGGCATCTAACAATCCCCATGGGTGTCAGTTAACTGAGAGTCTACTATATATTTTCTTAATATTGTGATTGCAAAAAAAAAGTTTTCTTTGAAATTTCTGAAATTTCATTCTTTATCTATAAAAACACAATAAATTTGTATATATTGATTTTGTATTCTGCAAGTTTACTGTATTCATATGTTTCTAATAGTCTTTTTTTAAATGAAGTGTTTAGGGTGTTCTGTATAAAGAATCATACCATCTGCAAAAAGTGACCATTTTCTTTCTTCATTTGCAATTAGAATATCTTTTATTTATTTATTTATGCTCTTGACTGATTCGTCTGGCTAGAATTTTTAGTACTACGTGAAATAACAGTGATTAGAGGATATCATTTTCATATTTCCGATCTTAAAGAAGAAATTTCAGTATTCACCATTATGTATATTAGCTGTGGATTGTTGCATATGGCATTTATTACGTTGAGGTACTTTCTATACCCATTTATTAAATGTTTTAATCATAAAAGAATGCTGCATCTTGTCAACTGCTTTTTCTGCTTCTACTGATAGGATTGTATAATTTTTCACCCTTTATTTTGTTTATGTGGTGTATCATATTAATTAATTTGGGCATGTTGAATCATTCTTACGCCCGTTGAATGAACCTCACTTCACCATGATATATAACTTTTTTTAGAGGTGTTTTTGTCTGGATATTTTTTTCTAGACTGTCCCCATAGGGGCAGACAGAAAATCTTTTGCATATATTATGGCATTCAATTTGCTAGTATTTTGTTTAGAATATTTGCATATGTATTCATCAGAGATATTGGTCTGTAGTTTGGTTGGTTTGTTTGTTTTATGTGTTATGTTTACCAAGTTTTTGTTTCAGGGTAATATTAACCTCAAAAAGTGAGGCCTGAAATCCTCTTTGAATGGTTGGTAGAATTTACTAGTGAAGCCACCTGGTCCCAGAATTTACTTTTTGAGAGGCTTTGGATGATTGCTTCAATTTTCTTGCTATTGATTGGTCTAGATTTTTTAATTCTTAATGATTTGGTCTGGAAAGTTTATATATTTCTAAAAACTTCTTCATTTATTATAGGTTATTGAATTTCGTGGCATACAGTCTTTCATTGAATTCTTGTATTTCTGTGGTATCCATCATAACTTCTCTTTCACTTTTGATTTTGATTATCTTTGCTTTTTCTTTTTTTCCCTTAGTCTAGCCAGGGGTTTGTCAATTTTATTAATCTAATCAAAAAACTATTAGTAGCTCTTTGCTGCAATAATTTTTTATATTGCCTTTTTGTTCTCTTAAAATTGTGCTCTAATTTTTACTATTTCCTCTGATCTGCTGACTTTAAGCTTTATTTGTCCATTTCTTTTTTCTGTTTTTAAGATATAATGTTAGATTGTTTATTTGAGATATTTATTGTTTCTTAAGATAGGCCAGTAATGATATAAACTTCTCCCTTATAACTGCTTTGGCTGTATTCCAAAAGTTTTGATATATTGTAATGCCATTTTCATTTGTTTCTATGTATCTTTTTATTTCTTCTTTTTGACCCAGTTTTTCTTTAGCAGCGTATTGTTCAATTTACACATATTTGTGGTTATTTCTGCTTTCTTTTTGTAGTTGTTTTCCAATTTCAAAGCATTGTGGTTGAAAATTATGCTTGGTATGATTTTAACTTTATATTTGTTGCGGCTAGTTTGGTGTCTCAACACACAATCTATCCTTTGTGTATGCATATGTATTCTTAATATATACACTAGGGAAGAAGGTATAATCAGTGTTCTAGAATGAAATTCTCTGGGATGTTGATTATACCCATTTTGTCTAATGTTTCAGGACGCCCATCCATGTATCTTTATTTTTTGTTTAAATGGTCTGTCTGTAGCAGTCTATTGGGTATTTAGACCCCCTACTATAATTGTTTTGGTCAGTTTTTCCCTTAAGGTCTGTTAGTAGTTGCTTCTTATAATTTGGTGCTCTCTGATTGAGAAAGAGAGAGAGAGAGAGAGAGAGAGAGTAGTGTTATGTCTTCTGATGTATTGTCCCCTTTACATTATGAATTGTCCATCTTTGTCTCTTATCAGTTGTTTTATGTTAAACTCTGTTTTGTCAGTTATAAGTACTTCTATATCCATTTTGCTCTGTATTCCAATTGCTTGGAGTATAGTTTTCTACTCTTTCTCTTTGAGTCTATATTTGGCTTTGCAGCCGAGGTGTGTCTCTTGAAGGCAGCCTATGCTTGGGTTATGTTTTTTGATGCAATCTGCTATTCTGTGCCTTTCTTATTGGTTAGTTCAGTCTATTTACATTTAAGGTATTTATTGTTGTATGAGGATCTTCTATAGACATTTTAAATTTTGTTTTCTGGTGGCTTAGTGTCTCCATTTTTTTCTTTTCTTTTTTTTTTTTTTTTTTTTTTTTTTTTTTTTTTTTTTTTTTTTTTTTTTTTTTTTTTTTTTTTTTTTTTTTTTTTTTTTTTTTTTTTTTTTTTTTTTTTTTTTTTTTTTTTTTTTTTTTTTTTTTTTTTTTTTTTTTTTTTTTTTTTTTTTTTGCCCTTGTACTTCTGTTTGTTGTTCTAATTTAGTGGTATTCTATGAGTTTTTCTCCTGTTTCTTCTTTTTTTATGTTATGTATCTGAATTCTGGATGTTTTTGTATTTGTGTGGTTACCATTAAGTTTATGCAAAAGAAAGTTTTACATACACAGTTGTCCTTTTACTTCAGCATGCACCTTATCTCCATTTCCCTTTGCAAATTTATACTTTTACTTTCTTCTTTTTTATGTTTACTTTTTCCAAAATTTCCACATTTATTATGAGTCATTTCAGAGTTGCATTAGCTATTGTCTGTGTCTGTTTTTAATGTTTTACCTCTTTTAACTTTTGTGTTATATTTAAGTGTACAGTCCTCTCTTATGAACAAGTGTTGACATTTCCTGCTTCTCTTGTGTGTTAGTCTTCTATTCATAGATTTGTATCCTTTTGCCTTTTTTGTTTCCGGTATAATGAACCTCTTCAGTATTTCCAATAATTCAGATTTTCTGGTGAAATCTTTTCTCATCTTCTGTGTATCTACAAAATTCTTTATTTCTTCTTCATATCTAAAGGAAAACTTTATTAGATATATTACTTTTACCTGTTAATTTATCTCTTTTAATAGTTTGAATATAGATTCCACTCCTTCCTAGTTTGTAGAGTTTCTGAAAATCTAATGGTGCTCTAAAGGTATTTTTTATTTTTTTATTTTTTTTTAATTCATTTTTATTGTTAGACTTATTGGGGTGACATCTGTTAGCAATGATTACATAGGTTTCAGGCATACAATTCTACAGTGCATTGTCAACTTGATGTATAATAAGTTCACAACCTAATGTGACTTCTCTTTCCATCAACTTATATTTAGTTTCCCCCCCTCCTCTCCCACCCCCTCCTCTTTCTCCCCTCCCTAACCCACTCGTCCCCAAATAAACATTAAACTATTGATTGTGTCCATGGGTTATTTGTTTGTTCATTTCTTTTTTTCTTTGCTTTCAGTTTTATATTCCACATATGAGTGAAATCATGCAGTTCTTTGTTTTTTCTGTCTGGCTTATTTCACTTAGCATGATGATCTCTAGGTCCATCCATTTTGTTGCAAATGGCAATATTTCATCTTTTCTTACAGCTGAGTAATATTCCATTATGTATATGTACCACAGCTTCTTTATCCAGTCATCTGTCGCAGGGCACTTTGGTTGTTTCCATGTTTTGGCCACTGTGAACAGTGCTGCAATGAACATTGGGGTACATAAGTCTTTGCGGACAAAGGTTTTCAAGTTCTTTGGGTAGATCCCCAGAAGGGGGATTGCTGGGTCAAATGGTAGCTCCATTCCCAATTTTCT